>BSBM01000477.1:3550000-4035000 GCA_027924585.1 Larix kaempferi | reverse complement strand
ATTAGTCCCAAAGGTGTGGACTATGAATTACCATTCTGCATACATCCAATAACACAACATCACATTTCAATGCATCAAAAAAATGACTTTAAACGCACAATTTGAACCTACACTGTTCGGTATCATGAATCCCAACAACATTTGGTAACCAATACAAAGGATAAGGATCTGAGTGTGAATAGCCTTTGTGCCCAACAATTGAACTAGGGATTCAAATATTAATTTCTCTTGTTTACCTGAGTCAAAGAGGGTTGTCAATTTAGTTTTCTTGAGTTGCATTAAAGAATTCATCTTCAGTATTCTTGAGTCTTCTTTTTCATTAAATAATTCATGCCAATCTTTCTTAGGGTTATTTGATGTACTTATATTTTTCTTTTGGAATGTTTTTGATTGAATTCATACCTTTTCATGCATTGAAAATTTTTAGGCTGGAAACATCTCCAAGGAATTTTCCACACGAGACTCCAAATTCTTGCATTCCACTTTGCTACTTCATATCCCTAACTCCTCGACTCTTTTGCATATTGTCGAAACTCCACTGTAAGTTAAACCTTTCGGCAATGGCCCTCCACTCCCAATGCAACAAGCTATGGTATTCACCATAAATCACCATAGACTATTCATTTAGTAAACAAGAACAATAATATCTAACACCAATTTGATTTGTATCTTGGTGAGAGAGTCATATTCTCTCAATGTTATTAACTACAAATTCTCAATTAATTTTTAATCATGCATGCATCTAGAAATTTTTTGCAGTCTTAGCCTTTTGACTTAAAAAAATACAAACAACAATGACACCAGGGACATACATACTTTTGATTCATATTAGACAAGTATTTTTAACTTGATAAGTTAAGATAGATAAGGTAAGTAATTTTAATTTCCAATAAATGACCACAAATTAGGTCAATGGGACTAAAAGACCACATTAGTCATATTCAAGCATCTCTTATAGAAGCAAGAAACATTGCTAAAATCTCAAAAAGGGCATGTAAAGTAAAAAACAATGAAGCACAGTAAGATAGGATAAGATGTAAGAGACACGATGTAGGCTGAGAACTACTCATCCAAATTTAAAACATCTCATCCTTGTATCTACAATGTACACCCACACAAAGAGAGGATGAAGTGGACGAGGTGCATCCATAGCTCATTTCATACATACAAATTTAGATTTTTGTGGAATCATTAAACATACATCAATCATATCTCATTATTACTTTTAAATCTCAAACCTTGCATCACCAAACAACATATAAAGGTGTGTACTCACTTGTGAATCTAAGCACCAAAACTTAACAAAAAAAGCTATTAATGTCAAAATCTACAAGGTTGATTTGAGGTTGGGAAAACTAGAGTTATTCCCTACCACTAAGTTTGGGACTACTAGAATATTTGCACAAATCTTCTATTGAATTCAAGATGATAGATGCAAAGGAGAGAGATTTATATGCTTCACGGGTTTTGTCAATGCCAATATTGGGGAAAGATCAACCTGAAAACAATTGTATGCCATGCTCAATTAACCTTTTGGGTGGCAAACCCTTTTGTTCCAAAAAAATAATTTCATATTTTCCTAACAAATGATTTACTTATCTTTTCCACTTACATGTTATATTAGTATTAGAAGGTTCTGCCTCCACAAATTCATTATTCTTTGGTCCCATGGCTAATGTCAAAAAATTATTGTTGTTGATAATCAACCTTTTAGCATGGCTTGATAAGATCCATGAGATTTATTTCATTCCCTTATATTCCCATCAATTAAGTATGGCTTCTTTAGTCTCATCAATTAGGTATGGCTTCCATTCTTTATCCAATTTTAGTTTATTGCCTCTTCATAGGAAGATGGCATCTTAGTCCCAAAGGTGTGGACTATGAATTACCATTCTGCATACATCCAATAACACAACATCACATTTCAGTGCATCAATAAAATGAATTTAAACGCACAATTTGAACCTAAATTGTTGGGTATCATGAATCCCAACAACATTTTGTAACCAATAAAAAGGATAAGGATCTGAATGTGAATAGCCTTTGTGCCCAACAATTGAACTAGGGATTCAAATATTAATTTCTCTCGTTTACCCGAGTCAAAGAGGGTTGTCAGTTTAGTCTTCTTGAGTTGCATTAAAGAATTCATCTTCAGTATTCTTGAGTCTTCTTTTTCATTAAATAATTCATGCCAATCCTTCTTAGGGTTATTTGATGTACTTATATTTTTCTTTTGGAATTTTTTTGATTGAATTCATACCTTTTCATGCATTGAAAAATTTGAGGTTGGAAACACCTCTAAGGAATTTTCCACATGAGACTCCAAATTCTTGCATTCCACTTTGCTACTTCCTATCCATAACTCCTTGGTTCTTTTGCATATTGTCGAAAGTCCATTGTAAGTTAAACATTTAAGCAATGGCCCTCCACTCCCAATGCAACAAGTTATGGTATTCACCATACATCACCATAGAATATTCATTTAGTAAACAAGAACAATAAGATCTAACACCAATTTGATTTGTATCTTGGTGAGAGAGTCATATTATCTCAATGTTATTAACTACAAATTCTCAATTAATTTTTAATCATGCATGCATCTAGAATTTTTTTGCAGTCTTAGCCTTTTGACTTAAAAAAATACAAACAACAATGACAACATGGACATACACACTTTTGATTCATATTAGACAAGTATTTTTAACTTGATAAGTTAAGATAGACAAGGTAAGTAATTTTAATGTCCAATAAATGACCACAAAGAAGGTCAATGGGACTAAAAGAGCACATTAGTCATATTCAAGCATCTCTTATAGAAGCAAGAAACATAGCTAAAGTCTAAAAAAGGGCATGTAAAGTAAAAAACAATGCAACACGATAAGATAGGATAAGATGTAAGAGACATGATGTAGGATGAGAACTACTCATCCAAATTTAAAACATCTCATCCTTGTATCTACAGTGTACACCCACACAAAGAGAGGATGAAGTGGACCAGGTGCATCCATAGCTCATTTCATACATACAAATTTAGATTTTTGTGGCATCATTAAACATACAACAATAATATATCATCATTACCTTTAAATCTCAAACCTTGCATCACCAAACAACATATAAATGTGTGTACTCACATGTGAATTTAAGCACCAAAACTTAACCAAAAAAAATCTATTAATGTTAACATATACAGGGTTGATTTGAGGTTGGGAAAACTAGAGTTATTCCCTACCACTAAGTTTGGAACTACTAGAATATTTGCACAAATGTTACCTTACAATAAGAGGAAAATTGTTCATGTAGTTTCCATCCCATATGTGATGTGAATAGGGTCAAGTTGTATAAAATTGTTGGCTAGGAGAACCAACATGTGTTATGTTGGGAGGAAGTGGTGTGAATCCTCCATGGTTAACTTAGTTTATGTGAAACCATAGTATAACTAGTCTAGTGATGTCAAAGGTCAAGCCTCATGGGTTTGGGCAGTTTGAAATGATCACACCAAAAATGAATAGCAACAATAATTTTTGCCAAACGGAATTTCGATGTAACTGAGAGCAAGTGAACGTAATCAGTGCAAAATCTTTAGGCTTGGTACAAATGAAACTCAAGTGAAGACATCATGTGGTGAATGCCCAAGTCCCAATAGAGTAACAATAATGGAGCTCACAACCATATAAACCTGTTCAAATGATAAAGGTCAAGCAACCCATTAAATGGCGAGTTTATGTTACCATCTAAACTCAAACAAGAATGAGAGAAATCGAGAATCATTCATTCCCAAGCAATCAAGCATGACTATAAAAACCATAAGGAAATCATCAAAATGCTAAGTAAAATAAGGTGAAGACACCTTATAGCCAATTAATCTCGAAGAAAAATGTACTACTATGTATGATGATAGTGGAAAATGCATGCCTTAATGCCTTGTAATTTTCTAATATGAACTATGCATACCCAACAAGGTCCTATTTGAACTTTTTTCCCATGGTGCAGGTAGAACCAAACATGTATTTTTCAGACCTGTCTTCCTCAAGCGAGGGGAGTTTAGGAAGGATAGAGGAAAGTGAGACATCCAATAGGTCTACAAGAGTTATATCAACTAGATGTCAAAAGATCAGAATAAAATTCCATAAACACATGGAATTTTTTCTCGTTGAAGGGGGGTCATGTTCCTATGATGATGAGACAATAGGCGACATCGAGGTGCCCTTGAGGTACAAACATATAGTGAAACAATGGGTACCCAGGGATCTTTCTCAACTGAACACATATTTTCATGTGAACGAGAGGATATATCGAATTGCACCGTCGTCATTACATGGTTTGGGCTTGTTTTGCATGGATGGCATAAAGGTTGGTTACGACAGATGTACAGAATTGATGGAGTATGTTGGACCCTAATACAACTACAAAGATTGGATGCGCCTGGTCCAATATACATGAAGTATGCGTAGATATGGGTTGTCAACAAATTACTTATAGCTGAAAGACAAAGGTAAAAATAGAGCAACGTTGTACATCGACGGAAGGCCAAAGGCCACAGGGAATATTGTGGGGTTTATAAACAGTACACAACCAGGGTCTACAATTAAGCAACCCAACTGAGAATTTGAGGGGCGTGAAGGAAACCGTGTTTTTGTATGTGCCATTAAATCAATAGCTGCAGGGGAAGAGTTGCTTATTAATTACAATTTGAATCGAGTTGATACAAACACGGTTAGTATGGGAGTGGTACATCTAACAAATTACCCAACCTTTTATTAATGAATTTAACAGCTTAATAATTTTTCGTTAGTTTATTGTTATAATTTCATTTAAATTTTCTATATTTACTTTGCAGGGTAGTGATCAGGGCATCTCCCCAGCAGCTAGTCAGAGGAGTACAACTTCCTCGAGGCAGCATGTATACATCTTTGTAATAGTAAAATTATAATATGAAAAAAGAGTTTTTTTGGCTGTGCTTTTTCATTAGTATATTCGTTTGGTTTATATAATGTTATCTATATTTGATGCAGAATATTGATCAGGGAAGCCACCCGGTTGTTGATCAGACGACAATAGCCTCGGGGAAACAGGTAAACCTGATTTTAATTGTACAATTTAAATACGTCAAAATGTTTTGTTATTATATTGTTTCAATGATTATTTTGGTTTCGTTTAGGTAATTGTTTCTATGTTTTTGATGCAGGGTTTTGTAAGGGGCACCTCCCAAGCAGTAGATTATACCAAACCTACCTCGAGGCAGCAAGTATACATCGATGCCATTGTACTAATTTCATATGTACAAAAAGTTTTTTTGTTGTGTTTTTTCATGAGTATATTCATTTGGTTTATATAATGTTATCTATATTTTATGCAGAGTGTTGATCGGGGAAGCCACCCGGCTGTTGATAAAACGACAACAGCCTCGGGGAAACAGGTAAACCTGATTGTAATTGTACAATTTAAATACGTCAAAATGTTTTGTTATTATATTGTTTCAGTGACTATTTTGGTTTCGTTTAGGTAATTTTTTCTATGTTTTTGATGCAGGGTTCTGTAAGGGGTACCTCCCTAGCAGTAGATTATACTAGACCTGCCTCGAGGTAACATGTATACATTGATGCCATTGTACTAATTTAATATGTACAAAAAAAAATTGTTGCATTTTTTCATGAGTATATTCATTTGGTTTATATAATGTTATCTATATTTGATGCAAACTGTTGATTGGGGAAGCCACCCAGTTGTTGATCAGACGACAGTAGCTCAGGGCAACAGGTAAACCTGATTGTAATTGTACAATTTAAATACGTCAAAATGTTTTGTTATTATATTGTTTCAGTGACTATTTTGGTTTTGTTTAGGTAATTTTTTCTATGTTTTTGATGCAAGGTTTTGTAAGGGGCACCTCCCTAGCAGTCGATTATACCATACCTGCCTCGAGGCAACATGTATACATCGATGCCATTGTACAAATTTAATATGTACACAAATATTTTTTGTTCTGTTTTTTCATGAGTATATTCATTTGGTTTATATAATGTTATCTATATTTGATGCAGAGTGTTGATCGGGGAAGCCACCCGGTTGTTGATCAGACGACAACAACCTCGAGGAAACGGGTAAACCTAATTGTAATTGTACAATTTAAATACGTCAAATTTTTTTGTTATTATATTGTTTCAGTGAGTATTTTTCTTTTGTTTAGATAATTTTTTCTATGTTTTTTATGCAGGGTTCTATAAGGGGCACCTACCTATTAGTAGATCAGGGCAGGTCACCTATAACCATTGATCTGATGAGTAGACGATCCTCGAGGGAGCAGGTATAATTCATTGGAATTATACCAATATAATATGTAGCATATTTGTTTTTTGTTATGTATTTTTCATGTGTATACTGGTTTCATTATGATAATGTTTTCTACTTCTTCATTGCAGGGGGATGATCGGGGCAAGTACCCAACTGTGGATCAGACAACACCATCATCGAGGCATCAGGTAAACCTAGTTGTAATTTTAGGAATCTATCATGATAGATATGTTTTGTTAATATACTTTTTTCCTCAATCTATTGCTTTCACGTTAGTAATGTTTTATATATTTTTCTTGGAGACCAATGATTCGGCGTATGAAACAACATCACAAAAATCAATGGCTTTTTATGTGTATGAGTTGATGCGGGATGCTGACATTGGTTCTTCTCTAGACCCGGTTAAAATGATAGAGAAGACCTTGAAAAAAATTAATGAGGAAATCCTTTGTCTGTTATTCATTGTTCCGCAGACAAATGAGATTAAAGCCAAGGTTGAAGTTTTGGTAAAGAGATCTCATGCCTTGCAAGTAAGTTGCGGAATCTTAAATCATAATATAAATTCATTTAGAACTTTATAATATTTACTTTTATATGATAGTTAACTTATAAAATATGGTTTGTATTTACAGGATTTTCTGCGACCACACACTGTTGTTCAAGGAGGTGTTGGCCCCAGTGATGCTCGTGGAGATCTATCGTCACATGAGAAAATGACTCCACATACATCGACTCACGTGCCATTGTTGTTGACTGAACAATCGGCAACACGTTCCGTGACACCCCCTAGGCCAGCAGTGAGTGCACCCGCTAGTGACCGATGCACACCAGATCGTGCAGAAGAAGGGATAGATGCAAATCCTATTGGGAATGGCCCAAGTGGAGCAATTTTGTGGTGTGAAGTTCCAGCACAATAGTTTTTGTGGGAAAGAAGTACCAGTGAAGCGAGGTCCAGCAGCGACCTATTTTGGGTAAATAACTCCGCAAATCCCAGGAATAAGGTAAGGAGCGGTGCAAAGTCAGAGGAAAGGGACCTATCGCCTTAGTTAAGATAAAGTACTAAGGATGACCAGGATAGCTGAGGCAGTTAGAACGGCGAACCGACATCGACATAAGAAGCAGAGCAGATGAAAGAGACATGTTAGTATGAAGTCAGAGTCGTGCGGTCAGAACTGCCGCTGTTAGAAGAGCGTCAGATCCAGAAGCGGCGCAGAAAGACGACCGAAATCAAGTGAAGTAGCTGTCAAGTTATGACAATCCTGGGTAGCGGGGTAACTGCTCCATTTTTGGGGGTTTTGGGTACTATAGGTTTTTTCGGCCCACAATGATTGTAAATATGTGACCCTCAAGAACGGTCTATAAAAAGGAAAATTTTGTAAGGGAAGGGTTGTTCTTTTTGTGGTTTTGATAAAAGACTAAGTTTTGTAAGGGAAAGAAGAGAGGAAGAGGCTCTACAACTGTGTGCGCAGAGACCCAATTGTAGAGAGAAGAGTCTGTAGTTGTGTGCGCAGACTAGAACTATTCACCCTTCCCATTAATATAAACAACAGTTCCCGTGGACGTATCTCCCATCCTGGGGGTGAACCACGTAAATAAGCATGTTGTGTGAATGTATCTGTGTGATTGTCTATGTTTATGTTATGCATGTTCCTGCTTTTATATGTATTTTCACATGTATGGTCAATGAGAATAATATGTTAAGTATCGAACACATGTATATGAATGCACAATTAATTCAAAGTACATTGAATGCATCGTTGCACAAGTGACACTAATCTAGCGAAGCCTGTAGAGTGTAAAACTGTCCCTCAGCGCAGTCCCGAAGTGCAATGTTGCATTGCATTGTGTAGTTTCCCATGAGTGCAGCCTCAGAGTGCGTTGTAGTACAAGAAGTGGATGCAAAGTAGATGTGACTTCGCTTAGCTTACCAGTTTATTAGATGCGCATCACCCGGTTGTATAAATTTTCTTCTACAGTGACCCCATAACTTCGCCTCGGGTGAGACCTCAGTCTGTTTGTAGGCTATTTCCGAAAGGGCCAATGAAGAAGGGTTTTGTTGGACCACTAACTGCGCCAAATCCGGGTATGATCTAAGTAATAAGGGATAGAAGAAGTATAGATCCAACAAATGGTTCCGTTGTTGTGCTTGAACTAGTGATGTACTCTGATAACTGGAATCCCGAGCGGATAGAGATACAGAACTGGGTAACTAAGACCGAGGAGGAGTTTGCAAAGAAAGAAAACATACATCTGCGCTTATCTACGAAAGAGTGGTTACAGAGATATCTCTTTTATGACATATACGAAGTCTTCTTCTCATCCTTCAGCAACGAGCTACACGATTGGATATCAAGACTCACAAAACAGAACAATTGCTTTCAAGGTGGAGAACCTACAGTGTGGACTCTAGAACTGATTCAGAGACCCAAAGTAGTAGATAGCCCAATCTCAAGAGCAATAGACTTCTGGCTCGATGGCGTACTAGAAGGATACATTATAGAATTTGGTGTGGACACTCTGAAGTCTTACAACGCAGTAGAGGCCAATTTCTTCAAATGGTTCAGAGGTAAGTACCTGAAAAATATCAGTCTATACATTAAAATGTTGTTAGCAGAAAAAGTTGTCTTAAGAATGCAATAAGATTCCCAGGGTTTGAGTATGTAATGTTCAGTAACACAGACAGTGACACTGAGGAAAATATCTATACACGAAGTGGTAAAAGATACAAGTTTAGCACTAGAAAGAGGTCTCATGAACCTGGACCTCTCATCTCTCTAGAAACTGAGTTAGGAAGTGACAAACAGCCATATCAGGGTGAGTCTGATAGTGAAACAAAGCCTAGAGCAATTACCTATCATCCTATCACTCCGCAGAAACCTCCAGTGGACAGCAAAAATACTACTAACCCACAGAACACCAGTAGTAGTAACACCACAGGAGCCAGTACTCAGAACGTTCCAAGTAGTAGTATACCCAAGTCCTCACAAAACACTACGCCTCCTAGAAGAAGAATGACAGATGACATTAAGCTTCCTATATTTAAAGTAATTGGTCTTGAAGACCTAGAGCAACATGTTTCTTTGTGAAGTCGTATGGAATGTTAAACAAGTAAACGATGATGCTATTAGACAAGCACAACTAGTTACCACATTCAGGGACAAAGCCTTAACATGGTTTATGAAATAATCTGTTGGACAGAATAGGACACTATCGGAGATCAGAACTGCGCTCATCAGAGAGTTTGAAAAACCTAAGTCAGAATCGTAGTGTATCACAGAGCTAAAAGAGATTAACAAAAAACCGAGTGAGACAGTATGGGGATTTGATCAAAAGTTCAAAGCACTATTAGATCAAGTGAGCTTTGACATAGCACCAAAACAACACCAAGAAAGGCTTATAGTTGCGCTACTACCCCATATCAGATTACCGTTGATGGAACAGAAGGTTGCTTCATAGACAGAGGCCCTAGAAATTGCGATGAAACTACAGGCTTCGCCTATAGGAGAGACTAGCGCAGGAATGGTTCAAATACATACCCAGCTAGCAAATTTGGCATTACAATTGCAAGATATGAGGAAAGGAAAAGAAACCCGAGAAGAGGTTTGGTGTACAAAGTGTAAGGGAGAAGGTCAATCTAAAGAACAATGTCTAGTATTTAGGGATTACATCGCTAGCGGAGCTCCAAACCCATTAAATCAACATCAAGGACCATGGTGTGAGATTTGCCGATGTAGAGGACATCTCCCAGAGGACTGCTACTTACTACAGAAGTACATGCAAACACCAAAGAACCTATACTACACATTATGTAAGTCAGTTGGCCATGATGATAACAACTGCAGAGCATATGACCTCGTGATAGAAAGAAAACATGATGTCTACAGAATTCAAGGGGAAACGCAGAATAACAATGAAAATGTGCAGTATGACCAAGGCACATACAGAGGACATGGTAGATTCAGAGGAAGAGGACGAAACACTGGACAGGGACGAGGAAGAGGCCAGATTGTATGTTATAACCACGCCCAACCAAGACATCTAGCTAGAGACTATACGAACCCTTGTACTACTTGTAAATACTGTAAATCATTTGAACATGTCATTGAGGCATGCCCTGTTTTGCAAGGAAAGATGCAACAGAGAAGACCAGAAGCATATAATCAGAACATACAGATGATCGCAACTGAAAAATGGAATATAGATTGCAACATTCATGTTGTGACGCGAAGTGGATCCACGACAGGTGGAGATCAAAAAACTGAAGCTTTGACTTCTGAGGATCACCAAGCTAGACAGAAGCCTACTGAAGGGGCTTGTATAAGAAAATCAATTGGAAAAACACTTGCTTTTAACATGAACAAAGAAAAAGAGGTCTTCATGGAAGTAAGAGAAACCTTCAAAGAATATGAGCCTTCAACTCCGAGAATCAAGTTGCGAAGTGAGACAGCGCCTGTGATGGATATGCCAGCTTCATATGATCTATCACGTACTGCAGCAGACCTGGTGAGTCCTGTTGTGCAGCTTTTACAGAGATGCATAAAGTTATTAAAGCATGAAAATGCCTTGGAAGAATTGTTGTTTGTAGAGCCAGATCTTCCAGTCTCATAGATGATGATTCAGCCGTGTCCGTACCCCAGGTTTGGTTATGATCCCGGCCCAACGCTCAGGGGGTCCGGGGTAGGAAAAGTAAAGCAGCCGGCGGCCATGAAGGACGAAGAATGGGAGGTTCTTGACAAAAAGTCTCTAGGAACAATACGGTTGAGCCTGGCTTCGTTGGTGGCTTTCAATATCTTGAAAGAAACAACAATGGAGGGTTTGATGAGTGCACTGGGTAAGCTGTATGAAAAACCCTCGGCCTCCAACAAGGTATTTCTAATGAGGTGTTTATTTAATATGAAGATGTCTGAAGGTGGATCTGTTACTGATCATTTAAATGAGTTTAATACGGTTACAAATCAGCTAAGTTCTGTAAGTGTGAACTTTGATGATGAGGTTAGGGCTCTTCTAATCTTGTGTTCATTGCCAGAAAGCTGGAATAGCTTGGTCATGGCTGTGAGTAACTCTGTCTCTGGTTCAAACACCTTGAAATTTGATGATGTTATTGGTGTTATTCTTAGTGAGGAAATGCGAAGAAAAAGCACATATGAGACATCAGGTAATGCATTGACCATGGAAAGTAGGGGAAGACAAAAGGAGAGAGGAAAGAGCCAAGGTAATCATGGCACGTCTAAAATGGGAAGATCCAAGTCCAGACTGAAAAAAATAGAGTGCTGGAACTGTGGAAAGAAAGAACATCTGAAGAAAAACTGCAGATCTCTAAAGCAGAAAGGAGATGCACAGAAGGAAACTACCCAAGAAGCAAATGTAACAGGTGATGTGTTACAAGATGCTTTGATTCCTACATTAGATAATACTAGTGATTATTGGGTAGTAGATTCAGAAGCTTCATGTCATGCTACACTCCATAGGAAATACTTTCATGAGTATGTTCCTGACGATTTTGGACATGTTTTATTGGGTGATGATGAGTCATGTAAAATTGTTGGAATGGGTAAGGTATGGATAAAAGTTAAGAATGGAACTAACTGGCTATTAAAAGATGTTATGCATATTCCTGCTATGAAAAGAAATCTGATCTCAACAGGGCAATTGGGAGATGGCGGCTGTCTATCTACATTTGGAGAAAAGTGGTGGAAAATCACTAAAGGATCAATGGTGATAGCAAAAGGAGACAGAATATGTACGTTGTATTTATGTCCTCATAATATTAACCATTCTATCTCTTTAGCTTCCACAGGAACAGATACTGCATTGTGGCATCATAGGATTGGCCACATGAGTGAGAAGGGGATGTAGATTCTCCACTCAAGGAAGTTGCTACCAGATTTGAAGTAGGTAAGTTTGGAATTATGTGAAAACTATGTTTATGGAAAACAAAAGAGAGTCAGATTTCTCAGGGTTGGGAAACAGAAGAAGAATGAAAAGTTAGAGCTTGTGCATACATATATATGGGGACCAATTCAGATACAATCTCTTGGTGGCTCTCATTATTATGTTACATTTATTGATGATGCAACTAGGAAAACTTGGGTTTATTGCATTAAACAGAAATATGATGTGTTTGGTACTTTTAACAAGTGAAAAGATTTGGTTGAGAATGAGACATGAAAAAGGTTGAAGTGTCTCAGATCTGATAATGGAGGTGAGTACTGCGACAAGGAGTTTGATAGTTACTATTCATATCATGGGATTCGTAGAGAGAAGACAGTCCCAGGAACACCACAAGAAAATGGTGTGTCAGAAAGGATAAACAGAACGATCATGGAGCGTGCAAGGTGTATGAGATTGCATGCAGGGTTTCCCTTACAATTTTGGGCGAATGATGTAAATATTGCTGCTTATTTAATAAACAGAGGACCTTCAAGTGCTTTGGATGGTGGTATTCTAGAGGAGGCATGGACAGATAAAAAAGTAAACTACTCATTTCTGAGAACGTTTGGTTGTGAAGCATTTGTCCATATTGATAAAGCAAATAGAACAAAGCTTGAAGCTAAATCCAAGAAATGTACCTTTATTGGATATGGGGTTGATGAATTTGGTTATCATTTATGGGATTATGAAAATAACAAAATCATCAGGAGTAGAGATGTAATATTCAATGAAAAGGTCATGTATAAAGATCAGTTGCAGGGAAAGAAACAGGAAAAGGAAAACACAAAGTACACAATACTTGATGAAATTGAAGAAAATGAAGTTCCAAAGGTGCCAGAAAATCAAGAACAGCAGCAAACACCTGAAACTCCTGCAACTGTAAGAAGATCTATCAGGTTAAGTAGACTCCATGAACGATACTCTCCTTCAATGTATTATTTATTGTTGACTGATTCTGGTGAACCAGAATGTTATGAAGAAGCAATGCAGGTGGAAACTAGAAAGAAGTGGGAGCAAGGCATAAATGAGGAGATGGACTCATTGGTAGGAAACCAGACTTGGGATTTGGTTTAGTTGCCTGCTGGTAAAAGAGCATTGCAGAACAAATGGATTTACAGGTTGAAGGAAGAAGAAGGAGACAATAAGCGGTACAAGACCAGACTTGTTTTAAAGGGGTTTGCACAGAAGAAATGTATAGATTTTGATCAAATATTTTCTCCTGTTGTTAAGATGACTTCAATTAGGACTATCTTAAGTCTAGTGGCGGTAGAAGATTTGCATCTTGAACAATTAGATGTAAAAATAGTCTTTCTCCATGGGGATTTGGAGGAAGAGATAGATATTCAGCAGCCACAAGGGTATGAGGTCAAAGGTAAGGAGAATTTGGTGTGCAGGTTAAAAAAGAGCTTGTATGGTTTGAAGCAAGCTCCAAGGTAGTGGTATTTAAAATTTGACAGGTTTATGACATAACAAGGTTATAGCAGATGTCATTCTGACCACTGTGTTTATTTCAAGAAGCTAGACAATGAAAGATATATTATCTTGTTATTGTATGTGGATTGTAATACCCCAATTTTGACTCCTGTGAAATATTGGCTTTTAATGTAAATATTGTATACATGCGTTGTATGTTTCCTTAGCGTGGAGATCAAGGCCAAGGCCCCGCTACTGTATGTTCGGATTTTATTTAAAACAAGCAAGCATTTGACATTTTGTTACCCATGTGCTATTAAGCCATGGGATATTGTAAATTGATGTAAATATTTAATATTGAAATAAAATACCAAAACTAGCTATGGGAGCAATGAATAAGAAGGGGCCATGTGTATCCACTAGGGAGTGGTGAGGGGGTTATGGGGATGAACCATGTGCTTCCAAATGTCATTGTGAGAACCCATTTGACTTTCCTTGATGACATTTATTTCTATTGTAAGGAAGTAGTTGAAGATTTCAGTCCATGGCTTCAATGGAGCATGGGCAGCCAAGAAATTCGTATTTGCAGGTATGGGCTCTGTTTTCTTGTACCATAAGTCACTCTACCTCATGATAGTTGCTTCTTCCTCATTCCCATTCCATTGTGGAAGTTACTAGCATCAATTTTCATCCAAAAACGAATTGCCAGCAGTGAGAAAAACTAGAAATCGCAACTTTGAAAGAACCCACGTTTTGAAGTGCCAAAAACGCCCAGATTTGGTATTGGACAGTGAAATCCAATGGGGGATCCATAGATACGAACCTTGGGGCGAAGTTGAGAGTATTAGATACCCCAAAATCCATTGGAAAACCCAGTTTTTATAGCCCAGAAAACCAGTGACGAGATTGAGTTATTTGATGAACAGAATGGTGAGAAATCCAATTGTGAATGACTGAGCAGAGGTTGGATTTGCTTGATAAACCCAGTGAAGGCTAGAATCTCAAGGATTAGCAGCTGCACCTTTCTATGCCCACCCTGAAGAGCACTGGAGGGAAGGGACGCCTGAGGGACTGTGCAGCAGAGAAGGGGACCTTCCTTGTGTTGGGTGTGGTAGGTAATGTGGGTGCCTTGACTGTTGAATTGATTTGAGATGCCTATAGCTCTATGGTTGAGCTCACTGGCTTAGCATTTCCCTCATTTGTCTTTCATATGCTTGACAAACCCAACTGTGTATTGGCTTGGCATAGTTGTCGAGTGAAACCATAGCTGCGAGTGAGCCCAGCTAGTTCCTCCTTAGTGGATACACAACCCAGCTCGGGGGTGATCTCTCAGCTGAAAGAATACAAGTTGGACAGAGATCTATGGTTGGGTGGAACGTTGCTCTCACATAGCCAGTTGTTTGGACAGTTTCATCTTCAAGATAAGTGTTATCTGTGTTATAAATTATATGCATTATGTGTTCTGCATTGTGTTAATTCGGAATGGTAATTATTCATGTTAATGGATTTGATATGAGGTCTATGCATAGCATGGGAATGGAATTGAAATCCCTGGATGTTGAATCATCATATGCCTGTGTTAGATATGAGGATGCATTATTGTTTGTGTGCTTGTAAATATGTTTATTTCCACTGTGTTTATTGAAGTATGAGCCTGCACACACAAGTTTTAAATTGTTATGAATAATTGAGCAATGTATGGGGGCTAAGCTTGTCAAATAATCCCGGTAAGTTTGGTTCACGTTTCCTTCTTTGCATCGGACAAAAGAGAAGGGGACGTTACAGAGTGGTATTAGAGCCCATCTTGCAGCACTGGGGCTACTGGGGCCAAATTCTGAGTTACAGGCAAGTAACAGAATGGTTTTAACGAAGTATTGGTGAGGATGGGGCGGAATTTTTTTATTGGAAAAGTGACAGGGTTAGAGTTCTCAGGTGTGGGGGAGGATCACACCATTGCATAGAGCTCTCCAACAGATTTCCAACGGTACCAGACTCGCCTCATTTAGCCAAGGGACGAGGGAGTTATGAACCCCGAAAGTTACAGGAAATGCAAGCTTTTTCGTAGTTTCAGGCTGTCGGGTTTTGGGTTTCGGGAACGCGAATTTACAAAATTTGCATTTGGATTTCCAAAATTTCGAACCTGCAATTTTTGGCTTTCGGAATGTCGGGTTTCGAGTTTCGGGAACGTGAATTTTCAAAATTTGCGTTTGGATTTCTGAAATCCCGAACCCGTAATTTTCGGCTTTCGAGCTGTCGGGTTTCGGGTTTCGGGAACGCGAATTTTCAAAAATTGTGTTTGGATTTTTGGTCCAAAAGTTGGAATTTTGGAAAAATGTAAAAAGTGGAAAGTAGTCAAACCCAGAATTTTATAGAAGACGAATGGTGCATCAGAACAAAGATCCACGAGTTGCTTAGCGTTCCTTGTTATATAGACCAACTTCGCCTAGTAAAAAAGTTTGCGTGATTCCTCATAGATTTTCTTCCACAGGTGGTCGAAATTGGCATTCCGGACCAAAGTACAACTGTGTAAAATGTGCAGAATTATTCGTAAAAGTTGTCATTTTTTAAGTGATGTAGTTTCCACACCCGATGTCGGAATGGAGCAAGTGGATAGGCACTGGAAAGCTTATCCAGTGGGAACAATGGTGACCATAAATGATGCTCAAGACCCTTATGAGCATGAAGAAGACGTCCTAGGAGAAAATGTGCATGAAGAGAATGCTGAGACTGAATCCAATGGGAGAAGGGAGCAGGTGACTCCTCAGAATTTGGTTGAAACCATGGTGAGCTTCAATGAAAGATTGATGAAGGCTCAAGAAGAACAACACCAACTCAATGTTGCTATCTTGCAAAGTCTCACTGATATGTAGCAGAGGATAAACCTGGGGTCCAACCCAAGCGATGCAGGTGAAGAAGGAAGAGAGGCAGAGAGTCGCTCTAGAGGTCATTCAAATAAGAGGACTCCAAGCCCAAGGAAAAGTTCAGTGAGAAGAAATCATAGAACACCTTCCTCTAGATCCTCTTCTAGCAGGTCGTGTGACTCCAGAGGTCCTCAAAGAATTCCAAGGCATGTACCTAAGAGATTTGATGGAAGAAGGAAGTCCAAGGGAATCCCATAGGGAGAATTTAGGAAGCCAAGTCCTCCCACCTTTGATGGAGAAGACAAGACTGGCCAAGAGGTAGAGGCATGGCTTCTTGGAATGAAGAAATATTTCAGAATTCAAGACTACTCAGGAAATGAGAAAGCTAGAATTGTCATTTACAATCTAAATGCCAGAGCTTCAATTTGGTGGGACAATCTCTTGCAAGTGAAAGGAATCAGTGAGAGGAAGATCAGTTGGGAGAGATTCAAGAAGTACTTCGAGGAGAAATACCGTTCTACTAGGTATTATGACAATAAGAAAAAAGAGTTCAATAAACTCAGATTGGGGCAAAAATCTATGGAAGA
The DNA here is from genome assembly GCA_027924585.1 of Larix kaempferi. Lineage (NCBI taxonomy): Eukaryota > Viridiplantae > Streptophyta > Pinopsida > Pinales > Pinaceae > Larix > Larix kaempferi. Next base: position 4,017,914 of record BSBM01000477.1, on the reverse strand, counting down.
GAATGTCCACAAGTTTTTGGAATTACTGAGGTATGTTGACTATATCAAAGATGAGAGAGTAAAAATCCAATGCTTTCTTGGGAGTCTATCTCAGAGTTTCAGAGATAGGATTGAATTTGTTAATCCATCAAGTCTTGATGAGGTCATTAGGATGGCGATGCATTTCTATGAGCAGAATAAAGGAAAAAAAGAGGTTAACCAAGCATAGAAAGGAAATCCAAGAGGGCGGTTTAATCAAAAGAAGAGTGGCTTCAAGCCACCATTCAAGGGTCAGCCTAGAGCCTTTCCACAGGGGTAGTAGACAAGGAATGGATTCAAACCAGCAGTAGCAACAGACAAAGCATCAAAGGGACCACTTCAATGTTGGGGATGTGGAGAAAACCACATGTTGAAGGACTGTCCACATCGGAAGGATAATCCCCGAAGGTTGCACAAATTAAAGGGAGTAGCTACAGTGGAGGACATGGCAAGGGCAGCGCCTCGAATTTATGCAGCATTAAACAATCATCAAGCAGACCATCAATCATTAGTGGTGAAAGTTGAAGGTAAGATTGCTAAGCAATCTATTTCTGTTTTGATTGATCCAAGATCTACTCATAATTATTTTTCTCCAAAAGTGGTTGAAGGTTGTTCCCTTAGAAAAGTGAAGCACAATAAATCTTGGCTAGTTCAATTAGCCACAAGGACCAAGAGGAAAGTAAGTGAAGTAGTGGTGGAGTGCCCCATAGAATTGAATGGACTCCACACACATGCAGATTTAAATGTTTTACCTTTAGGATCTTATGATGCCTTGATTGGTATGGATTGGTTGGAAAAACATAGAGCCAAATTGGATTGTTATGAGAAAGCACTTGAATGTATTGATGAAGAGGGAAGGCCAAGATTGGTAAGAGGAATTCCCAAGCAAGTTTCAGTAAGGCAGATTTCATCCCTACAATTGAAAAAGTTTTATAAAAAGGGTTGTCAATTATATGCAGTTCATATGTCAGATTCGTCAGAGGACAAAGGACCAAGGATTGAAGACTTTCCAATGTTTCAAGAGTTCCAAGATGTATTTCCGGATGAGGTGCCGAGACTACCACCAAAGAGAGATATTGATTTTACCATCGATCTTGTTCCAGGGGCAGCGCCGAAATCCAAAGCTCCTTATAGGATGAGTACACCGGAGTTGGTAGAGTTGAGGATACAACTACAAGAATTAATGGACAAGAGGTATATCAGGCCTAGTGTGTCTCCTTGGGGAGCACCGGTGTTATTTATTAAGAAGAAGGATGGGACTCTAAGGCTGTGTATTGATTACAGGCAGCTCAATAAAGTGACAGTCAAGAACAAGTATCCATTGCCAAGAATTGATGACTTGTTTGATCAAATGAAGGAAGATAAAATGTTTTTCAAGATTGACTTAAGGTCCGGTTACCATCAAGTAAGGATTAAAGAAGAAGACATTCACAAGACGGCTTTCAGATCTAGATATGGTCATTATGAGTTCACTGTGGTGCCATTTGTTCTTACCAACGCACCTGCCACGTTCATGTGTCTCATGAATAGTGTCTTCAGCAAATATTTGGATAAGTTTGTGATTGTGTTCTTGGATGACATTCTTTTCTATTCAAGGAATGAAGAAGAACATCTAAGGATGGTGTTGCAAGTCCTTAGAGAACATCAGTTGTATGCCAAGTTAAGCAAGTGTGAGTTTTACCAAAAGAAGGTGCAATATTTGGGTCATGTCATTTCTGAAGAAAGTATTGCAGTGGATCCAGAAAAGATTAATGCCATCATGGATTGGTCTACTCCAAAGAATGTTTCAGATGTTAGATCTTTTATGGGTCTTGCTGGTTACTACATAAGGTTTATTGAAAGCTTCTCCAGGATAGCTCATCTGATCACTTCATTGCAAAGAAAAAACATCAAGTTTGTATGGTTTGAAAAATGTGAGAAAAGTTTTTAGAAGTTAAAGGAGTTATTTACCTGCGCTCCTGTTTTGAAGATAGCAGATCCAAAGAAGGATTTCGTGGTGTGCACAGATGCTTGCATTGAAGGGCTAGGTGGAGTGCTCATGCAAGAAGGAGTTGTGATTTGCTATGAGTCAATAAAATTAAAAAAGCATGAAAAGAATTATGCCACACATGATTTAGAATTAGCAGCCATAGTGCATGCTCTTAAGATGTGGAGACATTATTTGATGGGAAGAAGATTCGAGCTTAGGACCGACCACATGAGCTTAAAGTATTCGTTTGATCAACCAAACTTGAATGCCAGGAAAGCTAGATGGATGGAGTTCCTTTGTGAATTTGATTTTGAAATTAAGCATGTAAAAGGGAAATAGAATAAGGTTGTAGATGCTCTTAGCAGAAAATTTCATGTTGCAGCAGTAAGTATATGTAAATCAGACTTGAAGACAAGAGTTATTAAAGCCCAGCACAGTGATGAAAATTGCCTTCAAATTAAAGAGAAGTTGCAGCAAGGTAATGTGGATGAAAAGTGTGCAGAATATCAGCTTGGTGAAGACAATATCCTCATCTACAAGGATAGACTGTACATTCCAAATAGTGCAGATTTGAAGAAGCTAGTGATGGATGAAATTCATCAAATGCCATACTCTGGACATCTAGGATATCAGAAGACTATAACAGCAACAAGAAAGCAATACTTTTGGCATGCTATGAAGAAGAACATAGCTGAGTATATTGCTAGGTGTCAGAAGTGCCAGCAAGTAAAGGTAGAACACCAACATCCAGCAGGATTGTTGCAGCCCTTACCCATTCCGGAATGGAAGTGGGAAGTGATCTCTATGGATTTCATAACAGGTCTGCCCATAATAGTGAAGAAGCATGATTCAATCATGGTTGTGGTGGACAAGCTATCAAAAGTAGCTCACTTTATTCTAGTCAAGTCCACTCACAAGGCTAATAACATTGCAAACATCTTCATGAGAGAGATATTCAAGTTGCATGGATTGCCTAAGGCAATAATTTCTGATCGTAATACAAAGGTCACTTCCAATTTTTGGAAGGGATTATTTCAGGAATTGGGAACTAAATTGAATTTCAGTACAGCATATCATCCTCAAACAGATGGCCAAACTGAGAGGGTGAATCAGGTTCTTGAAGACATGCTGAGAATGTATGTGATGGACAAACCATCCAAGTGGGAAGATTTCCTACACTTGGTAGAATTTGCATACAACAATAGACATCATGCATCATTGGGAATGAGTCCATTTGAAGCATTGTATGGCAAGGGATGCAGGACTCCAGTGAATTGGGACAGCCTGGTGAACAGGGTAGTACTTGGACTAGAGATGATCAAGGAAATGGAACAGGAAGTTGCTAAGATCAGACAGAATTGAAAGGCAGCTCAGGATACGAAAAAGAGTTATGCAAATTTGAAAAGAGTGCATAAGGAATTTTAGATTGGAGATCATGTTTATTTGAGGGTGAAACCAAGGAAGAGTTTCCTCAAGTTGGGGAGCTGTGCCAAGTTGTCACCAAGATATTGTGGGCCATTTGAAGTCCTAGATAGGATAGGGCCAATTGCATATAGACTTGCATTGCCTGCTAACATAAGAGCTCATAATGTTTTCTATGTATCTTTGCTTAAGAAGTATGTACATGATCTTAATCATATGATTGATTGGAATGTGATACAGGTGGAACCCGAGGGAGAGTTCCAAGTAGAGCCTATGCGCATCCTCGATAAGAAGGTCACTTTGCTCCGGAACAGAGCCATCGGGTAGGTAAAGGTCCAATGGGAGCACCTTAGTCCCGATGAGGCTACATGGGAGCTGGAGGATGCCATGAGAGAGACATTCCCATTTTTGTTCAGTTTTGAGGACACCGAGGACGGTGTTGTTTTAAGGGGGAGGGGAATGTAATACCCCAATTTTGACCCCTGTGAAATATTGGCTTTTAATGTAAATATTGTATACATACGTTGTATGTTTCCTTAGCGTGGAGCTCAAAGCCAAGGCCCCGCTACTGTATGTTCGGATTTTATTTAAAACAAACAAGCATTTGAAATTTTGTTACCCATGTGCTATTAAGCCATGGGATATTGTAAATTGGTGTAAATATTTAATATTGCAATAAAATACCAAAACTGGCTATGGGAGCAATGAATGAGAAGAGGCCATGTGTATCCACTAGGGAGTGGTGAGGGGGTTATGGGGATGAATCATGTGCTTCCAAATGTCATTGTGAGAACCCATTTGACTTTCCTTGATGATATTTATTTCTGTTGTAAGGAAGTAGTTGAAGATTTCAGTCCATGGCTTCAATGGAGCATGGGCAGCCCAGAAATTCATATTTGCAGGTATGGGATCTGTTTTCTTGTACCACAAGTCACTCTACCTCATAAGAGTTGCTTCTTCCTCATTCCCATTCCATTGTGGAAGTTACCAGCATCAATTTTCATCCAAAAACGAATTGCCAACAATGAAAAAAATCATAAATCGCAACTTTGAAAGAACCCACTTTTTGAAGTGCCAAAAATGCCCAGATTTGCTATTGGACAGTGAAATCCAATGGGGGATCCATAGATACAAACCTTGGGGTGAATTTGAGAGTATTAGATACCCCAAAATCCATTGGAAAACCCAGTTTTTATAGCCCAGAAAACCAGTGACGGGATTGAGTTATTTGATGAACAGAATGGTGAGAAATCCAATTGTGAATGACTGAGCAGAGGTTGGGTTTGCTTGATAAACCCAGTGAAGGCTAGAATCTCAAGGATTAGCAGCTGCACCTTTCTATGCCCACCCTGAAGAGCACTGGAGGGAAGGGACGCCTGAAGGACTATGCAGCAGAGAAGGGGACCTTCCTTGTGTTGGGTGTGGTAGGTAATGTGGGTGCCTTGACAGTTGAATTCATTTGAGATGCCTATAGCTCTGTGGTTGAGCTCACTGGCTTAGCATTTCCCTCCTTTGTCTTTCATATGCTTAACAAACCCAACTGTGTATTGGCTTGGCATAGTTGTTGAGTGAAACCATAACTGTGAGTGAGCCCAGCTAGTTCCTCCTTAGTGGATACACAACCCAGCTCGGGGGTGATCTCTCAGCTGAAAGAATACAAGCTGGACAGAGATCTATGGTTGGCTGGAATGTTGCTCTCACATAGCCAGTTGTTTGGACAACTTCATCTTCAAGATAAGTGTTATCTGTGTTATAAATTATATGCATTATGTGTTCTGCATTGTGTTAATTCGGAATGGTAATCATTCATGTTAATGGATTTGATATGAGGTCTGTGCATAGCATGGGAATGGAATTGAAATCCCTGGATGTTGAATCATCATATGCCTATGTTAGATACGAGAATGCATTATTGTTTGTGTGCTTGTAAATATGTTTATTTCCGCTTTGTTTATTGAAGTATGAGCCTGCACACACAAGTTTTAAATTGTTATGAATAATTGAGCAATGTATGGGGGCTGAGCTTGTCAAATAAGCCCGACAATTTTGGTTTACGTTTCCTTCCTTGCATCGGACGAAAGAGAAGGGGACGTTACATGGATGACATGCTTGTTGCAGGGTCTAACACGCAGGATATAAATGTACTCAAAAGGAAGCTAGCTAATTTATTTGCGATGAAGGATTTGGGTGTTGCAAAGCAAATCCTTGGTATGAGAATAACAAGAAACATGAAAAATCGCAAATTGACATTGTCTCAGAGCGAGTACATACAAAAGGTGTTGGAGAGGTTCAGAATGCAAAATGCAAAACCAGTGAGTACACCTTTGGCCATCCATTTCAGTCTAAGTAAGGAAATGTGTCCCAAGACACAGGAAGAGACAGATTACATGTCCAAGATTCCCTATCAATCAACAGTTGGCAGTTTGATGTATGCCATGGTGTGCACAAGCAGTGGGAGTTGTGAGCAGATATATGAACAATCCAGGTAAAGAACTTTGGAAGGCAGTACAGTGGATTCTCAGGTATTTGAGAGGTACCACCACTCAGGAATTATGTTTTGGAGGTTCAGACACTGTTCTACAGGGATATGTTGATGCAGATATGGCAGGTGATAAGGATAGCAGGAGGAGCACCACAGGGTATGTGTTTACTATAGGTGGAACAGCAGTAAGTTGGATTTCGAAACTGCAGAAGGTTGTTGCACTTTCAACAACAGAAGCAGAGTATGTTGCTGTTACAGAGGCTAGTAAAGAGATGATTTGGTTGCAGAGGTTTATGGAGGAATTGGGTAAGAAGCAGAAGGATAACAGGTTGTATAGTGACAGCCAGACTGCCATTCATCTTGCAAAGAACTTAGCATTCCATTCCAGGACTAAACATATACAGCTCAAATACCATTTCACACACTCTGTTCTGGAAGATGAACTGTTGAAGCTGGAAAAGATACATTCTAGCCAGAATCTTGCAGACATGTTCACAAAGGTAGTGACCAGAGACAAACTGAGTTCCTACTTGGTTTCAGTTGGCCTTCTAGCATGAAGGTGAATATGAGAAAGTTTCCAAGTCCAAGGTCCAGCAAGTACAGTAGCAGTGGAGTTGTTGTGATCAGTCTCCAAGTGGGAGATTGTTGGTTGTGGAGCCAGATCTTCCAGTCTCATAGATGATGATTCAGCTGTGTTCGTACCCCAAGTTTGGTTATGATCCCGGCCCGACGCTCAGGGGGTCCGGGGGGGGTCGATCCCCCTCCCAGGTTGGGGGGCCAACGGGCCCTTGAAAAAGGGGGTTTGGGGGCAATGCCCCCAAGTTACGGGGGTTCGGGGCATAGCTCCCGAGAAAAAAAAATTGGGGCTATTTTCGTCAGCTGTTTTCGGGCCCATGGTTTTGGGTATCCCGTGGTATTTTTCCATTGTATGTCCCTTATAAAAGAAAGTCATTGTAATACGCTAGGAATGATGTATTAGGTTTTATGTATTGTACAGATCTCTAAGATCAGGAGAGAGACTGTGAGACAGTGAAGATGAAGTGCATCAGCTGTGCTGCAGGTTATATCCCTTCACCTTGCTGGATGGTAATAATAATAAGGACTGGAAAATTCAGTGTGAACGTAGCCCAAGTTGGGGTGAACCACGATATATCTGTGTCTCTCTTGTAATGTGTGTGTGATTATATTTGCATTTCTGTTTATTGTTATTGCTCTGCGATCCTGTTTTTCTAACAAGAATTACAAGGCCTATTGAGTCACTAAGAGCAACGTAATGTAGTAAATGAAGCACATATAGTGGTTCATCATATTAAGAATCATAAAAGAACCGAAAGAAAAATGAGACTAAATGTGCAGATCGGGGATTTTGAAATGGACCAAATTATCCTTGACTTAGGATCAAAAGTAAATGTCCTGACAACGCAGACATGGGAACAAATGGGAAATCCGAAGTTATCATGGTCACCAATACAGTTGAGGCTAGCTAATCAGCAAAAGGTTCTACCCTTTGGTAGATTATCAAATATCGTTGTTGACATTAATGGAGTGCGAAGTAGAGCAGACTTCGAAGTGATTGAGATTGTAGATGATAGAAATCTGTATCTTGCACTATTGGGGATATATTGGGAAATTGATAACCTCGTGATTATCAACTTGAAAAAGAAGCATATGATATTCGAAGGACCAGATATCAGGGTTATCGCACCATCGGATCCTTCACAGGGACCCAAATACACTGAACCAATAAGAGAAGAATGCAGAACTCAAGATTTGGATCACATCTACAAGATGACGTTGAATCAAGCAGACTACATCAATCCTACTGATGATGGAACATTGAGTTGGCGATGTGACAGTTCTTGCATATCAGAATCATATGCAGGACTAGAGAACCGACATAGCAGAATGCACGAAGTATCTACGAGAAGATGTGTGCATCTCACAAAGTTACTGTGTCGGATTGGAACAGAGGTAAGTTCAATCCCTACTTATGATGGGTTAGGCGATATCTCCGAATTCTTTCAGGAATACCTCGTATCAGTCCCAGATGAATACAAGTTAGCAGCATTGGATACAACACTGCACAATACACCTGCTAGATGGTGGGTTGCGCATAAGCAAAATCTGACCACATGGGAAGAATGTAAGCACATGATAGAGATCATATTTCTAGAAGCGACTGAGCTTGTACAAGTGAAATATAATGGACAGATCGATCCTAGAGATCACATAGACCTTTTCCTGAAATCATGGACACATGTACCGCAAGCAGAATGGGTCTATTGATTTGTGCACACATTGGATCAAATTCTGAAGAACTGGTACACAGAAACATAACTTTGCAGGGGAACAGTAGAATGGTCCACCATGACTAAGAAATTCCAAGTGACTTTCAGTTTTGAGGACGATTGTCCAAGTATAAATGAGGTTTTGCAGAGCATCAAAAAGAAGGTATTCAATGACACACCAAAACCTGTGTATCAACAACCATAATGGGCAAGACAGCTAGAACATTCCCTGGAATGTTATAACTTCTCTTTAGACTAAGATGAATATGAAAACGAGGATGAAGATCCGCGCTATGTCAAAATACCTGAGTTGGAAGGAGAGCGCGAAGTAGAAGGACCTCCATTATAAATTCTGGATCTAAGTAATCTTGTGAAAACTCAAAAAGCGAACATTGGAACTAGTGAAGAACCAAAGTTTGCTTCCATAGGAGATTATTGGGATGAGGAAACGGTAGCGCAGATAGCAGACTTACTACGCGAATACAAAGACTTATTTCCTACAAAGTTCTCTGAAATGAAAGGAATTTTGGGCGACTTGGGAGTCATGAAAATACCTCTCAATCCAGATGTGAAGCCTATTAAGCAGAGACCCTATCTACAAAATCCCAGATACAAAGAAAGGGTAAAGGCAGAGCTTGATAAGATGCTTGAGGCGGGAATCATTGAACCAGTAGAAGATTCAGAATGGATAAGTCCCATGATTATCCAGGACAAGAAAGCTAAAGGCGAAATTAGAATCTGTGTAGATATCATAAAGTTAAACGATGCATCGTTGCATGACCCATTTCCTACTCCATTCACAGATGAAGTGTTAGATAATGTTGGAGGGATTGAAGCATATTCATTCACTGATGGATTTTTTGGATATCATCATATCAGAATTGATACAGTAGATAGGAACAAGACCACATCTGCAACTAAATGGGGCTCATTTCAGTACACAGTTATGCTCTTTGGTATGAAGAATGCACCTGCTATATTTTCTAGAGTAGTTGTTGCTGCATTTAAGAATTTTATCCATAAATTCTTAGAACTGTATTTTGATGATTGGGCAGTATTTGTATTATTGAAGAACCATTATGTGAACTTAATACTAATGTTAGCGAAGTGTAGACAACATCAGATCTCCCTGAACCTGAAGAAAATCATCTTCTGTGTTCCGTATGGAATTATACTGGGACACATTGTTTGTAAACAAGGACTGATGGTTGATCCAACAAAAATCGCAATATTGTGAATTTTCCAACACCTAATTCAGTAAAACAGCTACGCACTACATTGGGACACATAGGGTACTACAGGAAGTTAATCAAAAGATATGCACAAATCACTGCGCCTATGGAAAGATTATTGAAGAAGGAAGCGAAGTTCACATGGACCAAGGACTGTCAGAAAGGATTGGATACATTGAAAGAAAGGATGGTCAATGCTCCTATTCTATTTTTTTCCAGATTGGAGTAAACCATTCCCCTTACATGTAGATGCTTCATCCATAGCACTAGGCATCATGCTAGCTCAACCAGGTGAGGGAGGCATCGACCATCCTATTGCATTCTCAAGTAGAAATTTGTCCTCAGCAGAAAATAATTATACCATGATAGAAAGAGAAGGCTTAGCTATGGTGTACGCACTGCAAAAGTTATGACACTATTTTCTAGGTATGCATTTCTATATGTTTACTGACCATTCAACTTTGAAATACCTGGTCAATAAACCATTGTTAGGGGGAAGAATTTGTAGATGGTTGTTACTCTTTTAGGAGTATGATTTTGAAATCATTGTCAAGCCAGGAAGGTTGAACTCAGGACCTGACCACCTTTCTAGAATTGAGTTAGCCTAAGAGCCTACCAACCTAGAGGATAGTCTACTATATGCGTAGTTGTTTGCTATTCAAATAGAATATGACTATTATAAGGATATTGTAGAATTCATGACCACAGGGTTGGCACCTACAAATTTTACTACGCAGTAGAAGAAACAGTTGGTAGTAAAAGCAACTAACTTCACCATAATTGCAGGACAATTATACAAGCTAGGACTGGATGAAGTACTGCACAGATGTGTGTTAGAACACGAGAAACCATTGATACTTGCTGAAGCACATTCGGGGGTGTCCGGAGGACACTACGCAGGAAGAGATACTGCAAAAAAAATTCTAAGAGTAGGACTATGGTGGCCTACACTCCATAAGGATTCAAAGGAACTTTTCCATAGTTGCGATGTCTGCCAAAGGACAGGGAAGCCATCTCATAGAGATGAGATTCCATTGATGCCAAAATTGACTTTGCAAGCATTTGATAAGTGGGAGATTGATTTTGTGGGACCTATCAACCCACCAGAAAAGCGAACTGGTTTGAGATACATCATTACAGCTACAGACTATCTAACCAGATGGGCAGAGGCAAAACCAATGAAGGAATGTAGCGAAGTTACTCCAACGCAGTTCATTTTCAAAAAAATCCTCACAAGGTTTGGATGTCCAAAGATCCTAATGAGCGATCAGGGAAATCACTTCTTGAATAGAACTATCGAATCCCTGACTGAGGAATTTCATATTTACCATCAGAAGAGCACACCATATCATCCACAAGCTAATGGAACTGTTGAAGATTTTAACAAAGTATTGGAAAATGCACAGACTAAAGTATGTAATACAAACAGGGATGATTGGGATCTGCGAATACCAGTTGTGTTATGGGAATATAAGACAACTTGCAAGAATTTGACAAGTCATTCACCTTTCAGGTTAGCATATGGAAAGGAAGCTATTATCCCAATGGAATACATAGTACCAAGTTTGAGAATTGCAACATTCACAGACATGGCATATGATGAGACAATGGAAGAAAGGCTACTACACTTAGTTGGGCTAGAAGAAGATCATTTCATTGTAGGATTTCACCAACAAGTGCAAAAAGACAGAAAAAAGCATGGCATGATCGACATATCAAGTAAAAATTATTTCAGGTAGGATATCTTGTCCTCTATGATAGAAAATACATGAAGTTTCTTGGAAAATTTAAAATACATTGGCTAGGGCCATATGTTGTCAAGCATGTTACTAATGGTGGCACAGTTCAACTAGCCACATTAGTGGGAGGAAACCTACCAGGTCTTATTAATGGAAGTAGACTAAAACCCTACAAGGATAGTCCTACGTCACAAGATATCAGTTGATCAGCAACGAAGAAAATTTTTAAGTGTCAAGTACAGTTTTAATTGGACACTAAAAATTGAGCATAGTCTGTACACAATTTTGGCGAAAAGTGAAGTCCCATGAAATTGAAACATCTAATGTGAAGTGCATGTCACAAGTTGTGATGCGAAGTACAAATAGGAAGCACGACTGCGAAGTTAAAAATAAAGGAGCATAAGTGCGCAGAGGAACTTCACAAATTTTGTCTAAGTCGTGAGCAAAGTTTGGAAAAATTAGCCATTATGTCTTTTTAGTCCAAAAAGTAGTTGTTATACAGTGTTTTTTCGACGGCTGCGTTTGCATTTAATGCAAATTTAGCTGTTTCCGACGCATTCAATGAAGGAAAGGACCAAGATATTTGGGGGATTAGGCCAACGTTCATGACATGTAATGTCTATATAGCCATTTGAGGGAACGGGTCATGCTTGCTGCACCTATAAATACAGCAGATCGCATACTTACTGGATTTACAACAATGTTTTATTTTTACTATAGGTAACTTTGAATTTTTACCAGTACGAGCAATCTCGAGAGCACACAGAGCGATTTCCAAGTGAATGTCTGAGCAGTCGACTCTAGAAGAGGTTGTGAGGGGTTTTAACCAATTCGGTCTTGAGGCATTAATGAAAACGCATGTTAAGAAGTTTGTTCTAGAGAGGGGTTCAGCATCACGGAGCTCGCCACACCACACACCAGTGATGCAACGAAAGGATAAGCAGTCAGTTAAATACCCTGAGAAGCCGAGGGCGGGAGGAATGCCGAGGCTCGGTCCACTACTGCCACCTGGGGACATGCCAATTTACCTCACACCGTAGTATGTTCCGCCCAGAAGGGTTGATGCAGCACTGGTTCAGCTACTGAAGAATGCACAATACAATATTCCTCTACTGCCGATTTCCAGCCATGAGCTTATCCGTGAGAACCTCCTTGGCAAGATAAGGGAGTGTAAGTTCTCAGAACATGATCTATTAGAGGGGAAGGAACCTAAAGAGCCAAAGTATCCCCAATTCTAGCCTGATCAATACATGTGCCAGAGGATTGAGGAGAAAACACAAAAACCTACTATCGATGTGCAGGACTGGGTCAAGTTGTTGGTGCCATCCGGGTTGCTGAACCTCCTACACATCCCACATTTTGACCGAAGTCCCGAGTTTACTGTGGTGGTGTGCACTTTACTGTCATGCACGCACGAGAGATATTTGTGGCTCGATCGCAAGATCGATATAAGTATTGATCTCATCCACCGAATCACCAATCTCAGCAAGCAAGGTGATGATCCCACAATGGATTTCATGGGAAAGACAAAGGACAAAGAGCTCACCAAACGACTGAAGGAGGAGTATAACTTACAAAAGGGGAGGCGCGGTTACATCATAGCTGGAATTGAAGACCAAGCTATGCGGTTCACCGTCCAGTTGTTGGTAGGTAAAGTCTTGAGGAAGTGCAGACCGACGGAGGTGCTGACCGCAACAGTTCTCCTAGCTGCGAAGGCCAAGGACGGAACGCCATACAATTGGGTGAGTTATTTATTGAACGAGTTCTTGGACGATGTTCGTGAGACTCAGGAGAGTGGAAGCCCTTTCCACTACAGTTGGGTGCTTGTGCTAGTTGCTTTTATAGGCTGGAAGGAACCACAGTACCAGCAAAAACTCTTAGTGTTGTTAGGATATTGTTAAGGGGTGAAATGTTCCAACATGTGGGAAAATGTGAAGCATGACAGGAAGTGGGTAAACAATGAGCAGTTGTTTACCTACTACGGGCAGTTGTGCAATGTGATTCAGCGCACTCCGCGCATATCAAAGGAGTTGACAACCACGTACATCCAAAGGCCGATAGTATTCAAGGCTGACTTGCATTATATCTATATTCAGCCAAGGGCTGAGAATCAGAATCTATAGTGGTTCCTAGGGAAATATCAACTTGATGCACAAAAAATCGAGCTGATTATGGAAGATTGGCCACCAGATTGGAAGGTCGATGCACCAGTAATAATCCAAACAACATCAGATGAAAGCAAAGCTAAATATCCACCGGATGAAGTAGAAACATGCCAAGGAGAGGCACAAAAAGACACTGCTGAGGTACCAGTAAGAGAAAAGAGAAAGGACCCTGGAAGCGCAGAACAAGAAAAAGGGCCCAGGAAGAAACACAAGGCGACCAAGACTCCTCCAGAGGCGCAGTTACATGAATAAGACTATGAATGCATTGCACTGCGCTTGAGCGAGCATTTAGAAGAGGCGCTCGCCCTAAAAGACAACAAAAGAGAAGAAATTCAAGAGCACCTAAATGATAACCTTACAAGACTTAAGAGCATGGTTGCGAAGATAGAACAGGTCCAGAAGGACTTGGTTCGAGAGTCTGACTCGAAGGCAAGTCTAGTGAGTCAAGTCAAATAAAGAGAAGTCCACCTGCCTTGACCATGAAAGCCTTGCTTAGTCCGAATGGAGCCGATTAACACCATCTTCCTGAATGATGAGTTAACTGAAGGCGCAAAGAGGTTGGAGCACCTCGATATTAACGTTGGTATGATACCTCTTGAGGGGTTGCACAATCTGCATTTGCAGGTTGTAGAAGAGATCAGAGATATAGACATAGTCTCTTACAATCAAAATCAGCATCTAGAACAAAGCTACAAAGAGCTGAAAGAGGAATGTGCGCAGAAAACAAGATAACTTGCTAGTGAGCATGAGAAGCAAAGAAGGCTGGAAGAAACTGTTGCTACGGTATGTGCGCAGATACAAGAATCTGGAGAGAAACCAGAGATAGAAGATACCATAATTAAGATCGGCACCGTGGTAAGCGATCTTAAAGCGGAGATGACAGATATTGAGATCTCCTACAAGGAAAAGGTTGCTAGCCTAGAAGCTCAGAACCCTCCTGGTACCCCGACAGGTATGGCAGAAACAAGAGTTGTAGCACTAAGGGCTTCAACATAGAACATCTCCATAGAAGTAGCAAAATGCTAAGACCTACTGGAGGAAGCTACTAAAGTATTCTCTATGCTGCGGGAGGATCTTGAGCTACAGAAAATCCAAGATGACTTAAAACAACGACAAACAAAGCTAGATTATGTGAACGCAGCCATGAAAACCTTGCCACCCAGACAGAAAATCCAAAAGTTCACAGAAGTCAAGGACTTGAAGAGAGAGCTGAAAGTTCTGAGGGAGAAGGAAGATGATACCTCAACAAGGTTACAACCCACACAGGAAGAAGCGTTGTCCCTCTCAGAATAATTTGAATAAAATTTACAAGAACTCCACACCACGGAGCATACAGTACAAGAGCATGCCCAAGAAATCATCTCACGGGAGATGTTAGAAACTATAAAGAACTTTGAGCAAGAAGCTAAGGAGATAGTTGCGAGGCTAAGCACAACTTACCAGGACTTCACTGCAAAGTTAAACATCCAAGGGGATTCACAATCAAAGGAGTCTCTTGAGACTGGCTCAGGGACGAGCCACATGTGAGTGTTAGGGGCCTGTTGGGCATGGCCCAAGTGGAGCAATTTTATGGTGCGAAGTTATAGCACAACAATTTTTGTGGGCAAGAAGTACAAGTGAAGCGAGGTCTAATAACGTCCTATTTTGGGTAAATAACTCTGCAAATCCTGGGAACAGGGTAAGGAGTGGCACGGAGTCTAAGGAAAGGGACCTATCGCCTTAGTTAAGACATAGTACTAAGGACGACCAGGACAACTAAGGCAGTTAGAATGACAAACCAACAACGACAGAAGAAGAGGAGCGACTGAAAGAGACATGTCAGTATGAAGTCAGAGCCGCACGGTCAGAACTGCGGCTATCAGGAGAGTGTCAGAGCCAGAAGTAGCACAGAAAGACAACTGAAATCAAGTGAAGTAGTTGTCAAGTTATGACAAGCCTGGTTAGCGAGGTAACCACGCTATTTTTGGGGGTTTTGGGTACTGTAGGTTTTTTCATCCCACAATGATTGTAAAGACGTGACCCTCGGGCACGGTATATAAAAAGGGAAATTTTGTAAGGGAATGGTTAGTCTTTTTGGGGTTTTGATAAAATACTAAGTATTGGAAAGGAAAGAAGAGAGGAAGAGGCTCTGCCACTGTGTGCGCAGAGACCCAATTGTAGAGAGAAGAGTCTGCAGCTGTGTGCGTAGAATGGAACTGTTGACCCTTCCCATTAATATAAACAACAATTCCCTTGGATGTAGCTCCCATCCTGGGGGTGAACCACGTAAATAAGCGTGTTTTGTGAATGCATCTGTGTGATTGTCTATGTTTATGTTTATGTTACGTATGTTCCTTCTTTTATATGTATTTTCACATGTATGGTCAATGAGAATAATATGTTAAGTATCGAACACATGTATCTGAATGCACAAGTAATTCAGAGTATGTTGAATGTGTAGTTGCACAAGTGACACTAATCCAACTAAGCCTGTAGAGTGTAAAACTGTCCCTCAGTGCGGTCCTGAAGTGCGTTGTTGCATTGCATTGTGTAGTTTCCTGTGAGCGCATCCCTAGACTGTGCTGTAGTACAAGAAGTGGATGCGAAGTAGATGTGACTTCACTCAACTTACCATTTTATTAGCTGCACATCACCTGATTGTAGAAACGTGCTTCTACATCCACCCCATAACTTCACCTCGGGTGAGACCTTAGTGTGTTCACAGGCTGTTGTCGAAAGGGCCGGTGAAGAAGGGTTTTTTTGGCCACTAACTGCGTTGAATCCGGGTTTGATCTAAGTAATAAGAGACAGAAGAAGTATAGAGCCAACAGAGCCTGCTAGTATTGATATTGCTGAAGCAAAATTACCTGGATCTTCCTGTGTCACTAGCATGGGTACAATAGAGACAAAATTTTTGGTGTACAAAGATTTATTTCCAATAAAGATAGAGAAGATCCCAGGTAATTATACATTGTTCAAGTTAGTGTTTATAATTTGATTGTAATAAACCGATAAAATATTTTTTTCCAACTAATGATGGCATGATCGTTTTGTAGGAAATGATGTTTTTTATAAACTTCTAAATGTTTTTTCCTTGGATATATTCGGGCCCACCATCCACACAAGGTGGGATAGACAAATGAAAAATTTAATAGATGAGCTCACTAATCGGTTGGTTGGCCTATTCGGCAATGAGACTTTCGATCGAGTCGCGCTCCTAAAGAAGGATGGACAACATATGAAGATTGTCCGAGACCAGTATAGGGTTCACCTAGAAAGGAACCCTAGGTATGAGTGGCCTCCTATGATTCCAGCAAGAGAGTGGAAATCCATAGTGGAATATGGAAAGGAGAGGGCTCTAAGAAAAGAAAGAAAGCTACCACCAGGCACAGGGAGGTATGCAATACTTTCCACAATGTAATTCTAAACCTTGGTATTATTAAATTTTATATCGAATTTGGAACATCTAACATATTTCAACACTTGCATAGGCTGTCAGACACATCAAAGGCCACAAAGGAAAGACTAGAAAAAATTGGTCAGCACAAGGTTGGGCTGGTGGTTATTCAAATTTGGCAGCACGAATTGTAAGTATCGAAAAACCAATAATGCATCTAAATAATAAATTGCAAATTATTTTTGTTTAATTGTTCTGCAAAATGTAAATTAATGACGTTATGCAAATATGCAGGCCGACTGACTGAAAGAAGTTCCCACCAAGGAAAACTTGAAGCTTGGCTTCCAGCACGACTTTGGAGCTGTTGTTGAACGCCGAAAAAGCTTGTTTGGGAAAAAACAGACTTCTGGTGATCCATCTGGTGCACAGGTATATAAAATCTATATATTTTAATGAATATTTATTACTTGTACAATCTATTCGTTATAAATAATTGACATAAAATATTGACTATGTTTTGAGCAGGAAAGCAATAATCCCCTTAATGTCAAGGATGGACAACAACCAATCGAAGGTCATGTTTCAAATCCTGGTAATGAATTTATTCATATGCTACAATTTTATATATAGCATTGCATATGGTGAACATTAATTGTACTTCTCCATGTTTCAACTGCAGAGCATGTAGAGGGTCACACTGTACAGGTTGAGCCTGGACAGAAATATGAAGAACATGATGTGGCCACAACAGGTAAAAAAACACCTTTGTAATGTTTTTTTTAAATGAAATACTTGTCATTATAATAACATAATATATTGATGTAACATTTTCACATTATTGCAGCAAATCCAGACCCCTTTCCGCAAAATCCACGTCGCTTGTACTCTACTAGGAAGACATCACAGCAAGTTGATGAAGCACCTAGAACTGAACAAGAAGTTCCAGAAGATGAGCTTCTTGTTGATTTTGTAAAGAGAAAAAAATTTAGAAAGAAGTGACTAAAGAAATATTGTGTAATTATTTTTTCCTAATGAATGAATGAGTGGTTTAATGAATGTTAGCTTTTATTGAATGAATGGTAAATGTTTGTCTATGATGAAATCTGCATGTTTTCACGCAATTTTTTTCAAGTACATGTATTGGGTATGGGTAATTGAGAGTGATGTGAGGTGGGGGAGGGGGCATAAGAGTTTCCACCTTCACGTGGTTGGCCCTGTTCAATAAAGAATATTAAATTATTCTCGAAACAAAGAGGAGCTCAATGAACGGATACGGTGCTGCCTTTCTACAACCCACTCGCATGGATCATCTAAATTTTGACAATTTCTTGGGGCTTGTTATGAAACTAAAGCCTCTTATCATACTTTCCAATATTTTGACAAGGTAAGTAATTTTTTTGTGCTAACGTGGCCAATTGTGTTATCTAAGTGGCACATAGACTTGAAATTTGAAAATCTAGTCATTCAAGAATAATTGAGATATTTCTCAATGTATCAGGACCTAGAAAGACATCATTTTCTAAGCCTTAAATCAAGTCAAATGGTTCTAAAAACGATAATCTATAGGGTGCCACACAACTGGTAGACTCTATTGGCATCCCTAACAGAGAGAAGTTGTCTATATATCAGGATAAGATAATTGTCTATTAAGTGGAAATTTGGTTTTAGAATGGTTTGTTCTTCCCTGCAATGGAACTCACTACCTCTCACAGAGTATACCACATGCTTTCCACAACCCATCAAGTTAGAAATTGCAGGTTAAATGGTGTTCAAGGCCCTTTATTTCAGTTGAAAACTAAATTGAAGAAGAAGGGGATATTAAATGTTGCACATGGAACTAAAACAGATAAATTGGTGGTTGATAGAGACGAGGGCTTCTCCCAACTATTATGCTCACTTGATATTGTGGAATATGTTCATTATGGTGTCCCGAGTCATGAATTGATCATGAGAAGCTATTCTCCTGCTTAAGTACAACCAAAATATCCTCCCAAACAAAAGGAAGGAGGGAAATACCAGGATGTCTCTGTCTTTGCTTGCAGGTTCTAACTAAAGTTCAGAGGATGCACATATAGAAGTGAGAGAAGGTAGAGCCACTTGAAATTATTATTTGGTAGGCTCATTTATGCTATAGAAGAGGTAAATATGCTTTAAAAGGTTGAGATGACCTTTAATTTAAGTATCTAACATTATCCTTGAATTTCCTAACACAACTATTCGACTTCACACCTCATATTTCTACTTGTCAAGCTACAAATAAATTACATCATTTTCGTATGATACAGATTATCATACATTTGACCATTATATATTTGTTCCTAACAAATCCCCTTAATTATCACCATGACTTGTATATATTATCACCATCATTGGTGAAAAATCTCACATTTTATTTCAAAGAAGAAGGGTCAAAGAACAATCACAACACTTGAACTTGCTGCTACCAAATCAAATGTATCTCCTACCAAAAAAATTATCTTTTTCTTGTACTCTCCAACAATGTATATGGAACAAGCAATCGAGTAGTCATCACTTCCACATATCCTTTGAAATGATTAAGGGTACTTATTTGTGCTTGTATGTTTATATATTTTTAGTTCCCATCAAATATCAACAAGCATTTTGGGAACTGTAATCTAGGGCCTCATATAACAACATAATTATGACCAGGTTATAAATGCATATGAAATACCTACTCTAGATCACAGATCAGCATGCCTAAAAATTTGTGATAGTATCCTACTTTATCTCCTAGAAAACCAAGAACCAGTTGACAACATATTTGAAGAGATCAAACTAGAAAATAGTTTATCATGTTCTCACCATCATATAGTCATGGAGGCAATAGGATCTACTATATTATCACTGCAGGTAGCAAACATAGTGTTTTGAAGCGAAGTACATTATTGCATGAGGGCATGTTATGTCTTAAGTTGGGGGGTAATATGTTGTTCTTACATTGCTCAAAATAGAACAATGACCATTGTTTTACTATGACCAACTCGTCTATTCCCACTAAAAAGAGGGTGAGATATATTGTTGTATTATAGGAGAAAAATTTTAGAAGGTAATTGTTGCTATACAAGAACCAACACTTATGAATCCTATGGTTGTTCATCAGAACCAACCACAAGGAGTCTCAACTGAAGAAGAAATTGGCCTCTAAAAATAGCAATGTCCTGTAGTGTTAGAAAAACAGGATCGCAAAGCAATAACAATAAACAGAAATGCAAATATAATCACACATACACATTACAAGAGAGAAACAGATATATCGTGGTTCACCCAACTTGGGCTACGTCCACACTGAAGTTGCCAGTCCTTATTATTCTTTTGTCCAGCAAAGTGAAGGGATACAACCTACAGCACAACCGCTGCACTTCCTCTTCACTGTCTCGCATTCTCTCTTTTTTTTTTTATCTCAGAGATCTTTACAATGCATAATACCTAATCCAGAAACCCTAGCCATGTTACAATGTCTTCTTTTATAAGGGAAATACAATGGTAAAATACCACGGGTTACCCAAAACCATGGGCCCAAAAACTAGTGGTGAAAACAGCCCCAAAAATTTTCCTCGGGGGCTACACCCCCGAACCCCCTTTCTTAGGGGCACTGGACCCCCAGCCGAGGGAGTGCAACCACTCCCCTAGACCCCCTGGGGATCGCATCAGGATCATAACCAAACCTGGGGTACGGACAAGGCTGAATGATAATATCTCTGAATTTGGAGATCAGGCTCCACAACCAACATGTAGTGTTATGATAGCATGTTTTTACAACAATATGACAATCCTGAAGCAGGTAATGGCAAGCTTAGATTGTTGGATCATATGGAATTATTATATTCTCACTCATATAACGAAATATTTGAGCCTTGTCATCTCATCCAATTACACAGCATCCTTCTTCATATGTTTGTACAAGCAAACAAATGTTTTTTCATGAGCAATTTTGGAATCATACCCTACATCTTTGTTCACCTAATTTTGTTGATATTTGAGCTCATGGGTGATAAAGTATTTTAGAGAATGAAGCATCATTCCTATGGCGTACATGTGGCAACATTATTAAAGTCCAGTTCATTTTAAATTGCATGTAGCAACTTGCTGCATATCACTAGTTTGTTGCGAATCACCTGTAGCAACTTGCTGCAAATCACTAGTTTGTTGCGAATCACCTATAGCAACTTGCTACAGATCGCCAATTTGTTGTGGATCACTAGTCCACTTTTTTCAAATCATTTGTTTAATATGGATCTCGTAACCTACAAGTTTGTTGTAGATATAAGTACCTATAGGTTTTCTATGAATCCCAAGTTTACAATATGTTGTTGTAGATCTTGTGTTATAAGACTATGTGTTGAAGAATCAATTATTTCAGGCGTCCTTTTAACATGTTGAAATGTGAATTTGATTCCACAATTTTTTGAGAAAAGGGCCATTTATCAAACTGATATTGATCATATCACCAACAAGCCTACTACCAATCATGTCACCTATAGGATTTTTGTATACCCATCAGAATTGCTACAGGCCTGCTATAAGAATTATTTTGAGGTTCCAATGGCCACAGAAACAAAACACAAGACTTCTAAGGTGATTGAGGTGACCATCAGCTAAGATGGATCAATACTTCTTGTCTATGATTGGATAATAAAATGGTTATATGTGTCTCAACAAACTTTGAAAAAATTGATCAACTATTTTTTGAAGTGATTTTAGGATTCTATTAGACAATAAATGGATGTATTTTATCAGCATGGTGTTCAGTTGGACAGTGGAGAGGCATTGACAGTAGTCTTGGTTAGTGTGCATTTGAAACTTTTAAGCAACATTCATTATGTATCTCTATAGCCTTCAAAATATTTGGGGGCATGATTCATAGTGCAGATATGGGTCGCGGATTAATTGGGGTTATTGATGTGACTGAAATTATGGTAAGCTATTAAATGCATGGCTCAAGTTGTGCTATTTATTCATGAGTTCCTTTGGTTTCAGCTGAATATTTATTTAATAGTTAGAAGTTCAACTTTGAAAATAGTGTACACAATAATGCTTGGTTTTAATCTTGAGATTATTATATCTTTAGGTTTTTCCAGACAGGTTGTACAAAGAGGCTGTACACAAGCACGCATTCCAAGACATATTTCTGGGTTTGATTTTTGGCACATGTGAGCAGTTTGGGGAAGATTCTCCAGTTGGCACAAATTTCAAGGAAAAATACAGCAGAGTGGAAGAGAAATATAAGTTTGTATTTGTAATTTTTCAATAAAGGAAATATTTTGAGTTGTAAGTAATTTTCAAAGTTGCCGTAATGAAATTTCTCTCTCAAGGGTTTTCCCAGTTTGGGTTTTTCCCTGGTCAAGGTTGACCTAAATCATTGTGTACATCATTAATGTTCATATTTTGTTTGTTTAAAGATCTTGGCAAGAGTGTTTTAATTCTTTAAAAGTCTGCATATAATTTTTAAGTTTCAAACCTACAGCTGCAAAGTGTTTGACAAAACAACACAGTGATTTTGTCATTTTGTCATTTTTCTTCACATTTGTTAGGGGAAGTGCATGTTCATGTTAGCAACTTAGCCACAATGTTTGGTAGGGGAATCTTGTGTATGTAAGCAGTTCATCGCCACACATTCATCTGTATCCACGATCCCTTTTGCACTTTATGTTGGTCTCTTCCGCCTTGTTGTCCATCAATTTGATATGTTTTTATGCCAAACACTTGAAGATATGCTATTATAGTGGTCTGATTCAATACTAGGTCTGGTTGAAGGCTTGACCGCTCACTATTTTGACATCTAAGGATATATAGTATTTCATCATCCAATGTTGAAAATATCAACACACAAATCATTATTCTTTGGACTTGTCATAACTCATTATTTAGGTCATTAAATAGTTATTGTTGAGTGTACACTATAAATGCAGCATATGAGGTGTAATATTTTAGTGATTTATGCAAGGTGTTAAAGGAATAAATACAAATGAGTTATGCACCAAATTTATAGAAAACAAATTGATGTCATGAGTAGGAGAAACATATGATTTTGAGTTATCATAAATGTATAAATTAAGGAGGTTGAGATTGAAATATTAGAGTTTGTATTTGTATACTGCATCAAGATATGATATTTTTCTCCTTAGTCTCTGCCTTGATTAACTTTTATATGATTGTTTGTTATGTTGATAAATTCCTCTTTCTCACATAATGATCTTGGAATATTTGTTTGTAATTGTGCATACACCCATTTAATCCAAATTTCAATGCCATACACACCAAAATATTACATCTTCCTTTCCATTTTATTGATTTTATGGGTTATTTTAAGTTGTTCCATTCCTATATTGTAAGTTGCTACTTTATCCTAGTTTCATTTGTGTCTTGATTTCATTTGCTTGTGAGAATTTAGTTTATTTTTTATCTTTATATTATGAAACCCTAGTTAGGGTAACATAAAAGCCATTTTTCTTATTTTAGCACCAAGTTTATACCCATTAGAGATTTTGTGCCATTATTAGGGTTTTATAGCATGATGGTGGAAAGATATCAAAACCTTAGGCAGTTCCACATTCACCTACACTTCAAATTAATAATCATAGGGAAGTTCCAACTGTTAGATAAAATAAGAGTCAATTTCAACAAATGGAGGAAATGGAGTCCACCATTATATTTAAATTCAAAATATAGTTGTTACTGTGTATTTAATCTTATGTTGGTTTCGACTAGTACTACATGTGCAACTTATTTTTTCTAAGCATGTGTCACTCACCACATAGAAATGTAGCTCCTATCTTGTGTGAGTTTGTAGCTATCACTCTATTTTGTTCTTTGTTTGTCATAATGGGCTTGTAACTCCTAACTCCTAGATTTAGTAATTGTCAAGAAGAATTGTAACACCCTGTAGGAATGAGAATAGTGTCCCAAGGTGTTATGTAAGGTGTCCACTGTCAATAATGGATGGATGTCCCTTCTCTATAAAGGCCTATCCAGTCCACTTGTATTTTCAACTTTCAAGTCTCGAGTAATTTCATATTGCATTCTTATTTTAGTCTCAAGGGAGCAAGTTATTATATTATGTTATTCTACAGTGTATACTGTTCTCCTATGAGATTTTGTGTGTAACTTGTTCCTTCTAGTATCTGGTATGCGGAATCCAACTCTACATCAATCAATTGCCAAACCCAACATTTCATAATTGAGATGCATCCATTCCAACCATTGCCAATATTTTCTTAGAATGTTTCATTACTAGAAACATGGGCAATAAAGACAATATTTCTGACATTTGTGGGAAATAAACGCACAACAAAGGTGAACTTATACTCTAGAAGAAAAACTTTTAAAAGACTTAAAAAATGTTTTCCAAGCCTCAACCTTGAAAATATAGTGTATAAACTTCATAAAATTGTTAAACATACCTAAGTAGTATTATGTTCCATAGAATTTCCATTAAGGAGTGTCTACATAGATTAATAGAAATTTAAGGAGTGGATCTACATATGTTGGAAATCCAAATGTATGTTACTTTGTGAATTTTCCTTCATCAAAGATAGTCTTGTTCTAAGACATTTTACTCTATGGCTTATTATAGGTTGGCATGCCAATTATGAGTTGGGAGGCCTCAACCTTCAAAAGGCCTATTCTGGAATTCCTACTAATTGTCTCGATGGTTGTGTTCCCAGTTTTTATTTCTTCCTTTAGAACCATCTATGTGGCTGGCATGACTAATTTTTTCTTATGGCCTGGTTTTTTTTATGATAATGGTAGGCACTAGTATAGGCTTTACCTTACTTCATTGGGTCACTATTTCATAATCGAACACATGTATGTATTCCAACCAACATTTATATTTCCTATTGTGAATTTGGTGTAAATGGTATATAATGTTCAAGCAATATGTTTTCATGAAAAGCTAGTATTGGCATTCTACCATTTTCCAATTCAGACATGGCCGAAAAGATGACCCCAAAAAGATATTTTAATAATATTAGTAGGAGAAGTAAGTTGGTTCTGTCAATTTCAGACCATTGCTCTTATAAGAGTGTAACAACCCTAGAACTGGTAAACATTTTATTTTGAGAAAAACATTGATCTAATTTTATTATAATTTTTTTATGACCAAGGTGGTCAAGGATGATTGTAATTAACTAATTTTATTTTTAATAAATTTAAAAGTGGAGACACTCATCCATAGGGGACTGTTGAAGAGTGTTCACTGACCCACTAGGAGGAATGAAACTGTTTAGGAGACAAGGAGACAAGTGGCAGCATCTGGAATCACTTACTAGCTATTGCAGGAGGCAACTACCCTATATTTATGGTCATAAATCTCCAAAGTTGGAGGAGCTGAGCAAGTGGCTCAATAAATAATATAACTGACCAAATACCTAGGCAAGCTATGAAGCCATCGAATTGAGCAGGAGGCTCATCAATTATTTTCTTTTCTCCTTGGATTGGCTGGAAAAACTATCATATTTTTTAGCACACAAGGAAATTCGATGAGGGGTAGCTAACTAATGATTTCCAGAGTGATTCTGTCCATTAGTTGAGTACAAAGTAAGGAAGGATGGAAGGTCTTAAGGACTGCTGAGCCTTTGAAAAGGGAGGTATCCTACTCCTATTCGGTGTTTTCATCCTGGTGGTTCAGTGAACGGGCTCAGGGGTCCCAAGCATTTCTTACTCTATTTATTATTATTTTAGATGAAACTGTTTATAATTTAAACTGATCTTTGAATTAGGATTGACTGGTTAAAAATGAAAATAATTACCTCTGTATTTTTCCTTCCACCCGAAGGTGGTGTACTCTAGTGCAGGGCGGAATTTAAGAATAGATGTAATAAATTTCAGATGCACAGATAAGCATTGGTATTTTTTCATTTCCAGAATTTATATCAAACATTCTTTTCAAAACAGCTGATCACTTGAAATTGGTTAATATCGATGAGATGAAATGTACAGTTCAGGGTTTTAAAAACTAGTTATATTTCAGTTTTTCATTGCCCTAACCCCTATGTTAGCCATTCAGAGGACCTTTCTGTGTTCTAGGTGCTAAGATATTCCTATACTCCATCCTAGTCCTACTAGCTTTTTAGTCATTTTTATTTTCAGTCTTTTAGGGTTTGCATGCACTTTTAGGGTTTGCATGCATTCTAGGGTTTACATACATCCTAGTCATCAGTCCCAGCACCTAGCCCTCAGTTAGATAGCCTCGGGAGCTTATTGCCACTCAGATTGAGCCCTCCTAGACAGTGATGTGCCCACTTCTCACCCACCACTTGAGAAGGGTTCCTTTTCTCACCTACCAATCTTGTTGTACTTCAGTTAGTGAGTTATCATCAATTCTTTCCTTGATTTAAGGGTAGACTGACTCTCAACTGACTGTATCACTCCGATGGACCTCTGATGAGACCTAAATTCCCCTTCTGACTCCAGATAGCTCCTCATGTGCCCTCCACTGAGCCTCCTTCATTCATTTAGTGCCTCCATGTGCCAGTTACACCTACCACACTCAGTTAGACTCAGTTTGACTGATGGTTGATAGTTACTTGTGCATTGATGACTCCTCCAATGATGAGATAGACTTCTAGTTGTGCTTGATGACACTCCACTGATTATGGATATATCCATGAAGGCTAATTCAAATTACACCTAGTGTATTCGAATCCTCAACATTGTATATTTACTGTTTCATTATTCAGATTAATGTAAGATGTGTAATTATTTTGACTCTATCTGAGTTCCATTGGATCTATGTTCTGCTGCACTATACTTCTTCTATTTTCCTAAATTCTTTCATTGTGAGGTTTACATAATCTCTTTTGGATCCACTGTAAGGATTTATACATGGTATCAGAGCCATTTGAGAGTATATTCTACATCCATTCTTGAGAGTTTTTTGCAGGTAATTCGAAGTTCCAGCAGTTGCAGCAGCAGTAGCAGCAGTTTCATCCTCCATTCGCTCCATCAGTTAAGATGAGTAATTCGAATTATCCTCTCTCTCCTAGAATTATCACCCCTTTCAATTACTTTGATTGGAAGGATAACATGGAAGTGTTATTGAGAAAGAAATCTCTATACAGAGTAACAATGGGGAAAGAATCCAAACCACATGCAGCTATGGAGAAAGCCAAATATCTAAATCAATTAGATGCAACTTTTGGTTACATGTGCATTTATATTTCTAGAGATCTACTGTTTCATCTTGAAGGGTTGAAGACCCCAAAAGAGGTATGGAAGAAATTAGAGGGTCTCTTTGGAAAACAAGATGAACTAAGAGGCCATGCTCTTGAAAATGAATTGATTGCCCTACAACCAAGTGATTTTGAGAGTATTCAGCAATTCTTCTCGAAATTTAAATACTTGGTTATGTAATGCAAGCAGTGTGGCATTGAGAAAAAGGATGAGAAATTGGTGCTCTCCATTCTGAGTAAGCTAGGATCTCCATTTTCTGTCTTTGTATCTACCTTCCACTCTGGGCGAGTGTCAATCCCAGGATGGAAGATGCCTACCTTAGAATTCTTTACTGCAGCCCTAATTCAAGAAGAGGAAAAATTGATTCAAATGGGTGCCATCAAGGCCTCCAAAGATCTAGCTCTTCTAGCTGGAGAAGCTAGTAGGGCGAATGTGAAAGGGAGGCAAAAAGACAAGGATAAGAAGTCATCTAAATCCAAGCTGAATGATAAGTCAAGTCCATAAAAAGGATCCTCCAGCTCCAAGAAGGACAAACATAAGAGATCTGAATGCCCCTACTGCAAGAGAGGATACCATCCTGAGAAAGCTTGCATGCACAAGAAAATAGACCTACTAACCAAGCTTCTTGAACACAACAAAATTGCTATTCCAAAAGATGCAAAGATGCCTGATTCTGGAAGTGGATCTGATGGTCATGAGGATTGCCATGCATTCATGGCTGGCTTTTCACAATCAAAGGCCCTCCTCATAGATTCTGGAGCCTCCAACCACATGGTTGCCTCTGAAGAATCATTTTCCTCTTTAGATCTCAAAGATGGGCCTACTATTCACATAGGAGACAACTCGTAGATCTCTGCCAAAGGATTGGGTACAGTACATATGGAGCATGGCAAGTTCAAGAATGTTCTATTCGTTCCCTCCTTGACAACAAATTTGTTGTCTGTATATCAGATGACTCACACCGGATCACCTAAGAAGGTGACTTTTGAATCTGACACAGTTGATATTACAGATATCTCTACTGGGAAGACTATAGCGAAAGGGTTTGCAAATCATGCCTCCAAGGCATATGAGTTCTCTCATTTTTTGCCCTTCTCTCTTCCTACTCCTTCGGAATCTGATGAAGATTCAAGTGACTCTTCCTCTAATGAAGATGAAGAAGAAGATCTTGATGTTGAGACCAAAGTTCAAGAACATTCAGATCCAGAACCAACACATGTTCTCAATCCAGAGACAAGGCCAACATGGGCTCACACAGTCCTTGTAGCTACTGAGAACACAGTTGAGGATTCATTTGTTCACAGAACTACCAGACTTCAACATCATGCCAACCTTGCATTATGCCATCTACCTCTTCATGAGAGATGTATCATGATGATGGGGTTCTCTCTTCCATCCCTTGGGAAGACTGCTCATGTTCCATTTGCTCCAGTTGTAGAAAGAATTTCTGAGAGACTTGCTTCGTCCAATACATCCTCTACACAGTGGAAGGAAAATAAGAAGACCAGATCCAGATCTAGCACCTGTTTTGGCACCCTACGGGGGATCAGCTTGCCAAATTTTTTGCATAAGTTTTCACTAATGAAAGATTCTTTATTTTATGCTTGGTATGATGGTTCTTTGATTGATTTACTGCTCTTTTGAGGGGGGGTATTTTTCCCATGAGGTTTTCCCCATTTCCTCGGTTTATGAACCGTTCTTTATTTTTATCATTTATTTGATTGTATGGGTGACCTTTGGTCCTAGTTACCAGGGCCCAAGATGGATTAAGGGGGGGTGTTAGGATATTCCTATACTCCATCCTAGTCCTACTAGCTTTACAGTCACTTTCATTTTCAGTCTTTTAGGGTTTGCATGCACTTTTAAAGTTTGCATGCATTCTAGGGTTTGCATGCATCCCAGTCATCAGTCCCAACACCTAGCCCTCAGTTAGCTATCCTCGGGAACTTATTTCCACTCAGATTGAGCCCTCCTAGACAGTGATGCGCCCACTTCTCACCCACCACTTGATAAGGGCACCTTTTCTCACCTACCACTCCTGTTGTACTTCAGTTAGTGAGTTATCATCAGTTCTTTCCTTGATTTAAGGGTAGACTGACTCTCAATTGATTGTATCACTCCGATGGACCTCCGATGAGACCTGACTACCCCTTCTGACTCCATATAGCTCCTCATGCGCCCTCCACTGAGCCTCCTTCATTCAATTAGTGCCTCCATTTGCCAGTTACACCTACCACACTCAGTTAGACTCAGTTTGACTGATGGTTGACAGTTACTTGTGCATTGATGACTCCTCCGATGATGAGATAGACTTCTAGTTGTGCTTGATGACACTCCACTTATTATGGATCTATCCATGAAGGATAATTCGAATTACACCTAGTGTATTTGAATCCTCAGCATTGTATATTTACTGTTTCATTATTCAGATTAATGTAATATGTGTAATTATTCTGCCTCTATCTGAGTTCCATTGGATCTATGTTCTGTGGCACTATACTTCTTCTATTTTCCTATTATTTCATTGTGAGGTTTACATCATCTCTTTTGGATCCACTGTAAGGATTTCTACACTAGGACAGGTCGGCTTTCTTGCATTCTTAACCTTTAAAGGACAAACAAATTTCTGTTTTGGTATTTCCAAAATACAGATGCTTAAACACAACCTATCTCTTTTAAAAGAATGAGTATATTTCAGATAACAGCAAGCAAGCAGAGCCATCACATACAACTTATGACAGGTGAGCATACACACTGTTGCGGACAGTAGTTCAACATTTAAACTTTGATAGATGTACAGGAGGATGTCCTCACATCCAAACATAAAAACCTAGAGCATGACATTTTATTTTTAAAACCCTAGAAAATCAAAGTGTTACAACCTAAGCTGGAACGTAGGACTGTCGAACGACTTTTCCCCATAAACAAGTTTACAAATCACAGTTTTTATAAAAGGAGTTTCGAACTAGGATAGCTAAACATCGAAATAACCTAGCTTCTATCATTTTAGAGTAATGCTATACATCTTAGGCTCGGGATCAAGTCCCCACAGGTTCACATCAAACAAACTACATCCAAGTGGCGATTTCTCTACTAAAGAGCGTAACCAATCGAAATTAGAAGTTCTAAACTTCTTAAGCCTTCTCTACCAAATCTTACGACAAACTCAGCAACTGCATATTTCATCCATATAACCTTTTTAACACAGTCCATATTATACAGTTTATCATCATACAGGAAACTAGAAGTATTCAACTACCATGCACGAAAGCCGAGCAATCGAAACTTTCCCATGGCAAAAATTACACAGTTAAATCAACAAGCAAGCACTATAAGTTCTTGGCATTCGCCATTTGCATTTCCCAAAATAGGCCGAGGGTACCATCAAAAAAATTTACCAACCATCAAAACTTGGCTTTTAAATGTTCATCATCAACAATCCAAGGACCATTCCAAGAATGGGACAAGTGTTTATCACAATGAAACTATTCCTTTAAGGAATGAGACCAAGCCCTCTTAAAACTTCAATAATCAAACGAGTTCCTAGGAACAACTCCAACCAAAAATGCATGCTAAACTTTTACAAAGACATGGACTCCAACATAACTACCAAAGCGTACGATAGACCCATACATCTAACTCACCCCAGAACGGTCAAAGTAAAGACTGTCACCCTTAAAAACCATATTACCATGGGTTGCATACACCGAGATTTCCCATGGAGGACCAAGGGCTTACCAAGGTCAAGTTCCATTCTCCTTTTCATCCAACCCTATCCTCCTTCCTTGATACCGGAGCTTGCTGCCACAAGAAACCAAGAATCGGTCAGTAACTAGTTTTAGTTGCATGCAAACAATGACAAAACAAAACAAAGTGTTGATAGGTTATGAATACATTACCTGGCAGGATTTCTTCCAAGCTTTCATGAACATTCCGAGGCCAAAGCTAAAGGCCGAATCCAAGGCATAGGGCCGAGCACACCAAGAACCAGAGAGCCAAAGGATACAGTCCACAACTTTCCAAAAAGCAAAAATGACGAGAAACACATCGATAAGGGACTTAGGGTTCGAAGGTGCCATGTGGCCGAGAACATTAATGTGATTCAGACAGTCCAGACAGATGCAGTTAAGACCTCGAGATTCTACTCACACCCACAACCAATTCGAAACCATGCGAAGATCACCACAATCAAACTTTCCAGTCATCATAAATGCCAAGACCCATGCATTGAATTGACAAGACTTTGTCCATCATGTCCCCCTCGTAAGCAATGTTGGGTTTTTCCAACCCTATCTAGGGCCCGATACATACCTTATCTTGCAGCGAAAATCATTTTAGTGTTTAGACCATGGGATAGGTATACTTTGCAATGCTATTATAGTTTTTCCCATCGACATTCAAATTCTAGGATAGTAAACTCATAAAAAGAATAGTAAGTGTTTTGACCTCGGTGATATTTTCTTCATGCACATAGTATCAAATTCATGTTTCAAGGGCGCTTAATATATCTCTTAGATCCTTTAGAATTCAAATAGGTTAGTACCTTGTAGGATACCTATACGGGGACTTGACAATCATAGCATCTTCTAAGCCTGAGTAACTAAACTGAAGATCGATAAGAAATCATAGCATAATGACGAAAGGCCTGACTCCGTCAACAGATCTGTTCAAAGTATCAAGTGCAGCATTAGCTTTGCAATCTAAGTAAGCCCTGGGATCTCTTCTCAAAGAAACCCTACATCGAAAGAAACATAAGTACGACAGTCGACATCAAAACACTTGAAACATGCGTAATTAGGACATTTAAGATATAATTTACTTTTCAGTTTGCATCCCAAATTATTTTTTTTGAAATTTTAGTTCTTTTTTTTCGGAGATGTTACAAGTGGTATTAGAGCAAGGATTCAAACTCTAGTCCTGAAAGAAGGCTCAACTCACGCATCCAACTCGGAAACAGAAAAATAGAATTCTAACTTGTGTTGAATTGTTTTGTTACAGCGTATCAGAATTTTCTATTCTTAACAGGAAATGGAAGGGGAAAAAGGATCTGTTGACTCTGGGCCACATCGTGGTCATGGACCTGGCTTTCTAAGCGATGATAACATCTGGGTAGAATTAGAAAACGATAATCCAATTGAATTATTCAAATCTGTGAGAGAATTGAGAATGGAACTACAGCTAGTAAAGGCAGAAAATGAAAAAATATTAAGAGAACAAGAGGAACTAAACCACAAACTATTAAGCAAGACTAGTAACGAAGAACAAAAACAAAGAAGAAAACTTAAAACTGAAACTGAATATAAAATCTCTACACATAAGAGCAGGAATATGGCCTCATCAGATGAAGGAATTTTTTCTTCTTCCGATAATGAGTTTAAGCCACAAAGGAGAAAATATAAAATCTCTAGCGATAGTAGTGATAATGATTAGGAAGGATTTCTTGGAGCGAAAACCCTAGCATACGATTTTTGCAGTAGCTTGGGCGGCCAGTGCTTCGCCCAGCCGCCCCTCCTGTACTTAGCTTTTGGTTTTTTGCAGGTTAACTGATGGACGGTTCGGTGGCATCGAAGGGATTTGGCTTAAGGGCCTCTCGGGTGCAAATGGCGGTCTGAATCTGCGGGCTTAACTGTGGCTGTGGCGGCTTGATTCAGGCTCCCTTCTGGGGCTATGGCACCTCGTAGCCTACCGAAAACCCCCAGCGACTGTGCAGTTGGAACTCTACTCCAATTGATGGCTTCCTCTTTGCCATCGCATAATCTGGCGATCTCGTCGGACTTCGATCCGCTCATGAAGGGAAGCACGCCTCAGTCGCTGTCTGCGGCCGGCTCTGCGTCTTCTTGATCGTGGTCGTGGCAGTGTTGGCGAGCGAGAGCAACGACGGGTGTTGGGTTTTTGTTGCACATCGAGCTTCGTTCCCGAGGGCCTTCTGGATGTGCCTGGCCACGTTGAGGGTATGTACAAGCTGCGCCTTCGTGCTTCTTTGCTGCCGATCGCATTCCAGGACACGCCCTGAACCAGACTGCTACGCCTGTTCTCGGCAGTATGGAATGGAGACGCAGATTCAAGAACCTGATACAAGATTAGGGTAAGATCTATCCAAGATCGATGCCGAGCCACCACCACGCCCTTGGTTCGTCATCCCTTTTATACAGTGGAGGCGTCTGGGGATGCCCTTCGGATTCTGTATGCAGCCGGAATCCCCGACGAGGCGCTGTTTTTGATGGCCGCCTAGGGGTTCTCTGCTGCGCCTCTGCAACAGACGGGCGAGATGAAGGGGAAGCAGCGGGAGCGAAAGATCCTCGACGCTACATATATTATGATATTGGATCTTCCCCGTTGACGTGACTCGACCTCACCATTCTCTCGCCAGACGATACCTCCATTTTCTTGAATGAAGATTTCTTGATTTTTGTGGTGTACCAATCGACTCTTGCACTACGCCGATGTCTGCCTACGGGCACCAGCAAACGCTCATGGGTCAAGGTTCTCTGGTTCTGTCTGGCCGTTTTCTTCATCAAGAGATGCTGGCTGAGTTCGCCGGTTTGGGAGATCTATAGAGTTTGCTGCTCGTCCACAGACTTGGATCTACTATTTCTTCTGTTGAGGGTTTCGGTTCTGATGGAAGCTGAAGACATATTGCTAATTGTCAAGGGTTCTTGGTGGACGGTGGGGGTAGAGGCACATTGACCGGTGGCCCTACCTGCTGTTCAAGATATTCTTCTTATGGCAGCGTTTGGGTTTCTCTTTGCTATTCTTATTGTGGCGAAGTTTTGCTTTGGGTTTCTCTTTTTTGGTTCAGCTATTAATAAGCTGTTGTTTTTGCTTATATGCGACAGAAATATGTGAAAATGTAGGGATCCTTGTTGATTCTACTACATGTGCAATATGTAATTTTAATCATCTTTTTGAAATAAAATTACGTACTTTTTCCAAGGAAAAAAAAAGTAGTGATAATGATTACCAACGTAAAAAGAAAAGAAATAAACCTTATGAAGAAATATCTGGAGAATTTAAAAAGATAAAACCCCCAACATTCGATGGAGAAGTTGAGAAGGGTGAAGAAGCTGAAGCATGGCTATCTGGAATGAAGAAGTACTTCCAGATTTACAATTATTCTGACAAACTAAAAACTAAAATGGCTATCTATAACTTGATTGGAAAAGCAGCAATATGATGGTAGGATGTTAAAAGAGTAAAAAGTATCAAAGAGAAGAATGTAACCTGGAATACCTTTAAAAGATATTTCAAAAAGAAGTTTCTATGTGAACAATATTTTGAAGAAAAGTCTAAAGAATTTTATGACTTAAAATTGGGCTCAATGAGCATGAAGGAACTGAGTAGTAAATTTCTAAGTCTGTTAAGGTATGTTCCATATATAGTTGAGGAGAAGCCTAAAATACATAGGTTTCTGACGTGTTTTCCATACCATATTAAGGACCGAATTGAATACGATAATCCTAAAACTCTCGAGGAAGCGATGAGAAAAGCTAACTTTTGTTATGAACAAGAGAAGAGGAAGGATAAAATATCGAATTGGAAAGATAAAAAGACAAACTATTATGAATAGCGAAGAAGGAATTTTAATAATAACTGTACATTTGGTAATTCACGAAATTTTTCTAAGCCAAATTTTAAAGGAAATGCATCACAGAAATTTTCAACAGCAAGGCCTTTTGCACAGCCAAATTTATCTAATACAAGGTCTAATGTTCAGTCAAATGCACCAACAATAAAGAACAAAGAAGTTATTAATGTACCAATAAAATCTGCTTAACAAAAACCACCAGTAAAGTGTTGGGAATGCCAAGGACCACATTATGCAAACAATTGTCCCAACAGAAGGAGAACCCTCAGCCATGTGCACAAAGTACAAGCGGAACCAACCATTGGAGATTTGGCAAATGAAGTGCATAGGATCAACGCAGCATTGGATAACAGACAGGAAGATCATCAAACATCTATGGTCGAAGTAGAAGGTATGATCTCAAATAAACCTATCTCTATTATAATTGATATGGGTGCCAGTTTAAGTTATGTTTCGCCTACCATAGTAGAAAAATGTAAATTGCATGTTGAGAAATTTGAAAATCCTTGGTTAGTTTAGTTAGATACCAGAATAAAAAGAAGGGTGAATAATTTTGTAAATGAATGTGAGCTTTTAATGAATCAATCTAAGACTCAGGTAAAATTAAATGTATTACCTTTAGGGTCCTATGATGTTCTGATTGGTATGGATTGTCTAGAAAGACATAAAGTAGTATTGAATTTCTTTGAAAAGACTTTTACATATATAAATGTTGAAGGACAGACCGTTTTAATTAAAGGCATACCGAGAAAGATTTCTATTAGGAATATTTCTGCACTACAATTGAAAAGAGCAGCACGAAAAGGATGCAAGATGTTTGTTGTAAATGTAATCAATGAAGAACGAACAACTAAGGAAGATAAAATCAGACTTGAAGATATACCGATCCTAAAAGACTTTTCGGATGTATTCCTTGAAGAAATTCCAGGATTACCTCCGAAAAGAGACCTGGACTTCACTATCGAATTTGTGCCCAGTGCAGTACCTAACTCCAAGGCTCCCTATAGGATGAATATCCTGGAGCTTAATGAACTTAAGTCACAATTAAAAGAATTAATCGATAAAAAATTTATCAGACTCAGTGTGTCTCCTTGGGGAGCACCTGTAATCTTTGTTAAAAAGAAAGATGGTACGTTGCGTTTATGCATCGACTACCGTTAGTTAAATAAGATGACAATTAAAAATCGATATCCATTACCTCACATTGAAGACCTATTCGATCAAGTATGTTGAGCATCGATATTTTCTAAGATCAACATGAGATCAGGATATCATCAAGTCAGAATTAAAGAAGAAGACATCTTTAAGACTGCATTCAGAACCCGTTATGGGCATTATGAATTTGTGGTTATGCCCTTTGGGCTAACCAATGCTCCGGCAGTCTTTATGTGTTTAATGAATAATGTGTTGCATAAATATTTAGACAAATTTGTAATTGTGTTCATTGATGACATTTTAGTCTACTCGAAGACCAGGGAAGAACACGATGAACACTTAAGGATAATCTTACAAGTTCTGAGAGAGCACTAACTTTATGTTAAATTCAGTAAATGTGACTTCTATAAGTATAAAATACAATACCTAGGTCACGTGATTTCCAAGGATGGGATAGCGGTTGAACCAGACGAGATAAAAGCAATTAATGAGTGGCATGTCCCGAAGGATGTAACCGGTGTGAGGTCATTCATGGGGATTACGGGTTACTACCGGAAGTTCATTGAAGGATTTTCAAGGATTGCACATTCCATCACCTCGTTACAACGAAAAGGGAAGAAGTTTGTGTGGGATTAGAAGTGCGAGGATGTTAGGATATTTAGACACTTAGGAGTTAGTTAAGATCAACTTGTGTAATATATCTGTTAGGAAAAGTGTGTTTCTTTAGTATGCATTTGTAAATATTTAATCCGATGGTCATGAAATGTTGTGATCCAACGGCTCAACTTCTCTTAGATCATACATAATCTTGATCCATGGCTTAACACCCGATTGGTCCATGACCTCTATTTAAAGAGCATGGAGGGTCATTGTTTAGTTGATCGATTATGAGAAGCTCATTTGTAACTTTCTTTCTTTGCATAATAAATTGTCCTGTAAAATCTATTTGGCCGAGGTCGTGGAGTGTTTTCCTCACGAGGGTTTAAACCACGTCAAAACATCGGTGTATCAATCTATGATCTGTTTGTGTGAGGTGGTTGCTCTAGGTGTTCGGTCTTTTGGGAGTACCCTGGG
Source organism: Larix kaempferi (assembly GCA_027924585.1). Classification (NCBI taxonomy): domain Eukaryota; kingdom Viridiplantae; phylum Streptophyta; class Pinopsida; order Pinales; family Pinaceae; genus Larix; species Larix kaempferi. The sequence continues at coordinate 3,981,215 of BSBM01000477.1, read as the reverse complement.
TACCCGAACATGGTATCAAAGCTTTTATGAAGAGTCGCTTCTGGTTATAATCTAGATCTTGAACTGTTGTTTCCGAAACTTGAAAAGGTTCTGGTACTGGTATTTATGTGCATTTTTGGGCTATGTGAGGTGTTCCATTGCGTCCGGAGCACTGTTTCCATTAGGGAATAGTTTTCGTTTGATCGAAAACGGTTCTCGGTTGCTTCATAAACGCGTCTTTTATCAGATCTGAAAGTATAATGTTACAATGACGCTTTTTTATTTTTATTTTTTAAAAATATCTCATATTTTATCAGTTTTTATTATTAAATTTTTTTAGTTTCAGATTGTTGTTTTCCCTGTCTGTGTATGCTCTTTTCCGTACACCTTGTGTGATCTCGACGAATCAGAAACAGAAAGGGAAAGGGTTTTTCTCGGCTGCGTATACTCTTTGTCATGCACCTTGAGCGATCTCGGTAAATCAGAAACAGAGAGAAAATGTAGAATTTCCGGGCAAGGTAACAAGATCCAACCCCAAACGTGTGAGAAATTTTTTTTGTTTCGGGTTGTGGTGTGTTTTATAGGAAAAAATGCAAGCACGGAAACCGAGGAACAAGAGTTAAAAAAAAGAAAACATTTCCTCATTCCCATATTTTACATAAATTTTAATCTAGCTCACTTGGTTCAAAGTTGTTTTATTCCTTAATAGGTCTTGAGTTCAAGTCTTAAGAAGTTACTTTTAAAAGAAAAAATGCATGCAATTTCTATTTTCAAGTTACTTTATTGTAAAAGTGCATCTCACTTAAATAATAAAAAATAAAAATACAAAGTGAGTCACTTAAGTTCTTTTTTATTGCTGCACTATTTAAAGTAAATCATTGTAAAAGTGAAGTCATTTATTTTACAAAAGTGATTCACTTAAAGAAACTTTATTGTAAAGTGATTGTCAAAGGTTCATCTTAGGAAGAGGGGGTCCTTTTTTTTTTGCTGGTCATTTTCTATCTGTCATGTCACTATTGGGGACATCTTCAACAGTTTCTTTGTTCAAGCATAACTTCATCATACGGAGTCAGTTTTCAGTGCCGTTTTTTTTAAACCACCTATTTTTTCAAGCTCTTCGCATATAGACTATTGGTTTCTTATTTTACAACTATTAATTTACAAATATGGCCGCCCCTTGTGATATTCTACTTACCATTTCCAACTATTTTTCATGGAAATCTCGTATGGAGGATGTTCTACGAAACAGAACCTACTGATAATGATAAGAAAATCAAATGGGTAAATATATGTGATGAAGCTCATGGATTGATTGGGATGTTAATCTCTACTGATTTACAATTCCACATATCTGGAATTGATGAACGTGATGCTGCTTGGGACAAGTTGGAATCTGTGTTTGGTAAACACAATGAAATTTGAGGTCACCAACTCGAAAATGAGTTGATTTCTTTAAATCCAAGTGATTTTTCATGCATACAAGATTATTTATCTAAGTACAAAACTCTTAAACTCTTATTTGAAGAATGTAAGATTAAGAGGGAAGACAAACAATTGATTTATCATATTGTTTCCAAACTTGGACCTGCATATTCTATTTTTGTATCTACATTTTACTCCATGAAAAAATCCTTGAATGCAGCTACCTATCAAGAGCCTAGTCTTGAATCTTTTTGTGATTCCTTGATTAGAGAGCAAGATAAGCTCATTCATCTTGGAATAATTAACAATGCAGATACATCTGGGAAAGCCTTATTGTCCTAACAGAAAGAAAAGTCCAAGCCTCCCAAGAAACAAAATTTTCGCATTAATAAGTCAAACAAGGGTCCCAAACCCTCTCAGTCAGCTCCTTCTCTAAAATATGACAAAGGATCCAAGCCAAAAGGAAAGAAGACTGAGCATCATTGCAACTATTTCAGGAAAGATAATCATGATGAATCTAAGTGTTTCAAGAAAATGGCAGCCTTGGAAGCAGCAATGAAGAAGCACCACATCAGCCTAGATTCGCCTTTAGAATCTACCTCTCATGGACATGCACTTTGTGCTTCTCGTTATTCTTACAATGTATCTTCTTCTTCTACTTAAAATGAATGGCTCATTGATTCTGGAGCATCTTATCATATGGATAAGGATCAAGCCATATTTTCTACTATGCATAAATGCAACACCAAATAAATATTTGTTGGTGATGATAGACCTCTAAGTGTTGTAGGAGCTGGAACAGTTCCAGTAGATAATGGTTATTTCAGTGATGTACTGTGTGTTCCAAGAATTTCCTGTAATTTGTTATCAGTCTATCAAATCACTCATTCTGGTGAAGGTAAAACTGTGACGTTTACACCTCACCAAGTTGTAATCAATGATTTTAAAGATCCTCAATAGGTCCTAGCTACCAGAATTGTTGATGATATTACCAGGTTGTACAAGTTTAACAACTTTGGGTCATCACCTTTTCCTTCAGTTTTTGTTGCTCATAGTGATAACTTGAGCAAAATTTGGCATGAGCGATTTGGTCACTTAAATTATTGCTCATTGCAACAATTATGTAAAGACAATATGGTGATAGGTCTTCTGATGGTATCTTGCAGGGATGGTGTTTGTTCCGGTTGTGTACTCGAAAAACATCATCGGGACAGTTTTGACAAACGTGCCTCTTGACACGCCTCAGTTCCCTTGGAGCTTGTGCATAGTGACTTGTGTGGTCCTCTTCCATCTGCTTCCTTTTCTGGTTTCAAATATTTCTTAACTTTCATTGATGATTACACCAAACGCACTTGGGTTTATTTCCTAAAACTTAAGAGTGAAGTATTTAACATGTTCTTGGCCTACAAGGCCCTTGTTGAAAAACAATCTGGTCATCAAATTATTAAGTTAAGATCTGACAATGGAGGAGAATATGTTAACAAAAAGTTCACTACTTTCTGCACTAAACAAGGAATCCAACAACAACACACTGTTCCATATACACCACAACAAAATGGTGTAACTGAATGGAAGAACCGCACTTTACAAGAAATGGCTAATTGTATGATCCAATCTAAGGGACTAATTCTTCAATTTTGGGCTGAAGCCATTAATTGTGCAAATTACATAGTTAATCGCACCCCCACTAAAGCATTACAAGGTATCACACCGGAAGAAGCATGGAGTAAAATTAAACTAGATGTAAGTCACTTCTGTTTGTTTGGTAGTGAAGCATGGGCTCACATTCCAGATGAAAAATGGAAAGCATTGCAGCCTAAAAGTGAAAAGTGCATATTTGTTGGATATTCTGAAGATGTAAAATGTTATAGAGATGTAATATTCTTCAACCACATTCTCATGATGTAATCATTATAAGAGATGTTAAATTTGATGAAAATATCTTGGCCTACGAGCCTAACTCAGCGATTGTGCCATCTTCGGCCTACAAGCCTGATTCAGCGAGTGTTCTTCTTCTTCCAACTTCCTTGACAAGTTTCCAACTCCAGTTTCTGATGATGACTGTGAGGATGAAAATCCACCTCCACCTGCTCTTGTTCCTCCAGTTGCACCAGCACAAGTGCTTCCTCGATGGGTCTGTTCAACATGTGAAGCAGCTGGTGATCTTGCCGGTGATCCTAGAGATCAACGTCGAACACATTCTCAATTTCAGCGAGCCTCTTCTCTTTTGGCTCAAGTTTCCGAGAATCATGATCCAAAAACCTTCACAGAAGCTTCAGGAAATCTAGATTGGGATGCAGCTATGGATAAAGAATATTGTTCCTTAATGGCGAACGATACTTGGGATCTTGTACCTCTTCCAAAAGGAAGAAAACTTGTCAGATGTAAATGGGTCTACAGAACTAAGTATGCATCAGATGGAAGTGTTGAAAGACTTAAGGCAAGGTTAGTTGCCAAAGGTTTTTCCCAAGTTGAAGGGATTGACTGCAATGAAACCTTTGCTCCTGTCGCAAAAATGAACTCCATCCACCTTGTTCTTTTCCTTGTAGCCTTACATAACTGGGAAGTCCATCAAATGGATGTCAAGTCTGCTTTCTTACATGGTGATTTACAGGAGGAAATTTACATGGAACAACCTCCTGGATATGTTCAGAATAACTCTAGCTTTGTCTGCCGCCTTAAGAAATCCTTACATGGCCTTAAGCAAGCTCCTAGAGCTTGGTATGCCAAAATGGATAGCTTTCTCCTTGACACTGGTTTTTCTATTTGTCATTTTGACCCCAATGTCTATACCAAGAAGGTAGGAAACCATCTCATCATACTTGTTCTATATGTTGATGACCTTATTCTTACTGGTAGTGACCCTAAGATTATAACCCATGTGAAATCTAGTCTTAAGCAAAATTTTGAAATGTCAGACTTAGGACATTTGCATTATTTTCTTGGTCTCCAAGTCTTGCAAACCAAAGAAGGAATCTTTCTTTCTCAGTCTAAGTATGCTTGTGACCTTCTTCGTCGCTTTCACATGGAATATTGTACACCAGCCCCTTCTCCCTTCCAGTCTGGAGTCAAAATTTCTGCCACTTGTACTTCACCGAAAGTAGATGCCACCTTGTATCATCAGCTTGTTGGTAGTCTCTTATACTTAACTCATTCCCGTCCTGACCTTTCCTTTGTTGTTGGTCGTGTTTCCCGTTATATGCAAACACCTCATGAAAGTCACTGGAAAGCAGCTAAAAGAATACTTCGATATATTCAAGGTACAATTCAGTTTGGGATTCATTACAATACAGGGGAGAAACCTTTGTTGGTTGGTTTCACTGATTCAGATTAGGCCGGCGATCCTGATGATAGAAAGTCTACTGTAGGTTATGTTTTCAGTCTGGGATCTGGACCTATCACTTGGGCTTGTAAGAAACAACAAGCTCTTACTCTTTCTTCAGTAGAGGAAGAATATTGAGCCATAGTTAATGCCAGTCAGGAAGCTTTATGGCTTCGACAGATCCTTTCAGAGTTTGGATTCGAGCAGCAGCAGCCTACTCCACTTTGGTGTGACAATCAAAGTTCCATCAAGCTTGCCAAAGATCCAGTCCTACATCAACGCAGCAAACACATTGGGCTACATATGCACTTCATCAGAAATCTTGTTCATGATCATGTTCTTGAAGTGCTCTTTTGTCCTACAGATGATCAAGTTGCAAACATCTTCACCAAGTCTCTTACAAATGTGAATTTTTCTAAACTTTGATCTATGTTAGGAGTTCAGGAACTTGTCATTAAGGGGGGATAGGCTCTAATGCCTCCTTCCTTCTCCTAATAGTGTCACTTTTGTAAATCCTTCAATCCTATCCCAAGTTGTTCTTAAGGGGGGATGTTAGGATATTTAGACACTTAGGAGTTAGTTAAGATCAACTTGTGTAATATATACGTTAGGAAAAGTGTGTTTCTTTATTATGCATTAGTATGCACTTGTAAATATTTAATCCGACGGTCACGATATGTTGTGATCCGACGGCTCAACTTCTCTTAGATCATACCTAACCTTGATCCGTGGTTTAACAGCCGATTGGTCCATGATCTCTATTTAAAGAGCATGGAGGGTCATTGTTTAGTTGATCGATTATGAGAAGCTCATTTGTAACTTTCTTTCTTTGCATAATAAATTGTCCCGTAGAAGCTATTTGTCCGGGGCCATGGAGTGTTTCCCTCACGAGGGTTTAAACCACATCAAAACATTGGTATATCGATCTGTGATCTGTTTGTGTGAAGTGGTTGATCTAGGTGTTCGGTCTTTTGGGAGTACCCTGTGTACCCGAACAGAGGAAAGTTTTAAAAAATTAAAAGAATTATTAACAACTGCACCAATATTAAAAATTGCAGACCCTAACAAGGACTTTTTTGTATGCACCGATGCATGTAACAAGGGTCTCAGTGGGGTCTTAACTCAAGTAGGACACGCAATAGCTTATGAGTCAAGAAAACTGAAAATTCATGAGCAAAACTATGCTACCTATGATTTAGAGCTGGTAGCCGTAATACATGCTCTAAAAGTGTGGCACCATCATCTGATTGGTAGAAAGTTTACCTTAATGACAGATAATCAGGGCTTAAAATATCTGTTAGATCAACAAAATCTGAATGCTAGGCAAGCTAGGTGGTTAGCTTTCCTTAGTGAATACGATTTTGAGATCCAGCATATAAAGGGTAAAGAAAACAAAGTTGCAGATGCACTAAGCAGAATTGCTAAATTAAATTATGTAGCAGCAGTAAGCACTTACGAAACAGATTTGGAAAATCAGTTTCAAGAAGGAATTAAATTGGATAAAAATTATCAGAAGTTATATGAGAAAATTTTAGAAAATGAATCTGCAAATATAATTTCAGATTACAGTTTAAAGGAAAATGGCTTAATTTTATACAAAGACAGATTATATGTACCAAATGTATCAGCACTAAAATTGTTGATTTTAAATGAACTACACGACAGTCCATATTCTGGACACCTCGGTTATCAAAAGACCATCACAATGTTGCGAAAAGAATATTTCTGGCTGAATATGAAAAATGAAGTTGCAAAATTTATAGCTAGATGTATTAAGTGCCAACAAGTTAAAGCTGCACAACAGCACCCAGCTAGTTTATTGCAGCCATTACTGATCCCAGATTGGAAATGGGAGGTGATTAGCATTGATTTTATAACAGGTTTACCAAAGAATCAGAAGCAAAATGACTCAATAATGGTGGTAGTAGACAAGCTTACAAAAGCAGCTCATTTTATACCAGTTAAGACTACTCATAAAGCTGCAAATATTGCTAATATTTTCATGAAAGAAATTTTCAGATTGCACGGGATACCCAAGGTAATAATTTCTAACCGTGACTCCAAGTTTACTGGTAATTTTTGGAAATTTTTATTTAAGATTTTGGAAACTAAACTCAATTTCAGCACAACCTATCATCCACAAACGGATGGGCAGACCAAAAGAGTGAACCAAGTATTAGAAGATATGCTCAGAATGTATGTTACCGATCAACCCAAGAAGTGGGAAGAATACTTACATCTTGTTGAATTTGCTTATAATAATCACTATCAAACCTCAGCCAAAATGAGCCCTTTTGAAATAATGTATGGTCGTAAATGTAATACTCCTATTTCGTGGAGAAACCCAGTTGATAGACTGTTATTAGGACCAAAATTGATAAAAGAGATGGAGCTAACAGTGAAATAGGTGCAGAGCAATTTAAAAATTGCGCAAGACAGGCAAAAAAGCCATGTAGATCGTAAGAGGACTCAACAAGAGTTTCAGGTTGGTGAACATGTGGTTATAAAGGTAAATCCCTGGAAAAGTTCTTTGAAACTGGGGAGTTCCAGTGGAACCAGATTGTATCCTCGACGGGAGGAAAATTTCACTTCGGAATCGCACCATTGGACAGGTAAAGGTGCAATGGAAGCACCTTATTCCAGAGGAAGCAACCTAGGAATTAGAGAGTCATATGCGAGCAGCATACCCAATTTTGTTCCAGGAAGACTCATAAGACCCTTAAGAAACATCGAGGACGATGTTGAGCTTAAGAGGGGATGTTTGTAACAACCCTAGAACTGAAAAACATTTTATTTTGAGAAAAAAATTGATCTAATTTTATTATAAAGTTTTTATGACCAAGGTGGTCAAGGATGACTGTAATTAACTAATTTTATTTTTAATAAATTTAAAAGTGGAGACACTCATCCATAGGGGACTGTTGAAGAGTGTTCACTGACCCACCAGGAGGAATGAAACTGTTTAGGATACAAGGAGACGAGTGGCAGCATCTGAAATCACTTACTAGCTGTTGCAGGAGGCAACTACCCTATATTTATGGTCATAACTCTCCAAAGGTGAAGGAGCTGAACAAGTGGCTCAATAAATGATATAACTGACCAAAGACTTAGGCAAGATATGAAGCCATCGAATTGAGGAGGAGGCTCATCAATTATTTTCTTTTCTCCCTATACTAGCTGGAAAAACTATCATAGTTTTGAGCACACAAGGAAATTCAATGAGGGGTAGCTAACTAATGATTTCCAGAGTGAGTCCGTCCATCAGTTGAGTACAAAGTAAGGAAGGATGGCAGGTCTTAAGGACTGCTGAGTCTTTGAAAAGGGAGGTCTCCTACTCCTATTCGGTGTCTTCATCCTGATGGTTTAGTGAACGGGCTCAGGAGTCCCAAGTATTCTACTGAGTGCTTGAGGAATTAGGTTGGGAGGAACAGTCGCCTGTGGATGTTTTCTCAGCTTTGTTGTTCAGGTTTCTTCTATTTCTTACTCTATTTATTATTATTTTAGATGAAACTGTTTATAATTTAAACTGATCTTTGAATTGGGATTGACTGGTTAAAAATGAAAATAATTACCTCTGTATTTTTTCCTTCCACCCGAAGGTGGTGTACTCTAGTACAAGGCAGAATTTAAGAATAGATGTAATAAATTTCAGATGCACAGATAAGCATTGGTATTATTTCATTTCTAGAATTTATATCAAACATTCTTTTCAAAACAACTAATCACTTGAAATTGGTTAATATCGATGAGATGAAATGTACAGTTCAGGGTTTTAAAAACCAGTTATATTTCAGTTTTTCATTTCCCTAACCCCTATGTTATCCATTCAGAGGACCTTTCTGTGTTCTAAGGTAGGTCGGCTTTCTTGCATTCTTAACCTTTAAAGGACAAACAAATTTATGTTCTGGTATTTCCAAAATACGGATGCTTAAACACAACCAATCTCTTTTAAAAGAACGAGTATATTTCAGATAATAGCAAGCAAGCAAGGCCATCATATACAACTTATGACAGGTAAGCATACACACTGTTGCGGACAGTAGTTCAACATTTAAACTTTGATAGATGTACAAGCCGATGTCCTCACATCCAAACATAAAAACCTAGAGCATGCCATTTTATTTTTAAAACCCTAGAAAATCAAAGTGTTACAACCTAAGCTGGAACGTAGGATTATCGAACGACTTTTCCCCATAAACAAGTTTACAAGTCACAGTTTTTATTAAAGGAGTTTCGAACCAGGATAGCTAAACATCGAAATAACCTATCTTCTATCATTTTAGAGTAATGCTATACATCTCAGGCTCGGGATCGAGTCCCCACAGGTTCACTCAAACAAACTACATCCAAGTGACGATTTCTCTACTAAAGAGCATAACCAATCAAAATCAGAAGTTCTAAACTTCTTAAGCCTTCCCTACCAAATCTTACGACAAACTCAGCAACTGCACATTTCATCCATATAACCTTTTTAACACAGTCCATATTATACAGTTTATCATTATATAGGAAACTAGCAGTATTCAACTACCATGCACGAAAGTCGAGCAATCGAAACTCTTCCATGGCCAAAATTACACAATTAAATCAACAAGCAAGCACTATAAGTTCTTGGCATTCGCCATTTGCATTTCCCAAAACAGGCGGAGGGGACCATCAACAAAATTTACCAACCATAAAAAATTGGCTTTTAAATGTTCATCATAAACAATCCAAGGACCATTCCAAGAATGGGACGAGTGTTTATCACAATGAAACTATTCCTTTAAGGACTGAGACTAAGCCCTCTTAAAACTTCAATAATCAACCAAGTTCGTAGGAACAACTCCAACCAAAAATGCATGCAAAATTTTTACAAAGACATGGACTCCAACATAACTACCAAAGGGTACAACAGACCCATACATCTAACTCACCCTAGAACGGTCAAAGTAAAGACTGCCACCCTTAAAAACCATATTACCACGGGTTGCATACAACAAGATCTCCCATGGAGGACCAAGGGCTTACCAGGGTCGAGTAACATTCTCCTTTTTATCCAACACTCTCCTCCTTCCTTGATATCGGAGCTTGCTGCCACAAGAAACCAAGAATCGGTCAATAACTAGTTTTAGTTGCATGCAAACAACTATAAAACAAAACAAAGTGTTGACAGGTTACGAATACATTACCTAGCAGGAGTTCTTCCAAGCTTTCATGAACATACCGAGGCCAAATCTAAAGGCCAAAGCCGATGCCCAGGGCCAAGCCCACTGAGAACTAGAGAGCCGAAGGAGATAGTCCACAACTTTCCAAACAACAAAAATGACAAGAAACACATCGGTAAGGGAGTTCGGGTTCGAAGGTTCCATGTGGCCAAGAACATTAATGTGATTCAGACAGTCCAGATAGATGCAGTTAAGACCTCGATATTCTACTCACACCCACAAACCAATTTGAAACCATGCGAAGATCACCACAATCAAACTTTCCAATCATCATAAATTCCAAGACCCGTGCATTGAATTGACAAGACTTTGTCCATCATGTCCCCCTCGTAAGCAATGTTGGGTTTTTCCAACCCTATCTAGGGACCGATACATACCTTAGCCTGCTGCAAAAATCATTTAAGTGTTTAGACCATAGGATAGGTATATTTTGCAACGCTATTATAGTTTTTCCCATCGACATTCAAATTCTAGGATAGCAAACTCATAAAAAGAATAGTAAGTGTTTTGACCTCGGTGATATTTTCTTCTTGCACGTAGTATCAAATTCATGTTTCAAGGGCACTTAATATATCTCTTAGATCCTTTAGAATTCAAACAGGTTAATACCTTTTAGGATACCTAGATGGGTACTTGACAATCACAACATCTTCTAAGCCTGAGTAACTAAATTGAAGATCGATAAGAAATCATACCATAATGACAAAAGCCCTAACTCCATCGACGGATCTGTTCAAAGTATCAAGTGCAGCATTAGCTTTGCAAGCTAAGTAAGCCCCAGGATATCTTCTCAAAGAACCCCTACATCGAAAGAAACATAAGTACGACATTCGACATTAAAACACTTGAAACATGCGTAATTAGGACATTTAAGATATAATTTACTTTTCAGTTTGCATCCCAATTTTATTTTATTTTTTTCGAAATTTTAGTTCTTTTTTTTCGGAGATGTTACAAAGAGTCTCACCATTTCCTTACACAATTTTCAGTTATGTTGTTGTTGCAACAAATGTCATGTATGTCCCATATACATGTGCTTCATTTGTTGGAATGGCTCCAAACACCTTCATTTCTATATACAAGTGAGAAATTATATGTTGTTTTACTTGCATAACTTTCATATGTACTTATCTATTAGAAGTTAGAACTGCTTTTATATGTTATGTGTGGGAATGAAAACCTCATTTTGATGGATTTTCATTCAACTCTAATATGGGAAAATGTTCATAAATGATCAAAATTATGGAGTGCATTGAGTGGTTGTAACTTGCAACTATCATTTCAATATACGATAAGTCATAAACCAGATTTTATGCCTCTTTAAATGCAATCAATAAATATTTTCAAAATTTGATGTGGTAGAGTAGATTGCTATTGTGAAGTTCTAGCTTCGTGATTATACCATTGGCCTCTTAAAACCACACAGATGAATGAAGCTAGAGTAGAAATTCGCTTGAAGATGCAGTTTTTTGTAAATTTTGAGGGTCAATGTTATATTTTAAAGGGGCAAGACTACAATCAAGTAGAAAACAAACTTTTGAATAAGATATGTTGGAATGAAATCTTATTTTATAGTTACAATTAGCGTTTTCATCTAATCCGATCAAAGTTATGCCACAAAACATCATATGTATTATTGTTTACCTAAATAATTTGTTTTTGTCATTTTCTTATTCATTAGCTAAGGTTATATATTGAAGGGATTATGTTTTCATGCCTCTTTTATTCACTCTTTACATGTATGTGGATGGTATTATGTATGTATACAATATAACTGGGAAGTTATTAGGTATGTACATCTATTTCGAATATCTCTGTATTTTTTTTTTTAAATCTCCCATCCTCGTCGGATATCCGACGTTCCCTTCCAAATAATCCGACGTCGTTTCCATACCAACGATGGTATGAGGCGTTGGATATCATACTTTGTATAATGAAATTCCCCTTGGATATCCGACGTCCAATTCACAAAAATCCGACGAGCACACCAACCCACCGACGCCTCGTACAGTCGGTGGTTTGGTGTGATATCCATCATGTCTGTCGGATAACCGATGCCTCTATTGGAGGATATCAGACGCCTCTGTTGGCAGATATCTGATGCCTCTGTTGGAGGATATCTGACACCTCTGTTAGCGGATATCCAACAACTTTTAAATTAACGGATGTCGGATATCCGACCTCCTATAAAGTTATAAGTGTGGGATATTCGACGGGAATATTAAAAGAGTAGTGGTCGGATGTCCGACCATTGTTTCAGATATCCGGCGAGTCCATTTTGGTGTCGGATATCCGCCGAAGTGAAACCGATGTTTAAATATGGAGAATCTTGTCAAATGGTCGATAGGGTGATGTCGAAAATCAGACATATATGCCGTCAGATTTTGGGTTCAAAAATCCTAGTGAGGTAGAGAGGGGGGGGTAGGGGGAGTAGGAGAGATATATATAGAGAGAGGGGGGGATACTAGAGGTAGAGAGACAGGAGGGGTGTTAGGTGGTTAGAGGTAGAGAGGGTGGTGAGGGAGAGAGAGAGGGGTGGATGTTAGGTGCAGACGCGAACGTAAATTTTCCTTTGTTTGAGAAGTATTTGCATAGCTATGCATTCTTATTTTGATATTGGTAATTGTTTTCTTTTTAGAAGTTTTGAAGAGCATCTAAAGTGCCTAGTAACGTCTGTCATTTTTTTAATAGAAACAACTCATGGAAGTGGAGATGCTACATTGGTTGAATGCCATATTTGTTAGGAAGAAGACATCAAAGGAAATATGGATAATCCTTGTGCTTCTTCTAGCACCTTGAAGGTGAAGGGTTTAGGGTGATAGATAAGAGTAGTTTGTATGGTGTTGTCAAATTTGTATCTCTATTGAGTGCTTATTATTGAATTCTTGATATAAAATATATGTTATTTTATCCATAGTATGATCACAAAAGATGCCTAAAGCACTAGTCCCACAAAAAAGGAGATTCCATATGTGAATTGTGCTATCAGGTTCATGGTTTTTTATTTTGCAATTATTATTTTTTGACCAAACATTACAATATATATATAGATAGATAGATAGATAGATATTATTACTATTATTATAACCATACAGTAATATATTGAATCGACAATGTATCGATAGTTATATTTTCAGATTTTGAAAAATCTGGTGGAAAAATAAACGCGTATGCGATATATAACTAAAGAATGCACACACGATGATTTTGTTCACAAAATCACATTTGTGATATGCACCACTATGAATTTATTATACATGACACTAAGGATTAGTAAGGTTTATGGGGGTTAGAGGTAAGGGAGTGGTTTTATGGGGTTAGGGGGAGGGGAAGTATGAGAGAGTTAGGGGGGGTAGGGGTAGGGGGAGTAGGAGAGAAATAGAGAGAGGTGAGGGGGGAAATTAGAGGTAGAGAGAGGGGTGGGTGTTAGGGGATTAGAGGTAGAAGGGGGGAGGGTGTTAGGGTTATGGGAGTAGGAGAGAGATATAGATGGGGAGGTTAGGGGCAGGGGTAGTATGAGAGATATGGAGAGAGGGGGATGTTAGGGGGTTAGATGTAGAGAGAGAGGGGCGCGTGTTATGGGGTTAGGGTTAGGAGAAGTAGGATATAGATAGAGAGAGGGGGGTTATAGGGTAGGGGGAGAATGAGAGAGATAGAGAGAGGGAGGTTGTTAGGGAGTGGGAGGTAGAGAGAGGGGGGGGGGGTTAGGGGTAGGGGGTTATAGAGGTGTTAGGGGATTAGGGGTATGGGGAGTAGGAGAGAGATAGAGAGAGGGGGCAGGGGGTTAGGATTAGGAGGAGTATGACAAATATAGAGAGGGAGGGTAGTGGTAGGGGGAGTATGAGAGAGATAGAGAGAGGGGCACTATTAGGGAGTTAGAGGCAGATGGAGAGTGGTGGGTGTTGGGATTAAAGGTAGAGAGGGAGGTGTTAGGATGTTAGGGGTAGGGGGAGTAGGAGAGTGATAGGGAGAGGGGGGGTTAGGGGTAGGGGGAGTATTAGAGAGATAGAGAGAGGGGGGGGATGTTATGTAGTGATAGGTAGAGAGACGGGGGGAATTAGGGATAATGGGTTAGAGGTATATATGTGTTATGGGATGAGAAGTAGGGGGATTAGGAGATATATAGAGAGAGGGGTCATGCAGTTATGGATAGGGGGGTATGACCGAGATAGAGAGGGGAGGTTAGGGTTAGGGGTATGTTGATGCCTGTAAAAATGCTTGCATCGACAATAGGGATTCTCCCAAATGAAAATTCCCAATTAGACTATTCACTCTTTGGAATGGGGAATCAGTTCGTTTTACGATCCGGATACCATAGGATATGATTTTAGTTGAGTTTATCAGTTACGATCTGATCCACCTTTTAAATTTATTATTAAGAAATGAACATGAAAATGTCCTAATCCTAACTATGCTTCATTTTATCTAAATTAAGTTTGATTGGAAAAAAAAGGCCTCATGAAGTGATGCACAGGTTATTACCTCTCGTCTTACCACATCTATCTTACCAATAAGCTAAAACTAAGCTACCAAAATACATAACTTTAACCTATGTAGTCTAGCCTATCCTTGCAAGGAGTGGAATTAAATTTTGAGTAATGACTGGAATTGTTTATTACAACTTCAACAGTTATCTATTGAAAGAAATATATTCACAATCACAGTATAATTACATAAGATAGATTTGGCATAACATTAATTCATTCATTACTCAAAATCATATAGAAAATTGCATTTTATAATTGAAAGCAATAAAATAATTCACATACCATTAGGGTAATCCAATAAATAGAAAAGATATTACAACAAATAGATGAACAAAATGAAGAATCAATTCTGCACATTCATTCATGTACTTTCATGCAACAATCTATGTAAGCCTTCACTCAACAAAATAGTTCTTTCTCATTAGCAGAAAAATAATTCTCTTACAAAATGGTACTAGCTCACTATTACACCGGCAAAAAGCCCCTTTCTCTTCTATAATACCCTATTTATAATTACAAAATTTGTCTTTTCATAACTCATCACTTCATATTCCATCCCAAAATCTTGGTTTCCCACCATTTTGTCCTTTTGTGATTGTATTAAAAAATATCTAACATAAAATAAAATTACAATATTGCATCAATTAGATTGTTTATTCTCCTGACTTTAGATATAATTATCCCAAAGATCAATTTCATAAGATATCAAAGCTATTTCATGTTCACGTTCAGTTTTTGGGGATGTAATAATTTCAAAGCTATTTCATGTGTGGATAATTCTTTGACCATATCAATCAACCCTTTTGCTGCAATCTTGTGACCTTCTCCTAAAAAATAGGCATTCATAATAGCTTGTCCAATATGTTTCTAAAGATCTTCTGCAATGAGTGAGTCCAGCCTTTTTATGTAAGTAATATCTTCATCCAGACTATTCCTTAATTCTTCTATACATTGTTCTTTTGGTATCTACTCGTCAATGGATTTAGGAGGCAGAAGATGACATCTCTCAAATTATTTGTAGATGGTCTAATAAATATCTTGACACTTTGTGATTGAATTTTGTACTTCATTTTGTATTTTCTTTTCTTCCTTTTGAAAACTATATAGGAGTGCTATGTCCAATTTTAACTCAGTAGTGGTCCTCTTTGGAAAATGTGCAGGGATCTCCTTGGCTCTTCCCTTCCAGGTAATTAGCTTCTTCATCTTATTCGGTTTCTACTAATTTATATTTTATAGTTGAAGCTTTTGTAGATATATCCTTCAATCTAGTGACCATTCCTTTTAACTCATAAGTTTGCTCAGCAAGCAATCCCTGAGAGTGAAACAATTGTTCTTGCAATTTGCAGGCACACTCATGAAATGGCGTCAGATCCTATTTTTTTTCTTGAGTAAATTTAAGATGTTTTTATCAAGGATTACTTTTATCTAGTTAAGTCAGATATCTGATCTTGCAAAGCTTCCTTTTCAATTGTGAATGACTCAACTTGCTGATCTAGCCGAGTTTCCCTATCTTCTAACTCGCTTATCCGATTCTGGAAATCGACTTTTTCACCTTCCATGATGATTAGTTGTACGTTCAATGAATCTTTTTCATCCTCAAGACTTTGAATGTCCTGCAATACCTTTTCCTTTTCTGATTCTATGGCATCCCGATGTATTCTCATTTCTATTTCTTCGCTCAGATCTTTCACCTGGTTGTCCTTAAGTTTGATCATCTTGGCCTTGCTCCTTTCTATATCTTCATTTAACTTGTCTATGTTATCTACATTTGCTTGCACTGCAACAACATTTACTGAAGTTGTAAACCTTGGTTCTTTATTGGTTCCTTCCATAACCGCACTTTCCTATATGGTAACAATGTCCGACTGCGTGGCAATCTTCACTCTTTTTTCTGTTTGTTTGAGAGTGTTTTTACTTTTGGGATAAAAAAGTATAGTATCCAGTTTATCCACTGAATGTTACTTTGACAGTGTGAAGGGCGTGAGTCCAAGCTCAACCAAAGGGAGATGAACCCCAGGAAGAGGTATCTCTGTTTCGGGATCAATGGGAGTGTCTATATCCATGTCTTATTGATCCTGACTCTCTTCTTGATGTTTTTCAATCTTCCACATCTTTCTTGACTCTTTCTTCATCCTCTTATTTATTTTTAGCTTCATCTTGTAATATTTTATCCTCCTACTCTATGGATGCTTTATTTTCCTTTTCCTGCTCTTCTTTCCTTCTTTCTTCCTCAGCTTCTTGTTCATTTGTCTCATTTCTTCCTTCTGCTTCACTAGCTGCTACTCTTGCAACTTTTTCTTTAACTCTTCCTCTTGCAATTTCTTCGCATTTTCTACTACTAGAGCCTCCTCCTTGGGTTTCTTTTGTTCTGATTCTTTTGAGACTTCTTTTTTTTTGCTTGAGCTGGCCTCGGTCTTGTTTCCAAACCTTGTATTCAAATATGCTATATTCTCCGCTCTCATGTATACTTCTTCATCTTTCAAGAAGTGACCGAAATATTCAAATTTGATTATGCATGATGCACAATGTTTGGATATCTTATGTTGACTATCATTTCTAATGAATATTTTTTCTCCAAAATGATAAGCCTCTAACTCTTTTACAAAATTTTCAGCTCCTTTGAATTTGGTAAACTTGTAGGCTCCAATTGTGAATGGAAGTGGAGGATATGATGTCATTTTATGCTCATTCAAAAAATTTCCCACGCAATTTACAAACACCTACCTTACTTCCTCCTTCAGAATGACATAGTCTATAACATACTTGGGCATCAACATCAAATAGGGGCTCTTTGTGCCTCCATACATTCGGAGATAGGTGCCTTCTTGAGTGAAATACTAATCTCCATATTCACTTATAACTTCTAATGATGCATCTGACATACAATTCATATCTTCATTGAAAATCAATCTATTTAGGGGTATCAAAAATTACTCATAGATCAACTTGTAGAAGCTTGCATATCGGTGATCCCACATGACCTGGTAAGCTACAAAAGTTGGCATCTCGTTCGAAACCTGATGGCATCCTAGCTTTGGAAACATATTTCTGATGAGAATGCAATCAAATAAATATGAGGACATATAGAGTTCAACCTTATTTTTCTTCAAACGTTCCTGAGCCTATGATATAGGCTTATCCATATTCTCTAAAATGATATCTTACCGGTTGAATATGGTGTCATGTGTGGTGACGTGGTAGATCAATGGAATCCAACTGAGCTCATAAATTCTCGCATTCACTTTTCCATATATCCTACACAGAAGCATTGCAATGATCTTGACTCAAAGTCTTCAAATTCTTAGTTTTGTGCTTTCCACTAGACCTTTGCCTCAACTGCTTACTTGGGAGTA
Source organism: Larix kaempferi (assembly GCA_027924585.1). Classification (NCBI taxonomy): domain Eukaryota; kingdom Viridiplantae; phylum Streptophyta; class Pinopsida; order Pinales; family Pinaceae; genus Larix; species Larix kaempferi. The sequence continues at coordinate 3,963,445 of BSBM01000477.1, read as the reverse complement.
ACATTTTCTTCAAGCATTTTGAATGGTCTAACTTTATACCCTTGACCCATTCATCTATCAGGACGACTTTGGGTGTTGGGAATTTGTAATATGCTCTTATATGTGCGGGCTGAAAATAAGCAAGCCCGTTTCCATTGACTCCCGAAATGATTCTAAAATTCACGTCTACGTGTGGAAGAATCCAACGGATCACTTCTGAACATGGGAACAACTTTGGTCGTGTGGCAGTTTTTTGGAGGCCAAACTTGACTATATTCTAGTATACTACAGTTTATTCTATGGTTATGTCTGATATATTTCTCCCCACTTATATTCAGGGACTATTCCTATAGTAGCCTTTGTATCTTCAAACTGAGTTTCCATGATAGATTCTGGGACCACTTCGATATCCGAATCTGATTCCACCACTTTGACATTACGCTTAGAGATCCTTCTGGACATATCTGAGTCCTGAAACATAATAGCAGCATCAAAGAGTGGCATGTATTCCATTTATAATGCAACAAGATAGATTTTATGAAAATGATAACATGAGGGCTCCAAACCAAAATGTTGAGTATAATATTTTTTCATGGAACATTTTCATTTTTTCCTCATATTCATCAAATAAAATACACATAAGCCTAAATGTATATTCTATTAAACTATTCACAATTTTTTTTTAATTCAAACTATCCTTGAAGCAAATGCAAATTGAAAAAATATTCTATTATGCAATCATTTTGAAAACCAATACTCATATTAAGCATTTTATCAATTAGCTGACCATTTCAAATATAAATAAAACTGGTTGATCAACGCCTCCTTCGGTGATGAATAAAGGTCAAACATGAAAACTAAACCGCTCTCAATACGCATGCCTACAAAGCTTAGGGATTCAATCCAGTTCAAAATCCAACTATAACAATTGTGTTAATCAGAATTTGAATAGGGTATCGCAGCTCGACATTTTGCTGAGAAGATTCTTAAGCCAAGTTTCCTATACATTACCCAAGCTAAGATGAATATTCAGGATCCTAATGAGAGCAAAAGAAAGAAAGAAAGCAAGATATGCTAGGGTTAATGGTCAAACTAAGATGAAACTTCTACAGAGAAAATCCCTAAGTTCTACGATTAATATAGCGTTTATGGCTTCGACGTGGCCTTGGACACCGTTCCATCATTATCGGAATATTAGGGTTTGAAACTGTTAAAATTAAATCCCTAGCACCCTCAATGTGTGAAGAGACACTGTGAAATAGGACTGAAGAATTCCCTATATTGTGTTATTCGGGAGAAAAAAGGATAGGGTAAACAAACATTTTCCACCTAATATTTTAATGCCCAAACCAAATCACCCAAGTGACGAAGATCCCAAATAAAAACAAGACAAACTACTTGGAAAGATGGCAAATTTGCTTTTGAGTTGACGGTAGAATTGGTAGAGCTCTTCCTCCAAGTGGCATGAGCGAGAAAATGACGTTCAGGAGTCTAATAGTGATATGGAACGATTTCCCTTTTTTTAAATAAAACCTTAAACCCTAAATTATTATTAAATAGCTATTGGTGGTCGAGGGAAATTTTCACATGGATTAGCATAAACAATATTGCTTCATTCAAGAAAATGAATTTATAACTTGAAACAATCGTTTTGTAGCCAATTGCAATTTGTATCGGTGTTGGATTGAGTTCCGACCCGATGCGTTCTGGGAAAAATCTTGTTTTTCACCGATGTATTCGGTGATTAAATCAATATTGACTCCGGAAATAAAATAAAATTATAATCCTTCCCATGAAAGGAAGGTTTAGACCAAAATATTTTATCGAGCTGGTGCGTTTCAGAGCTAAATGAGAAATGAATCCGACATATATCAGGTGAAAACCAAAAATAGTAGAAAATTGCTTGGCTTCTAAGAAAAAAAAAGTGTAGAAGTACTTCGGAGCTCGATTGAAATCAATTTCGACCATCTCGATGGAAAATATAAATATGACTCAACCGGATCGACGTAAGAATTAAATTCTGATCAGAACGTTTCAAAGGAAAAATGTATTTGATTTCAATCACATCGGTGTAAGATTGAATTCTGCTCTGACCGTTTCAACACAATTTCTAATTTGTCAGTGACTGTTCGACATAGAAATGAATTTTACTCTGACTTTTTTGGCGCAACTTCTAATTTTGCTAGGGCCATTCCAACGTAACTTTTGGTTTTTCTTTGAAACATTAAAACTCAAAAAAAATTCTAAGTATAAAATTTTCTATGGGGAATCAAACTCTAAGAATACTTTGGATATATAAACAACCAAAATCAAAGATAAAGTCAAAAGTTAAACTCAAAATATAACAAGGGGTCCTAAATTGCAAAAAAATGGGGAAGGGGTTGCAGCTACAACAATTGGCGACTAGCTGGGGAACTCAAATCTCTGAAAATAAGAAAATAATACTCTTTTGGACTAGATAATTTAGTTAAGGTAAGAATTTATTTCTACTTATCAGTGACGTCTAATTATAAGAGACATAGTTCATCCATCTACCTTGTAGTTAAAATAGTTCCATTTCAAGTTGGAATAAGTATCACATAGATAATATATTATTGTTAATATCGGGGATAGGGAAACTTGGTTAGGAATTCACATCCACTCTCCTAGGGACAAAGTATGAATTTCATTTACCTACCCTATATTTTGGAAGCAACTAGGTAAGATGCCACATGGAAGTAACAACATCAAGAAGATGTAATCATTTGTTCCTCATTCCTATACCACATTGCATTTCTTTGATGTATTAGCATTCTTTGATGCTCGAGTCACTTTTAATACACGGTTCCCTTTATCTTCAGAAGTATATCCTAGGATATTTCATCCATAACGTCCTTTTGTGTGGGAAATGAGTATTTTTTTTTGCTTATCATACCCACAGATGGAAAAGATCCTCCTGATTTGCTTTACACATTCAATTCTTCAAATATCCAATTTTGACTTTGATGGATATTTATATATTAGGGAACTATTGGCTATGTTTGTGCCTTTTGGATTTGATATTTTGGTATAGGATCATTTTGATTGATATACATCTGCAAGACTTGCTTCCTTTCCATGGGTCGGCCATAGTATACTACTTGAGACAGGGTTATTTATGTGTTTAGTGAGCAAGCCCCAAGATAGTAGCCTAGAAATATTTATCCCAAATATTTACACAATATTTATCACATTTTAGTTTTGAATGAACCATGTGATAAATTTTCCAAGAAATAGAATGACACGATAGGGAATACATGTTAAAATCCTTAAAATAATAATGCTTGAAATTGCATTCATGACTCTTCACAAAAAGAAGAAACGCTTAGATTTAGAAACAATTCTTACAACTTCTAATTTTTTAATCTTTCCCTAAGAGATATTCCATGAATAATATCAAATCCTAGATTCCCATTCATCAATCTTATTATTGAGATGACTTTCTTCAAAAAATTAAAATAAGAGAAAAAACTAAAGCATTTGACTCTAAAGATATACCAATTGAGCTTAAATAAGAAATAAAAAATAGAAACGAAAATTTATTTATGTACAAAAGTTTCCCTAAACTAAGAAAAATATTGCTTGAGATCTTGGTTGTAAGGAAGAGTTTCCACCTCCTAATGTAGATATTGTAACCTATAAGTTCTCGGGCCAAGTTTCTCAGCAATGGTGTAAGGGTCGAGACATAAATGTTGAAACTTGGTGTGCTTTCCCTTCTCTTCGTGGGGATGATCCCACCTCAGAACTAAGTCTCCTACCTCAAAATATTTATTTCATGCTTTCCAACTATCAAACCATCTCTTAATGTTACATTGATGAAGGTTAAACTTATATCTAGCCTTTTCTCTTTCTTCTTCATGTTTTAGCAAGGTATTAATTCGTGATTGCATGATTTTGCTATTAGATCCCCGAGATGCTTGGACTAACTGAAAAGAAGGTAACATAACATTTGGTGGAAGTATAGCCTCTTTTCCGTAAACCAGTGTGTCAGGAGAAACCCCTAGAGCATTCTTTGGAGTGACCCTATTATCCCATAAAACATTAGGAAGAGCCATATGCCAATTTCTCTGTTTTTCAATATCTTTTTTCTTTAAAATTATAATCAAGTTTTTATTAGTAGACTTTGTTAACCCATTCCCTTGAGGATAATATTTTGAAGAGTAATGAAATTTAATTCCGTTTTCAACACCAAATTCACTTAACTTCAAAGAAGAGAAATAGGAAGCATTATAAAAAACTAGTGAAATTGGAACCCCAAACCTGGTTATGATTTTTTCTTGCAGAAATTTGATAAGAGCATCCTTATTGACATTGTGCAAGGGTACAACTTTAGTCCATCGAGTAAAATAGTTTGTTGATGTAAGAATGCAATGATTATGTATTGAAGAGTTGGGGTTGATTTCTCCTATGATGTCTAAGCCCCATTGTTCAAATGGTTTGGAAATTATTATTGGTTGCAACGGTGCTGCTGGATTTGATAATCTATCGGCACTCTTTTGGCACACCAAACATTTTCAGGAATATGTGTGTGCATCTTTGAAAAAAATAGGCTAGTAATATCCTACTCTTAATATTTTATGAGCAGTAGTGTCTCCAGAGTAATGACCTCCAGTAGGACCATCATGCAATACCTTAACCACTTTCTCTGCATCGTCCTTTTCCAAGCATTTGATAAATACTCCATCATATTTTTTTTGGAAGAGTACTCCATTTATTATTTGATATGCAACTGATTTCAAACAGAGAGCTCTTCTTTGCTTGGAATTCCAATGTTATGGAGTATACCCATGTTGTAGATAATGCACTAGATCTATGTACCATGAATCAAGAGTATTGTGAATTGAACAAGCCTCTAACAAGTTCATCTTAGATTCATTGTCCCATCCATTCATATATTCAGTTGAATTTTCAGTAAGTAACTTGCATAGTCCTTGACCTTTGACAATATTAGCGGGTTTAAACTTTAGGTCATATTCTTGTAATGTGGTTACCCAATTCCCGTGTCTCTCTCCCAATTATTTTAGCAAAAATAAATATATAACCTCCGGATGAGGTACTATAACTTTGGTTATGTTCTTGAGAATATAGGGTCTGAACTACTTTACAGCTTTGAACGCATCGTAGGCTTGTTTATCTACATTCGGGTAATTGAGTTCAGCCCCTTGTAACCCAGTGCTCATAAAAGATATTGGATATTCATCCCCCTACTCTCCTTTTTGAGAAAGCACTGCTGCAAGGGAATGATTGGATGCAAAAGTATAAATAATGAAGTCCTTTTCAAAATATGGACTGCTTAATGTTGGTGCATGAGCAATGACGATTTTAATGTTTTTAAAAGTGTTATTTTCTATCTCATTCCATTTGAACTGTACGTCATGTTTCACCATTTGTTGTAAAGGTTTTACAATTTGTGCAAAGTCTGGTAGAAACCTTTGAACAAAATTAATTTTTCCCATAAACAATTGCATTTCCTTTTTATTATGGAGCATGGGAATCTAGAGTATAGCTTGTATTATTTCTGGGTAAATCGAGACTCCCTTCTTTGAGATGATGTGTCCCAATAGTTTCCATTCTAAAACAACGAAGACACTTTTCTTTGGATTAAGAGATATACCATACTTTTTGCATCATTCAAAAATTTGTTTCAAATGAAAAGCATGGTCCTCCCTTTTCTTATAGAAAAATGTAACATCATCCAAATAAACAACAACACTATGGTCGATCAATCCTCTAAATGAAATATCCACGGATCTTTGGAATGTGTCTCTAGCATTCATGAGGCCAAATGGTATTCTTTTGTAAGTAAATGTTCCCCATTTTGTACGGAACATTGTCATAAGGCGATCCTTTTCGGCCACTAATACTTGGTTATAGCCTGAAAATCCATCTAGGAAGGAGAACATTTCTGAGACCGATACAAGTTGTAAAATTTGTTCCATAGGTGGGATAGGATAATTGTCTTTGTCTGATGCTCTATTCAAATTCTGAAAATCCACACACAGTCTTATTTCACCAGAATTTTTCCTTACAGGCACAAGGTTTTCCACTCGTTCAGAATGCCTAAATTTGAAAATAATCTTAACATCTAGTAGCTTCTTCAATTCCTTTTGAATAAGTGGCTCTAAATTAGGGTGTACTTTTCGAAGTTTTTGTTGAAAAGGCTTAGCACCTTGTTTGATCAAAATCACATGCCGTATGATGCTTGTGTCATAAGTATTTAAATCACCATAAGAACAGGAAAAGGCATATTTATATTGTTGGAATAATTTGACGAACTTATGGCTTTCACCAGATGAACTACATTTTCCCAAATTGGCATACTTTGGTTCTTGTTCCGTCCCTCGATTCACCAACTCATATTGCATGGAAGAACTATTTGTCTTGACATTAGTTGGCTTTCAGAACATATGCTACAGATCAAATAGTTTCTCTAAGGTGTGTACTCCTTTTGGCATAAAATTTCCATTGCTCTGATTTTCATTCCCATCTAGCAGATTTGACTGATGTTGAACTTCATCAATAACCAACCCCTTGAATGTGTCTTCATCGGTCAAAAAGTCAATAATTTGTTCATCATCATCAAACACTCTCCAATTTGTAACATTATCTAGAACATATGCTCTAAAAAGTAATTGAATAGAACATTTATTATTAGTTGGGACTAAACACGAAGTAGAAGTAGCTAATAAATCAGCAACAAGATTTGGTAATCTAGGAATAGAATTTATATTAAAAGCATCAAAATTAGGTATCAAATTCCATACCTCATCTTGATACCCTTTCAAGTGTGGATATAAGCAATGAATAGTATTTCTTACTTGTCTGACAATTATCTCAAAATCACCAAAAACTTTTAAATTTTTAACATTTAATTTAATTGCCTTTTTGAGTCCCTGAATCAAGGCCTCATATCCAATAGTGTTTTTGGTGCATTCGAATTCTAATCTATAGGAGACAAATAATTTTTTCCCTTAAGGATCTACAAGAACACAACCAGATCCTACTCCCTCCTGTGTCTTGGAGACATCAAAATATAAATTCCAAAATTTAACTTCTACTCCATCTAAATTAGTATTAACATCTAAGTCAGTGACTAACTCTACTATATTACATTCATTCTCATCAATCCATGAAAATTGAAGGAGATCGGACTATGTGTCTAAATTATGACCAGTAGTTTCAGCTTGGTAACATTTGGGTTCCATTTCCAAGAAATAATTTCCCAACACAGAGTATGAAAATTTAACCGGTTCATTCTTTCCTTCCAACTTATTCACATTGAACTTCATCTATGGTTCCCTTAGTACCTTAATCTGGTTTTTCTTGTTATGATAAGGTAACCACAAATGAGACTATTCAGTTGCGAAATAGCCATTTAATTTACTCGACCAATCTCTACTTAATATCAACCCATAAGCCTATGGAATATCAACCACGACTATGTCAATGTATTGACAGACTCTTGAATCAGTAGCCAATTTGATTAAAACATTCTTCATGCCCTCCTATTACCTTCAATGATCCTAGAGGGAGATGCAATTGATTGTCCATTAATATTTTTGCAAATAGATAGTGGCATGATGTTAGATGAAGCTCTTGAATCCACCAAGCAATTATGTACATTATAGTTAAAAATATCAAATGTGAGTATAAAAGGTGGGGTCTGAGATTTTGACTTACCACTGATATTGGATTTGCTGATATCTGGATATGATTCAATACTAACTTGCTGCATATCCCTATTGGCAGAGTTACTTGTTGTTGTGTTTAAATCAAAATCTTCCAACAATATCTTTTGTTGCTGTGGCAAATTGCACATTTCAAATAAAGATACATTTGCTTTTGTCTTCTTAATATCTTCAATAATATCACACCCCATGTTACAATTTCCTCCAATATTCCCACCTACAAAAGGATTATTTGATGAAGGGATTGTTTCTTTATGAGTCAGAGAATATGTTCCTTTTATAACTTCAGAAGGATTGTTAGGTATTTTCTCTATCAATTTTGGTGGTGGTTGAGTTATAACATTAGTTTTACTCTGATTTTTTACAACAACTTTACTCATTTTTCCTTTTGGGAGTGATATGCTTTGATCATTAACTGGTCCTTTACTCCTAGTATCATAATCAATATATGAGACTTGGATTTCTTCCATCTCTTGTTCGTCATCCAAATCAAGATTCAGTGCCCAATCCCATAAAATGAGTGTAGTTTCTTCATTATCATCTCATGTTTCATTTGATTGAACTTTATCATTATATTCTTGATTTAGGAGTTGTTTATCCAACAATTGATTCATTACCAAAGTCATGGAGTTTATCCATTGTGGACAAGTCTTCGCAGAATGATGTTCTTGATGGAATGTACAAAAATGATCCATACTAACTCCATTCAAGTTAAGAACAAATGTTTCATTTGTTGGAGGTTTGGGACCTTCTTCTCTTTTCTTGTAAAAAGTTTTAAATGGTTTTCTTGTTGACAAGCCAATTCCCTTTTCTTTCTCCAATTCCACTACCTTATCAGATAATTTATGAACCAATTTTACTACACTTTCTAAATCGGTTGTTGATTCTTCAGTAGGTTTAGTCTATAGAAATGGTTTCTTAGAGGTCATAGGTTTGTACTTTGTTTCCACTGCATGTTTCACAATGTTATTCATGTCCGTTTCGACCTTTTTAGCTTCTTCAAAATTCTCTGTTAAAGTATTTTTGCATGAAGGTTTAACAAACATAGCTAGAGATGGATGTAATGTAGAGGTATAATATTCAATTAAGGATTCTTCAACAGGTTTTGTAGCAGCACTAAATTTATTCAAAACAATAGTAAATATTTGATTAAAATCCTTCACTTTTTCCTTTTTATCCATCTTCAAAGACAATAATTTCTTCATAAGTGAAGCTAAATTTCATTGTTCACCAAATTTACTCAAGAAGACTTTTTCAAATTTGTCCCAATCAGCTATAAAACTAGTTTGTAAACTAAAAAACCAAGATGAAGCTTTAGGTTCGAACGTATAAGGAAATAGACGACACACTACATATTCATGGTCCACATCCAGTAAATTCAATGCCAAATAAAAACTTTTTAAATGATCATCTATAGAAATTCCTTTTCCAGAATAAAACTTAGGTAATACCCGCTCAGGATGTTTAGGTAGATCATGTAAAGGAGTGGGTAAATTCAATGGTCCTCTAGCTTTCCAGGCCAATGGTTGGTCAACATTATGATCCATATTTCCAATACGAGGAGGCGAATGTGGAGGTGAGTGTGGGGGTGACTGTCACGTGAGGAGAAGAAACTGACTCTGGAGAACATGGTCTTAATTGATTGATAGGATATGGTATATCTTGTAATTATAGATCAACCAATTCTTCTAATGATTCAATAAGAACATAGTCCTTATTTTGCACAACTCTTCTTCTAGAAGCATGTCTTCTAGGAAATAATGGAACAAATGATATTCCTCCAAGATTCCTGATGTAATACCTTGTTTGTATCCTAAAATTATCTACCTCTCGATGAGGAAAAACATATAAATGCTCAATGTGTTCAGTTTCAGAATTAGGATTTTATTGATAGTTAGCTTCTTGTTCAATTTCGGGAATGGAATTTTTTGGTTGAGATGTTTCAAATGGAGACCTAGAGAAATTTCCTCAAGAGAAAGGACTTCCTCTACCATCCATACACTGGAGGCCCTCCTTCTAGAGCCAAATCTATTGACGCCTGGAAAAATACTTGCATCGACAGTAGGGATTCTCCCCAATTAGAATATTCACTATTTGGAATGGGGAATCCATCCGGTTTAAGGTCCAACTACCATAGGATATGCTTTTAGTTGAGTTTATCGATTACATCCTAATCCGCCGTTTAAATTTATTATTAATAAATGCAAATGCAAATGTCATATTCCTAACTTTGCTTGATCATATCTAAAATAAGTTTGACTGGAAGACAAAGGCCTCACAAAGTGATGCGCAGGTTCTTACCTCTCATCTTACCACCTCTGTCTTACCAATCAGCTAAAAATAAGCTACCAAAATACATAAATTTAACCTATCTAGTCTACCCTCTCCTTGCAAGGAGCGAAATTAAAGTTTGATTAATGTCTGGAATTGTTTATTACAACTTCAACAGTTAGCTATTGAAAGAAATATATTCACAATCACAGTATAATTACCTAAGATAGCTTTGACATAACATTAATTCATTCATTACTCAAAATCACACAAATAATTGCATTTTATAATTGAAAGTAGTAAAATAATTCACATACCATTAGAGTAATCCAATAAAATAGGAAATATATTGCAACATATAGATGAACAAAATGAGGAAGTAATTATGCACATTCATTCATGTAATTCCATGCAATAGTGTATGTAAGCCTTCACCCAACAAAATAGTTCTTTCTCATTAGCAGAAAAATAATTCTCTTACAAAATGGTACTAGCTCACTATTACACCAACAAAAATCCCCTTTCTCTTCTATACTACCCTATTTATAATTACAAAATTTGTCTTTTCATAACTCATCACTTCATATTCCATCCCAAACTCTTGGTTTCCTACCATTTTGTCCTTTTGTGATTGCACTCAAAAATATCTAAAATATAATAAAATTACAATATTGCATCAATTAGATTGTTTATTCTCCCGACTTTGGATATAATTATCCCAAATATCACTTTCATAAGATATCACATTCAATTGTTGGGGCTCTAATAATTTCAAAGTTGTTTCATGTGTAGATAATTCTTTGACAATATCAATCAACCCTTTTGTTGTAGTCTTGTGACCTTCTCCTAAAAAATATGCATTCATAGTAGCCTATCCAATATGTTGTTGAAGATCTTCTGCAGTGAGTGAGTCCAACCTTTTTATGTAATTAATATCTTCATCTAGACTATTCCTTAATTATGCTATACGATGTTCTTTTGGTATAAAGTCGTCAATGGATTTATGAGGCGGAAGATGACATCTCTTAAGTGCTTTGTAGATGGTCTAATAAATATCTTCACACTTTGTGATTGACTTTTGTACTTCATTCTATATTTTCTTTTTTTTCCTTTCGGCATTTCTCTAGCTGGAGTGCTATATCCAATTTTAACTCAGTAGTGGTCCTCTTTGGAAAATGTGCAGGGATGTCCTTAGATATTCCCTTCCAAGTAATTAGCTTTTTCATCTTATCATAGGTCTCTACTAATTTATGTTTTACAGTTGAAGCTTTTGTAAAGATCTACTTCAATCTAGTGACCATGTCTTTCAACTCATAAGTTTTCTCAATAAGCAATCACTGAGAGTGAAATAATTTTTCTTGCAATTCGCAAGCATGCTTATGAAATGGCGTTAGGTCCTGTTTCTGTGCTTGAGAAGATTTTAGTTGTTCTATCAAGGATTCCTTTTCTCTAGTTAACTCATATATTTGAGCTTTCAAATATTCCTTTTCAATTGTGAGCAACTCAACTCGCTGATCTAGATGAGTTTCCCTGTCTTCTAACTCGCTTATCTGAGTCTGGAAATCAAATTTTTCACCTTCCATGATGATTAGTTGTACGTTCAATGAATCCTTTTCATCCTCAAAACTTTGAATGTCCTCCAAAACCTTTTCCTTTTCTGATTCTAGGGTGTCCCGCTGTCTTCTCATTTCTATTTCTTCACTCTGATCTTTCACCAGGTTGTCCTTAAGTTTGATCATATTGGCCTTGCTCCTTTCTATATCTTCAGTTAACTTGTCTATGTTATCTGCATTTGCTTGCACTGCAACAACATTTACTGAAGTCGTAAACCTTGGGTCTTTATTGGTGCCTTCCATAACCAGTATTTCATGTATGGTTATGATGTCCGGCTACGTGGCAATCTTCAATCTTTTTTCTATTCATCTAAGAATGGTTTTCCTTTTGGGATAAAAAAATATAGTATCCAGTTTATCCACCGAATGTTTCTTTGATGGTGCGAAGGGCATGATTCCAATCTCAACCAAAGGGATATGACCCCAGTAAGAGGTATATGATCCCTGTCAGGATCAATGGGAGTGTCTATGTCCATGTCTTGTTGAATCTGACTCTCTTCTTGATGTTTTTTATCTTCCACAACTTTCTTGACTCTTTCTTCAACCTCTTATTTATTTTTATCTTCATCTTGTAATATTTTATCCTCCTGCTCTACAGATGATTTATTTTCCTTTTCATTCTCTTCTTTCATTCTTGATTCCTTAGCTTCTTCTTCCTTTTGTCTCATTTCTTCCTTCTGCTTCACTAGTTGTTTCTCTTGCAACTTTTTTGCTAACTCTTCCTCTTGCAATTTCTTCTCATTTTCTACTACTAAAGCCTCCTCCTCGGATTTCTTTTGTTCTGCTTCTTTGGGACTTCTTTTGTTTTGCTTGAGCTGGCCTCTGTCTTCTTTCCAAAACTCTTATTCAAATATGCAATATTATTCGATCTCTTGTATACTTTTTCATCTTTCAAGAAGTGATCGGAATATTCAAAGGTTATTCTGCATGATGTACAATGTTTGGCTACCTTTTTTTTACTATGATTTCTAATGGAGATTTTTTCTCCAAAATGGTAAGCCTCTAACTCTTTTACAAAATTTTCAGCTCCTTTGACTTTGGTAAACTTGTAGGTTCCAATTGTGAATGAAAGTGGATGATATGATGCATTTTTATGCTCTTTCAAAAAATTTCCAACGTCATATACAAACACCTGCCTTACTGCCTCCTTCAAAATGACATAGTCTATAACATACTTGTGCATCAAAGAGGGGATCTTTGTGCCTCCATACATTGAGATATAGGTGCCTTATAGAGTGAAATAATAATCTCCATAATCACTTATAACTTCTACTGCTGCATCTAGACAAGCAATTCGGTTCTTCATTGAAAATCAATCTATATAGGGGTATCAAAAATTCCTCACAGAACTTGTCGAAGCTCACATATTTGTGATCCCACATGACCTGGTAAGCTACAAAAATTGGCGTCTCATTTGGAACCCAATGGAATCCTAGATTTGGAAATGGATTTCTGATGAGAATGCAATCAACTAAATATGAGTACATATAGAATTCAGCCTTGTTTTGCTTCAACCTTCCTGAGCCTCTGATATAGCCTTATCCATATTCTCCAAAATCATATCTTCCCAGTTGAATATGGTTCCATGTGTGGTGGCGTGGTATATCAACACAATCCAACTGAGTTCGTAAATGTTCACATTCGTTTTTCATATATCCTACATAGAATGATTGCGACAATCCTAAATGGAGTCTTCAAATTCTTAGTTTCGTGCTTTCCACTATACCATTGCCTCATTTTCTTACCTGGGAGTAACATTTTCTTCGTGCATTCCAAATGGTCTAACTTTATACCCTTGACCCATTCACCTATCAGGAAGACTTTGGGTGCTGGAAATTTGTAGGTTGCGCTTATATGTGCAGGCTGAAAAGAAGCAAACACGTTTCCACTGACTCCCGATATGATTCTAAACTTCACGTCTACATGCGGAATAATCTAACTGGTCACTTATGAACATGGGAACAACTCTGGTCGTGTGGCAGATTTGTGGAGGCCACACTTCATTATATTCTGGTATATTGTGGCTTCTTCTATGGTTATGTGTGGTATATTCTGATCCCTTATAAGTTTATAGATTTCACCCCACTTATATTCAGGGACTATTCTTTTAGGAGCCTTTGTATCTTCAAAATGATTTTCCATGGTGGATTTTGGAACCACCTCGATATCTGAATATGATTCCACCATTTTGATGTTACACTTAGAGATCCTTCTAGACATATACAAGTCCTGAAACATAATTGTAGCATCAAAGAGTAGCAATGATTCCATTTATAATACAACCAGATAGATTTTATGAAAATGATAACATGTGGGATCCAAACCAAAATACTAAGTATAATATTTATTCATGCAACATTTTCATTTTTTCCTCAGATTCATCAAATAAACTACACATAATCCTAAATGTTTATGCTATTAAACTATTCACAAAATTGTTTTTAATGCAAACTATCCTTGAAGCAAATGTAAATTGAACAAATCTTCTATTATGCAATCATTTTGAAAACCAATACTCAGATTAAGCATTTTATCAATTAAATGACCATTTCGAATAGAAATAAAACTAGTTGATCAACGCCTCCTTCGGTGATGAATAAAAGTCAAACATAAAAACTAAACCGCTCTCAATATGCATGCGTACAAAGCTTAGGGCTTCAATCCAATTCAAACATCCAACTGTAACAGTTTTGTTGCTCAGACTTCGAATAGGGTATCACCGCTCGACATTTTGCTAAGAAGATTCTTAAACTGATTTTCTTATACATTTCCAAATCTAAGATGAATATTGGGGGTCCTAATGAGAGAAAAAGAAACAAATAAAGCAAGATATCCTAGGGTTTATGGTCGAACTAAGTTGAAACTTCTAAAGAGAAAATCCTCGAGTTTTACGATTAATATAGCGTTTATGGCTTCGACGTGGCCTTGGACACCATTCCATCATTATCAAAATATTACGGTTTGAAACTGTTAAAATTAAATCCCTAGCTCCCTCAATGTGTGAAGAGACACTGTGAAATAGCACTGAAGAATTCCCTATATTGTGTTATTCGGGAGCAGAAAGGCTAGGGTAAACAAATGTGTTCCACCTAATATTTTAATGCCCAACCCAAATCACCCAAGTGACGAAGATGCCAGATAAACACAAGAAAAAAAACCTGGAAAGATGGTGAATGTGTTTCTGAGTTTGCGGTTGAATTGGCAGCATTCTTCCTCCAGGTGGCATGAGCGAGAGAACGACATTCAGGAGTCTAGAAGTGAAACATAATGATTTCCATTTACTTAAATAAAACCTTAAACCCTAAATTCTTAGTAAATAACTATTGGTGGTCGAGGGAACTTTTCACATGGCTCAGCGTAAACAATACTGCTTCATTCAAGAAAATGAATTTATAACCTGAAACGATCATTTTGTAGCCAATCGCACTCTTTATTAGTGTTGGATTGACTTCCAACCCGATGTGTTCGGGAAAAACCTTTCTTTCGCTGGCGTATTCGGTGATTAATCAATATTGACTCCAGAAACAAAACAAAAGTATAATCCTACTGATGAAAGGAAGGTTTAGACCAAAATATTTTACCGAGCCAATGTGTTTCAGAGCTACATGAGAAACGACTTCGACATATTTTGGGTGCAAACCAAAAATAGCAATGAACTGCTTCGATTCTAAGAGAAAACTAAGTCTTGAAGTACTTTGGAGCTCGATTGAAATAAATTCTTCCCATCTCGATGGAAAATCTAAATCTGACTCGACCGGATCGGTGTAAGAATTAAATTCTGATCCAACTATTTCGGAGGCAAAATGTATTTGATTTCGATCACATTGGCGCAAGATTGAATTATGCTCCAATCATTTCGGCGCAATTTCTAATTTGTCAGCGACCGTTCGACATAGAAATGAATTTTAATCCGTCTGTTTTGGCACAATTTCATATTTGTCATCGACCATTTGGCATATAAATGAATTTTAGTCCGTCTGTTTCGACGCAACTTTTGATTTTGCTCCGACCATTTCTGCGTAACTTTTGGTTTTGCTCTGAAACATTAAAACTCAAAATAAATTCTAAGTATAATTTTTTTTGGGGGGGAATCAAACTCTAAGAAAACTTTAGAGATATAAACAACCAAAAGCAAAGATAAATCCAAAATTTAAACTCAAAATACAAGGAGCGGTCCTAAATTGCAAAAAAATGGGGAGGGGTTGCAGTTGCAACAAGGGAGTATGAGAGAGATTGAGAGAGTGGCGGTTGTTAGGGGGATAGAGGTAGAGAGAGAGGGGTGGGTGTTAGGGGGTTATAGGTATATAGGGGGTTGTTAGGGGGTTAGAGGTAGAAAAGGGGGGTGTTAGGGTATTAGGGGTAGGTGTATTAGGAGAGATAGAGAGAGGGGGGTTGTTAGAGGTATAGAGAAAGGGGGGTGTTAGGGGGTTAGAGCCTATAGTTAGAGAGGTCAGGGGTGTTAGAGGGGTTAGGAGAGATAGAGAGGGGTTGGGGTTAAGTGAATATAGGAAGGTTATTTTTCCTTGGTTTGAGAAGTATTTGCATAGTGGTGCATTATTATTTTGAAATTGGTATTTGTTTTATTTTTAGAAGTTTTGAAGAGCAACTTGAGTTCCTAGTAATGTATGTGATCTTTTTAAACATAAACCACTCATGAAAAGTGGAGATGCTACACTAGTTCAATGCCATATTTGTCAGGAAGAAGACATCAAAGTAAATATGGAGAATCCTTATGCCTATTTTGGCACCTTGAAGGTGTAGGGTTTAGGGAGATAGATAAGAGTGGCTTGTATGGTGTTTTCAAAGGTTTATCACTATTGAGTGTTTATTGTTGAAGTCTCGATCCAAAATATGTGTTCTTTTATCCACATTATTCTCACAGGAGATGCCTAGAGCATTGGTCCCACAAAATAGGAGATTCCATATGTGAATTGTGCTATCAAGTTCATGGTTTTTTATTTTGCAATTATTATTTTTTGACCAAGAATTACCATATAAATATTCTTACTATTATTATTACCCTGGTGTAATATCTTGAATCAACAACGTACCAATAATTATATTTTCAAAACTTGAAAAATCTAGTGAAAAACTAAATGTATATGTGATATATAACGAAGGAATGCACACAGTTTTGTTCACAAAATTGCATGCGTGATATGTACCACTACAACTTTATTGTATATCACACGAAGTATTACTAAGGTTTAGGGGTTTATAGGTAGTGGGGGGTGGTGGTGTTAGGGAGTTAGAGGAATGGGGAGTAGGAGAGAGATAGAGAGATGGGGAGGCTATTAGGGAGTGAGAGGTAGAGAGAGTGGTGGGGTTAATGGGTAAGGGGTTATAGGTAGAGAGATGTTAGGGGGTTAGGGGTCGAGGGAGTAGGAGAGAGATAAAGAGAGCTAGAAGGAGGAGTGTGACATAGATAGAGAGGGGGGATTAGGGGTAGGGGGATTATGAGAGAGATAGAGACAGGGGGGTTGATAGGGATTAGAGGAAGAGAGAGAGGGGAGGGTGTTAGGGGGTTAGAGGTAGAGAGGGGGGTGTTTGGGGTTAGGGGTAGGAGGAGTATGAGAGATATGGAGAGAGGGGGGGTTAGGGGTAGGGGGAGTATCAGAGAGATAGAGAGAGGGGGGTTAGGGGTAGGGGGAGTATCAGAGAGATAGAAAGAGGGGGCTATGTTAGGAAGTGAGAGGTAGAGAGATGGGGGGGTTAGGGGTAGGGGGTTAGAGGTAGATAAATATTAGGGGGTTATGGATAGGTGGTAGGAGAGAGATAGAGAGAGAGGGGGGGTTAAGTGTATGGAGAGTATGAGAGAGATAGAGAGAGTGGTATTTATGGGTAGGGGGGGTATGAAAGAGATAGAGCGAAGGGGATTGTGATCGGGTAGAGGTATAGAGAGAGGGGTGGGTGTTAAGGGGTTAGAGGTAGGGAGGGGGGTGTTAGGGGTATGGGTTTAGATGTAAGAGATATTAGGGGGTTAGTGGTAGGGGTAGGATAGACATAGAAATAGAGAAGGGATTAAGGGTATGGGGAGTATGAGATAGATAGAGAGGGGGGGGATTATAGGTAGGAGGAGTATGAGAGAGATAAAGAGAGGGGGGTAGAGGTAGAGAGAGAGGGGTGAGTGTTAGGGGGTTAGATGTAGGGAGGGGGGTTAGGGTTAGGGGGATTAGGAGAGATAGAGAGAGGGGGGGTTAGGGGTAGGGGGAGTATGAGAGATAGAGAGAAGGGGTGTTATTAGGGAGTGAGAGGTAGAGATAGCGGAGTTAGAGGTAGAGAGGTGTTAGGGGTAGGTGGAGTAGGAGAGAGATAGAGAGGGGGGGTTTGGGGTAGGGGTAGTATAAGAGAGATAGACTAAGGGGGGGTTAGATGTAGGGGAAGTAAGAGAGATATAGAGAGAGGGGGGTTGTTAGGGGGTTAAAGCTAGGGAGAGAGGGGCGGGTTTTAGGGGGTTAGAGGTAGAGAGGGGGATTGTTAGTGTTACATGAAAATCTTGTCATCATGAGATGTGTACTCTTGTTTTGTCCTAATTCATGAAGCATTGATGCCAAATTGTCTGAAAAGAATGATTTCCATGTCGTTTTCCTCATATTGTGACACCGACGCAATTTGCACATTCACAAGTAGAGTTAGACCCAGGGAAATTTTTAGGGGCGAAATTTTGCCAATTGGCTATTTTTGGGGATTTTTTTCAAAAAATAAATTCACTATTTGGTCATTTTTAGTCTCTAATATCACCAATATTTACATAAAATGTGTTTTTTTATCATGATATTCGCCAAAACTTACTAGTTTCAGTAGTAAATTGTTTGTTTCATATTTAATATTCGACTACCTATCTATATATGCTTTTTGTTAATCCAAAATAATTGCCTATAATACTACACTTAAGCATGATATTAGAATCCTTAAAAAATACCCTGGTTAGACCTATGGTGATGCCCTCTTCCCATTGGAAAAGTGCGTCACTGACCCTGCTTCCATTCAATCAACATGTGTCACCCCATCCCTGATGCAAGTTTCTAGGTAGAAAGGCACGTCACTTTCAGTTAAAGGAGAAAAAGAGAAGCTTCGAACACCTTATAGAATGAATCCTTTCATGGAGGTCTATCCCAAAAAATCAGTGAAGGTGGCAGTCAATCCCCTAAATCCTTGGGATGATCCCTTAGTCTTCTCCATCAAATCCTCAACTCCTTATATCCTCTTTGGCCTATATATACAACCCTCATCTTCATGATTAGGATATGGAGGATGAACTAGAGCACCCAAATGCTGGAGAAATTATGCTAGAGTTGAAATCCCTTCATCCATTAGAGACAAGGTTGGATCTTTGAGGAAAAATATTATTTGGAAGAAGTTGAAATGTCAAGGCTTAGGTTGTAATCTCTCCCTTTGTATTTTCATCTTATACAGTAATATACATGTTCTTTCCATACATATTTGTTCATGTTATATCTTTAGAGCTTGTTTCCTTGACCACTTGTTTAGATTATTTTATATCACATATTGCTTTCAGTCTTGTTTCCATTTGTTTGTCTTGTGTTGTTTTGCAGCTGAGAGACCAAGATCTACATCAGACAAAGAGAAACAACTACAAATACATAGTAAGAAATCCTTCATATTCTTTGTGATTGGATTAATCTAGGAAAATCATTTATATTCTGTCGTGATTTGTTCTAGATCTAAACCATTTAGACTAGGGAGATCGGTTGGTGTCCGCACCAATGGATTTATCCGCAAAAAAAATTGGTGACCATACTGGGTAGATTCCATAGTATTTGGATTGTTTAGGTTATGATTTGCATTGTGTTTTTAATCCTCCTAATGCCTTTAATTTGTCTCTTTCTTTTGGATCTTTCCTTCTGAGAGTTACTGGGTGATCCAGTCTTTGTTAGGGATATTTAGCTCAGCCAATTACCTCTTTTCGGTTTGGTATTTTGTTTTTCAATCTTGGATCTCGCCTGATGCACCTGGGTAGTGTCATTCATACCTGTGTCACTATAATTTTGACACACCTTTTACTAAGGCAGATCACGTCACTGACGCACTTTTTCCTTGTTCAAAAAGCGTCACTAACACTCTCTCCCTGTGTACAAACCACGTCGTTGAGGTTCTAACGCTCTCATGTATCCCTAAAAGTCGCGTCACCATGTATACCTGACATCTAGGGTTGAATTTCCCACAAAAAGTTGATCTTGATATTGTTCCTAGGTTTGTGTTTCACTTGTCTCAAGCATAGTCTTTCTTAGAATTGGTTTGCTTCTTCTCTTGATTTACTTTGGATTTTAGAGCTTGATTTGACTTCTTAGTGAGTCCTAGGTAGTCAAGCAGTTGCTTCCTTGATCTTGGGTAATTCCAATCCCTTGCAAGTGAAACTAGTCTTGTGACTCTTTGAGAATCCCCGATCTATTTTGCTCTGAATTCTAAGTCTTTGAGAAGCCTATGTTGTGGTGGTTTTAGTACAATTTGGTGTGAATTTTGAGTTGTGACGCTTTTTGGGTGATTGATTTCTTAAAAACCTCTTTTTTTTTAAGGATTGCAGTAGTGAATAATCTCTCATATTTTGAATCAAGACAAAGGAAGTCACATCATTCTTACAATTGTTGAATGCATTAGTAGGGAAAATAAAACAATTACTCTCTTCACCTTGAGTGCAATGCTTGAGATTGTTGAAAAGAGCATTTGTGATTTTGATAGTTGTTTGAAAAAAATTTGAAAGAGCTAAAAGTTGTGCACGCTTACTTCTTCTTGGTTTTAAAAAAAAGTCCATCTTCATTTCTCCAAAAAAATTAAGTGGGAATTAGTCCTTTTCAAATCTATTGGAACAAGTAGTGGACACTCTCATCCTTTTTGGATTTCTCTTTACTTATTCTTTTCTTTGGTTCAAAAATCATATGTATTGCAATTATAAGAAGTTCATATTTTCATTTTGGCTTGTAGATCTAGCTTCTTTGAAAAAGAAAAAGAAAAATATTTTTTCTTTGGTGTTATTTTCGGTGTCATTGTGTTTGATTGAAAGAGTATTTGGAATATCCCGATTTTGACCCTATTGCATTGAAATTGTAAATTATGTAAATAGCATTATTAAATCATGGCGAGGATCTCAAGGCCAAGGCCCCACCATCGATTTAGCGGTTTATGTATCGGCAATTAAAAATCGATGCATATGGTTCTTGTGCTAGCCATGCACAATAGAAATTAAGACATCATGTAAATATGAATTTTAATGAAATACCCACAACTAGCTATGCAATGCAACAAGAGATGGGGGCATGATTTTTACAAGGGATAGGGAGGGGAAATATTCAAACCTTTGAGCCATTAGTGTCAATCCAAGTGTCAATGAGAAAACCCATAAACCATCAACTACCCATTTGACTTATTCACCCAATCATTTAATTCTTCCAAGAGTTGGTTGAGTTATTTAATGCATTGGGAATGGAGAGGTATGGCAGCCAATTTCGTGTATGGGAAATCCATCAATTTGGGAAATCGAATTTTGGATTCTTGGGCAAGAAAAAACCCACGAAATTGTGTTTAAGCCATTCTTCACCCATGGTCTTTGCTCCCTCACGCAATCTGAGCTAGCTGGGGCATTTTCCTTCACATTTTCCATAATTTTCCTTCATTTTCAACAACTGGGAACTCATTTTTGTGTTGCACGGTGGCTGGGAGGAAGAGAGTCACGATTTGGGGGTTTATAGAGGTCGTTTCTGCCTCTTGAATTCCCATAAACGTTTTTTGAAATCGATTTTCTCTCCCAGGGTTGATTCCCCATCTAACATTTAGTTTTTGGTTGCCCACGATTTCTGAAACTAATGGAAACCCCATCTTCGGCATCCCACGGTCAAAACATTTTCTTCATGCCCAACACTTGTGTTTTGTTGTTATGTACACCATTTTTTTGAGTTGAATTTGTGAGTAAGAAGCTAGGAGTGGAAGAGGATTAGAATTGGCTTGATAAACCTAGTGAAGAGAGTAACCTCACAAAAAAGATCAGAGGACCTTGTCCACTTTTCTATACACACCATAAAGAACACTAGAAGGGAAGGTATAGCCTTAGGGACTGTATAACAGTGCAGGGAATACTTCCTTGTGTTGGGTGTGTAGGTATTGTGGGTAACAAGCTGGCTAGATCTTGTGGAGGCACCAATAGCTCTGTGGTTGAGCTCACTAGCTTAGCAATTCTTCCTTTTCATTTCCTTGGCAGCCTGATAAACCCAATTGTGGATTGTCTTGGCTGATTTTTGTGTATATTTGGCTATGTGTGAGTCTGATGTTCCCTTTTTCCTTGTAGAAATCATGCCCAGCTCGGGGGTGGCAGTTGTGTTGAGAGATTGATGAGCACAACTGGCCTATGGTTGGGTGGAACGTTGCAGTTGCATAGCCAGTTGCTCAAGACTACTTTGTTTCAAGGTAAGTACTCTCTTTTGTTAATTATGTAATGTCTTTATTTGATGACTATCATGAATATGTTGAATGCATGATAGATGTGTAGTAGAATTTACTTCCATTGTGTTTCTTGCATATATATACATCGGCATATGTCTTTTTATATTCAGTGATTTTTGTTAATGATCATGGGGCTAGATTCCCAACCTTGGCGTCATGTTCTCTCCATCGCACTAGATCGATGAGAAGGGACGTGACAGTGTGGTACCAGAGCCACAGGTTACAACATTGGGCCTCTATGGGCCAAATATGATCATAGTTGCAAAGGGAAGACCCCTTCCTGATCACCACAGACCATCAGAAGAGAAAGAAAAATTTCAAATTTTTCTAAGTGTTTTTCAAATTTTGTCTAAGTCTGTGTCGACGCCGAATTGCAAGTTTTGCTCTTAAACGGGTCAGTGCTGAATCATGAGTTCCTCCGAAATGGGACAGAAACAAATTGCGAGTTCCACCGAAACAAGTCAGCAACGAATCACGAGTTCCACTGAAACGGGTCGGCACTGAATTACGAGTTTTGCTCTGAAACAGGTCGGCGCCGAATCGCGAGTTCCGCTGAAATGGGTCGGCGCCGAATTGCGATTTTTTCTCCGATTTGTTTAGTGCAATATTCCCCACATGTAATTTATTTTTAATTACAATCTAGTGAACTTGTATTTAAAAATAAAATAAGTATGAATTCCCTAAAAGACCTGACATCCTTCCTCTCAAATGTAATTGGGCCTTCCAAAATCATAATTGATGGTGACAATGGGGTCCACACACCAATCTAATAGTGAATGTAACAACCAGTTTTACCGGAGATGGGGGAAATGTCCCAATCAAGAAGACTTGGAAACACTTCCCAATGGCAATAGCCGACTTCAGGAGTCAATGGCACTCACAATTGGTCCTTGGTGATGTCCTAAGTTTTCCCACTAATATACCTTGCATCAAGTGTGGATAAGTGATTATGCCTGGGTGGTATAGTTTCACCTCCACAAAAAGATGAGTGGCTCTTTGGATATGGAAGGAAAATATACCTCGGATTTTACCTTCTTGGGCACAGCGCGCTTCTTATACGGGTTTTCTTTTAACACTTGCTGATAGAAAGATTTTGACAGTACCCTATGAGTCAACAATGCTATGTTTCAAAATATCACTAATGAAACTAGATTGGTGGGCATTAATGGATGCATATCCCAATCAATCCTACCTAACTAAAATATTGTTTTGTGACCTCCTGTGGATAATTTTAGTTGGTTGGATATTTACAAAGTTGATTTTAAGGGTCTTGATTCACCAAGCTCACAAGAAGTGCAAGGTGAAGAGTATACTTTGGTCCAGTGAAAGAGATTTTAGGTCCCTTAGTGTGTGCTAGTTATGCAAACACATGTGAGGTAAACAAATTGATTGTTGCAAATTAACTAGAAGAGTGTAAATTAAATGAAAATGGAGATTAACTTTTAACTCTAAAAGATGCTAATGGTGCTTTGCAAACACAAATTGTTGATGAAGTAAAAGTGTGCAATGGAGGTATTTCACACTTCTCAACCATTTCTGATTCACCAAGCTCAAAAGAAGTGTGAAGTGAAGAGCATACTTGGGGAGACAAGAGTCTTTAAGTCCTTACTTGTGTGCAAAATGTGGATTCTACACTAGCTTTAAGCCTAAAAACATGCCAAGTAAACAAATAACATGAGATGTCTCGAATACTAGTGACAACAATGAGGCATGTTGGAAGCCTCAAGCTTGGTTACCTAAGTAAGTTTCAAGAGAGAAGGACTCTTCCCTAATATTAGTCTAAGTGAGCTAATTACTATAGAACATGTAAAATATTGCAATTTAATTAGGTCTAGTTCATTAGTGTGCAGCAATGGGGATGCACAATTGTGAAAAACGGGTATAAAGAAAATAAAGAGAGGATCCATGCAGAAAATAAATAAATAAATAAAATATGCATTATAGCATGGCAGAAAGACTCACTAGTGCGCGGTAGAATAGTTACAATGAGAAAAGGTCACATGGGTCAGTTGTATAGAAATATGCACGGACATAGATCTAATAATATGTGTGGAAGCACGACTGTTAAGGGATCATCTATGCGTACAGCGCACCCGATACATCGGGATCCATGTGTCTATTGAAAAAACAATTGCGGCCAACAGGAGTATGGTTTTATGTAATGAAGGGTATGGACCTCTTCACCTACAAAGAACAAGAAACCAAAAATTAGCTACTCAACAAACAACAACCTAGTTTAAGAAAATGAACTAAAATAAGTGGATTCACCATAAATACGGTTGTGGAAAAAATTGCACAAGGGTGAATCCTTCCCAATTGGTGAGGGGAAAATTCTTGTAGAATACAGCAAGGCCTCAGTATTACATGGCCCTTTTCTAGTGGGTGAGTACTCCAAGATCATGCAAGTGGTTGTTAGAAAAAATAGATAAACAAAATAAATAAAAATGAAATAAGAACAAAGAAAATAAAGGGGTAGGGAAGCAAACTCCAACAACCAATAGATTCCAAACCACTTTGTATTACCCAATGGTCTATCATGTAAAACACCTAGGAGATGTGAGCTCCAATGGAGGAAAACAATACTTCTTACGGAGGTCTACTTATTCCACACTAGATGCTAAGTAGCTTGAAGAATAAATGAAAGGAACTCTTTCCCCTTGAAGGAAGTTGCCAAAGGAGCTTCGTAAATGCTAAACAAGAGGGAAGAGGTGAGCAATAAGGGAGCTCAAGCACAATTCCAGGAGCATAACCTTGCTCTTATTTTCTCTCTTCACAAGAATTTCCATGGATTTATTTTATAGTCCAAGAGGTGTCCAAGAAATAACTAGATCCCAATGTGAATTCCTTGATCTTATGATCTTCATCTAGCTCCAAGGTACACAGGAGAGGCCATTTAAGGAAATCAAGTGTGTGAGGGGACAAATTCAAACTTGTGGAGGTAATGGATATTTCATGAGTCATTAATTCGTCATTGGTGGTCGATACTTTGTTGTTTATATCAGTCACACGGATATCAAGGGATTATCCTCATTGATCGCACAGTCATAGTTATGGTAACATGCACAGTAATTCATATTAAAAGACATGTGTCCATGGGGTTGTGTTTTTTACTATTTTTAGAGCATTTATGGACTCATGTTGCTTCTTGCATCTGATAAGGATGCCTTTGGTGGGTTGCATGCTATATGTTGACAATGCTTTACCGTGCAAATTGCGTAAATGTTGCATGTGTGCGATATTTGAGCATTAACAGAGAAATTTGTTCACGGCTTTGACTTGTCCATTAGCTTGAGGATAGTAAGATGTCAAGAATTCATGCTTGAAAACTAAAAAAGGTGATAACTCCTTGAAATTCTAGTTATGCAAGTGGGTGTTTTTATCCGAAACTAACTGCTTTGGGACTCCAACTTGTGAAATGACATGCTTAAAGAAGAAGCATTCAATAGTGGTGCTTGTGCAATAAAATGTGGGAATTGCTTCATCCCACTTAGTGAAGTAGTAAACTACTACTATGATATATTTGTGACCCTACTCTAAGGCTGGGAGACACTACATGAAATCGATTACCCATTTACAGAATGGGCCAGCAATGATTACTGGATGGAGGGGGGCAGGGGGATCCCTTGTCTTACAGCAAAACACTTGAAAATTGGCACATCTTTTAGCAACGTAGACATAATGTTTGAACATTGAAAGCCAAAAATAGATTGCACGAAGTATTTTTGGGTGGTTTCCAGACCTGAGTGATGGCCACTGCATGCCCCACTATGATAGTCATTGAGGAATTTCTCGGATTCCTCATGAGACAAGCAACGTCGTAGAATAGTGTCGACCCCATGATGATACAAGACATATTCGAGGAGAAGATATCTTTGATCTTGCTGACATATGCATTGGCGATCATCCCGAGACAGGTGAGGGGTGAATTTCCAAGTTCAGAGATATGTCAAGATATATCGGTACCATGGATCATCGTTGGTGATGAGGAAAAGATGTTCATCGGTTAATTGGTCATTCACAGGTTCTCCAGGGGTAGTGGTTGGGAGTTCAGTGATGAGCTCGGCAAGGGCCAAGGCTTTTTTTATTTTAGGGATCAAAAACTCAAGGTTGAATTCTTGGAGAATAATGAACCAACATGCAAATTTACCATTAATGATCTGGTGGTTGAGTATCTATTGCATTGGATTAGAGTCTGTGATCACTGTTGTTTTGTGTAGTAAGATGTAATGGCGCAGTTTCTGTATTGAGAGGATCACAGCTAGTGTGAGCTTCTCATCATGAGTATAGTTGAGCACTAGTCCCGCCAATTTTTTTTTATGTAATAAATGACATGTTTAATGTTTCCTTTAGCCTTTTGGACCAAGTCACTTGCAACAATGGAAGATAGCATTGATATATAGAGGATAAAATATTTGTCAAAATCTGGTGCAGAGATAAAGGGTGCAGAAGCCAATGCTTGTTTCATTGCATCGAAATATATTTGGGCCTCTTCATCCCAATGAAAAGGGATGTCTTTCCTAAGTAGACGTAGAAAACTGTGTTCCTGAGTGGCATACTCTGGGACAAAGCACCAAAGGAAATTGGCCTCCCCCTAAACACTTTGTAACTGGTGTCGTGTCCACGGGCGAGGTAAATCAATGATGCCTTGGACTTTGGATGGGTCTACGTTGATCCATTTGTTGGACACGATGAATCCTAATAAAAGTCCTATGGTGACAAAGAACGCGCATTTTATGGGATTTAATTGCATGATGTACTTACGGCTTCACGTGAAGATAGTGTGTAGGTCATGAAGTTGGTCGCACCGTTTTTTATATTTAGCAGTGAGGTCATCGAGGAAATCCAAGATGATATGGGAAATTTCTTTAAAAACATATGACATACCCCATTAGAAGGTGGCTCTAGCATTCTTTAACCCAAAAGAAATAATCCTATAAGAGAAGGTACCCCAACATGTTGTAAATGTCATTTTATATTTATCATGGGGATGGATTCATATTTGGTTATAACTGGAAAATCTATCCATGAAAGATAGAATTCACTACCTGCACATGAATCGATAATCAGGTTGATAAATGGGGTAGTATAATTGTCCTTAGGGCATGTTAGCTTGAGATCGCAAAATTTTTTACATACTCTAATGGTACCTTGATTCTTGTTTACGGGGACAAGGTTGGATACCCATGACGTGTAAGCAATGGAGAAAATAAATCAAGCCTAGAGAATTTTTTCGATCTCATCCTTGATAGTTGGGGCCTTAGAGGGGTGGATGGGACATTTTTTTGTGTAACCGGGAGTGTGTCTGAACAAGTGTCTAATGATGTTCGACAATTGAAGGGTCTAAGCCACACGTTTCTTCATATGACCATGCGAAGACATCTTGAAATTATTTGAAGAGAGAGTTAAAGTCTATGACTTCTTGTGGTGAGCATGATGCACCAATTGAGTTGTTTTCACTGACTCCTAGTATGATGGAAATATCAACTTGAATCATGGAGTAAATATTGACTAGATTGTCGTCTTCAAATGCATCGGGGGTTGGGATGTGGTTTTTGAACCAATCGATATGACTAGGAGGTAGAAACTCTTTGGATTCAATGGTGTATTGCTAGGCCACCAAAATTATTGGTGGAAAATGGATAGGGGAAAAAGATGACCTATGATGGAGGTCGTCCCAAGGAGGTTCATCTAAATGCATGGCTTCCATTATTTTTTCATCTGTGTTGAGTAAATATTCCTCTAACATGTCTTCGTCGGAAGAGAAGGAATCATCAGAGCTGATTTGAGTAGACTGAGCATTGTTGGAAGAAGTGATAGGATTTATTGGTCAGGTAGGGTCAATATAGGTGGCCCTATAATTTGGTGGAAGGGGTATTGATTCAATATGAATGATATCCACATAGAAAAGGGGGTTTGGGGGAGGAGCACATATCTCCTTTGGTGGGAATACCAAAGGGTCGAAGTCCTTTGCAACAACTAATGATTGAGGGTCATCACTGCTCAAGTGAAGAGAGACCAATGGCATGTCTACCTCCTATGTTTTATCAGTAGATTTGTTTTGTTCTTCAAACATTGTGGGAAGGGTTTTTCTCAAAGGTGTAAGGTTATCTGATAGGAACTTTTGTGTTGCACGAAGTGTGCATAATGCGGCCAAGAGAGGACAATGGAAGGAGTGGTGAGTCATCGACCTGCACGATCTACATGAGAGAGTAGAGTAGGATTGATTGAGAACAATGGTTGGACTTTGTAGATGTTGAGGATGCAATTGTTGATTGGGGAGTGGTAGGAGTGATTCTTCTAGTTGAAGTGTTTCTGAGGAAATCACTATGGGAGTGGACGTCGTTGTTGTGATGACATTTATGGAATTCGTTTCTTGGGGTTGAAGTGAAGTACTCTCGACCAAAGGGATGGTGAGGTGAATGGTCTCCAGAGCGTCTCTAAATCGAGGAGGTTAATACAATGGTGCATATAATTCCCAAACTGAGAACAAATCGAACACACATGATTGGTACGCAACAATTTGGACTTAGTTGTTGTGTTGGGAGAAGATGAGGAGGAGGATGGTCCCCCTACTATTGGATGCACTGCATGCGTCACACTCAAAGGGATGTTAAGAAAATTCATGAGCTCTGGCAAGGTGGGGCACAGGTTGGTCACTCAGCCTTATTGTCCACATAGGGAACATGCTGGAGTGACCCTTATAGCAGAACACGTGGTTGTCATTACTGGGACTTACAACTGTTGTTCGGTTATTCCCCCTTCTTTAGGCTTGGAAACCACCAATTATGGTTTAGGGAAAGGGTTGATTACGATGGGGTCTTTCAGCTTAGGTTGTCTCATTCCCCCATTGGAATATATTTTAGTGATATTCGACGGTGGTTTAGTCACAAGTGTTGTAGGATCGTCGTTTGGTACAGATGGCATAACAAGCCTAGTTGGGGTCACAACTGAGACAAGGAAAAACTCATAGTGGGCCATAGGTTTTGAGGTCGTTTCTAGGTAGTTTGGAGTGAGGTACCACACAGGTATACCCAAGGTGAGTCCAGGTAGAGTCATTTGAGCCGTAACAGGCTTCCCTTGCACTCTCGTGGGACGTAGATGAATGGTATTTGAAAGATGGGAGGCATTTATGGACTCAAGGTATGTTCAACGCCATGACTCATTAGAGGTGTTGATGATGATGCCAGGGGGTGGTAGGTACACTTTCATAGGTGAAAATGGTACACATAAGGCCATCAATCAATGTAGGGAATCATAAATCTCAAGTGACATCCCTGCATATACCCCTAGCAAGTTGGAGCCTTTGTACACTCCTAGGCCGATATCAATGTAAGGAATTTGACTGGTTCCGGTGATAGTGGGTAGCACATTGTCAATATTGGTGTTGGTATGGGGGTCATAGTAATTGAGTTGGTCTAGTGTGATTATTTTCCCATTAAAGGGAAACATCATGATGCGGAATACCAAAGAGGAAACCGCCTTCATGGCATACATATAACTACGACCTAACAGGATATTGTAGTTTAGTTGTGCAACGAATACTTCAATATTAATAATTACCATCCCCCCCCTCTAATTCAATGGGGAGATTCTGATATAATCCCCTATGAAATTCAATCTAGTAGATCTATGAAACAAGAGAAACATTACAAGAGATGCATGCAGAATAATATGTGGAAAACTGTGCAAAAAGACTTGCAGTAGTGATCTATTGAACTCAGAAGTACAATAAAATACAATAAAGAAACAATGACTGAATAATTTGAATTAACCAAGGAGGTCATTCAAATATCGTGCATGGTGTAGCATGTCTCCAATAGGATTCATCATCATCGATCAATGATAGTGTCATCAATGCACAAGTAACGGTCAACCAGGTGTCAAATTGAGTCTAACTGCATGTAGGTAGGTGTAACTAGTGCATGGAGTACTAATTTAGTGAAGGAGAATCCAAGGAGGGCGCATGAGGAGCTGTCTGCAGTCAGAATAGTCAAACTACTCTCTCTGGATGTCCATCGGAGTGTTTCAGTTAGTTAACTAGTCAATATGTCCTCAAATCAAGGAACATATCCACAAATCACGCAAATAACCGAGTGTGTCACTGGTGTTAGGTAAGAGAGGGAGCAGTTTGTCTCAGGAGATGAAAAAAAGGCACATCATGGACTAGGAGGGATGGAACTAAAAAGAAATAAGCTCCCAGGGCTAGCAAACTAGGGACTAGGTGCTGGGGAACACCATACTGATGATTGGGATGCATGCAAATGCATGCCTGCATGCAGAATGCATGAAAAATGCATGCAAACATAAAGATGATGGTGAGAATATCCTAACACCCCCCCACAAGCTATATTATGAGGTAAAAAATAAAAGATAGGGCCCTGGTTACTGAGACCAAAGGTCACCCCATTATAGAAAATAATCCAAAATGCTAGAAAAAATCTAAGTGAGGAAAGAGGGAAAACCCAGTGGGAAGAAAGCCCCCCCTCAAGCTAAACACCAAAGGATCTAATCTGTATCCACCATAGTAGAACTCACCCCCAACAGTGAGCAGAGGTAAGAGAACTTCTTCTCAGTGAATCTCTTGGTGAAGATGTCTGCAATTTGCTCTTTTGTAGGGAAATATTGTAGTACAATGGTTCCGTCATGCACAAGCTCTCAGATGTAGTGCATGTGGATATCGATATGATTGGTCCTCTGTCTATGAACTAGATCCGTCGAGATCTTGATAGCACTCTGATTGTCACAAAAAATGACATTAGAAGTGGTGCTACCAATATCAAACTCTGCTAGAATATCCTGCAACCAAACTGCATGAATGCAGGCATTGACCGCTCCTCGGTACTTTGCCTCTGCTAAAGATAAGGCAATGGCAGCCTACTTTTTGCTTGACCAGAAAATAGGCCCCGTGCTAATCATGAAAACATATCCATAATTGGACTTCCAATCAATGCTATCACCCACCCAATCTGAAGCAGTGAATCCCACTAAATCTAGCTCGGAATCTACAGCATAGTGTAGGACAAAGTGTCTAGTACCTTGCACATAGTGCAAGATTCTCTTGGCTTCCCTTCAATGAAACTCATGGGGATGCTGCATATATCTTGACATGGCACTCACGGCATAATAAATATCAGGCCTAGAATGTGTCAAGCATAGAATACTTCCAATCAACTGTCGATAAAGTGTCGAATCCACCAATGGTGTGGAATCACCATCCTCAAGTCTTATCCTCGAGAGGAATGGGAATGGTGCTGCCTTACAATATGACATATTAAAATTTCTTCGTAGGTCTGAAACATATTTTTGCTGAGATATGGTGATCCCATAAAAATTTTGAGCAATCTCTAACTCAAGGAATTGCTTCAACAAGCCCAAATCACTCATGTCAAAAGCTAGATTTAAAGCAGTTTTTGTGTTGCTAATCGAAGCAAGATTTCTTCCAGTTATTAAAAGGTAATAAAAATAAAGGACAATGATCATAAAATTACCTTCATGCTGCTGTAGGTACACATTTGTATCTGATTTTCATCTTGAAAAATTCTGTGACAGAAGGAAGGAGTCCATCTTTGCATACCAAGCTCTTGGGGCCTGTTTTAAACCATACAATGATTTCTTCAGTCTGCACACTAATCTCGGATCTGATATGTATCCTTCAGGCTGCTTCATGTAAATCTCTTCTTTCATATCTCCATGAGTAAAAGAACTCTTCACATCCATATGGTGCACTTCCCAGTGCTTAGATGCGGAAATTGCCAAAACTCGGCTGATAGAATCCATCTTTGCAACTGGTGCAAAGGTCTCGGTGTAGTCCACTCCTTGGACTTGGGAGAAGCCTTTTGCAACCAACCTAGATTTTTATTTGCAGGTTGATCCATATGCAGAAACCTTTGTGCGGTATACCCATTTTCATTGGACTAATTTCCTCCCAGTTGGAAGAGAAACTAGCTCCCATGTAGCATTTTTCTGAAGAGAACTGTACTCTTCATCCATGGCGGTTTGCCATCTCGGATCTTGGTGGGAACAATAGTATGATTTAGGATATGAACCTATCATCAAAAAAAAATTCTCAAACAATAATGGATCAGAATATGAAAGAGCCATACCCACTCTTTGAAAGTTTTCTCGAGTTCTTCTTGGATCAAAAGGATTTCCAATGTTAGAACCAGTAGATTGGAGAGTATTTTGGGCCCACTTTGGAAACTGTTGGGGCACATCTGGATCTGAATATGAACTTGATATTTCATGTTCATTAATTTCTGATAAAATATCAGAAATATCAGAACACAAACTATCATCATCTTTTTCCGAATCTTCTTCTTGTAGAGGCGGAAATTCGGCAGTTTCTTCCTCGACTAGTTTTAGATCTTGAAGCGGTTCTTCAAATCTTACACTTCGCTCGATGAATATCTTTTTGGATCTGATAGCCATGAGTTTGTAGCCTTTATATTCCTTATAATATCCAATTAGGATGCACTCAGTACTTTGCGGATCCAAATATTTTCTCTTCTCAGTCGGAATTCTAGCCCATGCAATGGAGCCAAAAACCCTAAGATTGGACACATCAGGCTTGTGACTAGTATAGGCTTCGAAAGGAGTAGTATCTTTCACGGATGAATGTGGAACTCTGTTTTGAATGTATGCAGCAATATTCATGGCCTCAGCTCAAATATTTTCAGCCAAACCCTTTGACTCAAGCATACAGGTTTCCATCTCTTTCAGTGATCGGTTCTTCCTTTCCGCTACACCGTTCTGCTGAGGTGTGTAGGGGACAGTGTGCTGGATCTGAATTCCATTTTATGCAAAAAGTTGTAGCAGCTCTGATTTGATATATTCACCTCCATTATCAAATCTAAGAGCTTTGATATTTCTCTCGGTGGCGGTCTCAACAAAAGCCTTGAAAATCTTGAATTTTTCTAGGACTTCTAACTTGTTTTTTAGAAAGAAGACCCATGTGAATATGGAGAAGTCATCAATAAATGTCAGAACATACCTTGAGCCATTCATGGAGGTATGTGGCAGCGAACCGCTAATATCAAAATGATCAGCCCCAAAATACAAGAAGCTCTGCTAGCTTTTCCTCGGTCAAACTTGTGCTCAGGGTGCTTCCCAATGATGCAACCCTTGCATATTCCTTTCAAGGATTGGATCTTCGGAAGGCCATCAACCATGGATTTATTTTGCAGCAGCTGCAAATATTTATAATTTAGGTGTCCAAAACTCTCATGCCATAGCCTACTAACCTCATTTCCATGATTCAGAAGAGCACTAGGCTTTGAATGTGGTAAAAGGTGTGAAAACTCATATGTTTTTGCAGTATGATTTTCCTTTCCTACTGCAATGAGATTTCCAGTGGAAATATTAGAAATTTAAACATCATTGGGGTTGAATACATCCTTCTTTGGTAAACCAGTGTGTGTCATTTGATACACAGAAAGCAGGTTCGTAGGAAGAGAAGGAACATAAAGAACATTCTGGAAACTGCCATGCTCTAAATGAATAGTGCCTTTGCCCTTTGAAGAAATTTGTGAGTCATCTCCCATGTGGATGGAGATGGTGTTGTTGGAGTCCAATGATGAAAAAGAATCTTTGTTTGCATCCATGTGGTTCGAAGCTCCTGAATCTATGAGAAGAGTTGTGGAATTCAAAACACTAGCCATGAGTGCATGACCTCTTTTTGTATGATCAGTGTTGTCCTTCTTCCTTGCGCCATCAGGAAGAGTGATGTTGTTTTTCTCTAAGAGAAGGGCCATCTGATCTATGGTATTCTTCATGCATGAGCTTTCAGGATGACATCCCTTGCTGCAATAAGAACATTTAGTCTTCTCTTTTCCCTTTTGTTTGTCTTTTCTTAAACCGGATTGCTCATGTGATTGATTTGTCTTCTCCTTTTGCTTTGGAAGATCAAGCTTTGGCTTCTCTTTCTTTTGCTTCCCTTTTCCATTCATAGATTTGGATCCTCCAGCAAAAAGGGCTTGATCTTTAGATATTTTTATGGTCCCCATTTGAAAAAG
Organism: Larix kaempferi; assembly: GCA_027924585.1. Lineage (NCBI taxonomy): Eukaryota > Viridiplantae > Streptophyta > Pinopsida > Pinales > Pinaceae > Larix > Larix kaempferi. The sequence continues at coordinate 3,929,410 of BSBM01000477.1, read as the reverse complement.
CTTATCATGCTCTTTTGTCAAGGATTCAATGAAGGCATTCAAGGTAGGCATCTTCCAATTGGGGATTGTGAGCTTTCCCGTATTGAAAGTGGAAACAAAAACTAAATAGTCTCTTCCTAGCTTCATGAGGATTGATATAATCAATTGCTTATATTCCTTTTCCACTCCACATTGCTTCAATAGCATTACCAAGTGCTTAAACTTAGTGAAGAAGTCATTGATGGTCTCGAAATTCTCAGGATTGAGTGCAATCAATTCATTTTCTAACTGATAGGATCTCATTTCATCCTGCTTTCCAAAGAGAATGGCAAGTTGATCCCACACCTCTTTTGGAGTAGTCAATTCTAAGATGGAAAAGAAGATCCTTAGAAATGTTGAGACAAAGGAAACCATAAGCTTCATCAAGCTTATTGAAATATTTTTCCTTCTCTACTGCAGATGTAGCTTCAAATTCTAGGCCCATGGTGACTATGTAGAATCCCTTAGAGCGCAATATTAATTCCATATCAGCCTTCCACTGATAATAATTGAAGGGAGTGAGAATATTTGATGAAGAAGTGTCCATCTTCAAGAATAGCGAATGCAATAGGAGGAGAGAACCTGCAAATCACAAAACAAACAAGAACCTTTAGGTTGACAACCTGCACTTTTCAAGTTGCATCACACCCGGCATAGGAGATCAAGCAAGCTTGAATATCCAATGATCAATATCCAGGAATTATGTGGAAACTCTCGGTTTCTGGTGCAGAATTGGAAAAAAATGGCTGCAGTGCAAAATCACTAGTGCAGAATCACCAGTGCAGAATATGCATGCAGTGCAGAATAGTTGGCTTGTCCCTTCCATGGCTTTGATACCATATGAAATTCAAGCTAGAAGATCTATGGAACAAGAGAAACATTACAAGAGATGCATGCAGAATAATATGTGGAAAACTATGCAAAAAGACTTGCAGTAGTGCTCTATTGAACTCAGAAGTAGAATACAATATAGTAACAATGACTGAATAATTCGAATTAACCAAGGAGGTCATTCGAATAGCCTGCATGGTGTAGCATGTCTCCACTAGGAGTCCTCATCATCGATTAGTGATAGTGTCATCAATGCACAAGTAACGGTCAACCAAACTGAGTCTAACTGAATGTAGGTAGGTGTAACTAGCGCATGGAGCACTAATGTAGTGAAGGAGAATCCAAGGAGGGTGCATGAGGAGCTGTCTGGAGTTAGAATAGTCAAACTAGTCTCTCTGGATGTCCATCGGAGTGTTTCAGTTAATTAACTAGTCAATATGTCCTCAAATCAAGGAACAGATCCACAAATCAAGCAACTGAGTGTGTCACTGGTGGTAGGTAAGAGAGGGAGCAGTTTGTCTTAGGAGATGAAAACAAGGCGCATCATGGACTAGGAGGGCTGGAACTAAACAGAAATAAGCTCTCGTGGCTAGCAAACTAGGGACTAGGTTCTGGGGGACACCATACTGATGACTGGGATGCATGCAAATGCATTCCTGCATGCAGAATGCATGCAAACATAAAGATGATGGTGAGAATATCCTAACATACATGTGGTTGGGATGGTCTCCCATCATATGCACAAAGGGCGATGGACTAGGGGACTAACTCAGGTGAACCCAACCGTTCCCAAACATTAGAGGACATGATTCATGTGGATGCACCTTCATCGATGATGCTTCGGTGAATCATATGTTTTTAACTGCAACAGGGACTTAGAATGCAATTGAAGAGGGTAGTTGTCATTCACCTTTATCAATATTAAAGTTCATAAGGCATGAGTCTAAAGGATAAATGGTGCCAAGTTCATTAAGTAATTATTTTTTTTGGGTTGGTCAATATTGTAGCACCTCTAACATGGACATGGTAGCTAGTGATTGAACCAAGTCATCCACAATACTATAGTTGTGGGCATATTTCATGTGAGGGTTATGGGGGGTGCGCCTAAGTGGTACCTTGGGGATCGATGGAATTTGTTCACCACTCGATCCTCGTATTTGCAAAGGGCCCCCCAAAGGGGTAGGTTCATCCTCTACTTGTGGGGGGTTAGGCCTACCATAAATTTTGGCTTGATTCTATAGGTTGATATCTATTGTATTCATGTAGATTTTATGAAATGAGCCATTGCTTGGAGGGCGGGGCTGCTCCTGCTAAGTAACAACCTCTTGGTTGATAAAGGGTTGCTACAAGATCTATTTTGGGTTGGGGAAAATTAGGTGTTTGAGGAGGATTCATAGTTTTATTTTTCTTGGCTTCCACCAACTGTTGACAGTTGAGGATGAGTACATAATGGTGAGCATAGTGATCATACTCACCACAAATCGAGCAAGAATAATTGTTCCTCATGTTAGTGTTTTTCCCTTTCTTGGGGGGGTTATTAGTCCCTGGATTCTGGTTATCTTGGTTCTGATTCTGCTGGGGAGGGGGGTTTCCCCCTTCCCCCTATTGTTGATTTTGTTTGTTCGTACATTTCTTCTTCCCTTGATCTTGAGGATTCTAGGGATTTGTGATATTCAACTGCTCAAATTGTTGAGCTTGTTGTGTGAAATAAGGTTGAACTAAAATTACCCCCATGTGTGGAATGGGGGAAGCATGAGGAGGACATGGAAATGGGTAATAAGGGTTATACCCCATAGGTGGGATATATGTGGCTTGCGCTCCATATGATGTGGACATAGGAGTAGCTTGCACCATTTGCAGTGGAGGTACTTTTGATTCTTGGACTGCATTAGGATAGGTAGGACTATAAGGTCCATATTGTATTTGACCAAACTGAGGATTAGGTACATGAGTAGGGGGTGTCGACACAGGAGGGATGGGTGATTACTATGGTGCCATGTTGAATGGAATAGGAGTAGGAGAAGGAGGAACTTTTCCTTGTTGGGAAATGGACCCGATAAGCCGATCTGATGAATGTGACAAACTCGCGAGTGTAGGATCCAAAGATCAATGTTGAGGGGCATCAAGTAGGATGGTGTATAAGTAACTGGATTGTGCATAGATGAGGTCAAAATGTTGGGCCTTTAGGATGGCCTCTTCCTCAATTTGTGGCATTGAGGTTTCCACATCCTTTGCAATTGCGGGTTGGAGTGACTTGATGAGCCAATCCAACAGGAATTGAGGTTGTATGTCGATTTTCCACAATGTGTGTTGTCTACGCCACTCATGGATGTGATCTTTTATGTGAGTAGATGTATTCTGTCTAAATTCTGTGATAATTTCGATACCGAGGTTATGGCGAATGGGAAGCTAAAATATGTGAGAAATGCAGTGGTCAATGTCCCAAAGGTGGCATAGGTTGTTCCTAGTAAGTTCATATACCATTTTTTCTGTTCCAGTAAGGGTTCGTTGAAAGAGGCAAAGCCTTACTGAGTCTACCACTGTGCTCTTGGAAGAACACAATAAGTGGAATGACATGACATGGTTGGTTGGATCATCTCCTTGATTCCATTCAAACTTAGGGATATTTGAGGGGATGTTATCAGGCATAGATGGCCATGCTTGATCATGCACTATAGGGTCATTGATCAGTTTGGCTAGATCAGGGATATTTAAGCTAGCCATGAAAGGTAAGTTGGGTCCCACCATTGTATGTTGTATGGTGTTCCTTCGAGGGAGAGAATGGGGTATATGGGGTGGTGATATTTTTCCCTGATGTGAGGACAAGGATGTTGTGTTCCCTCCTCCAGAAGAGAGGGACGAAGGTGAACCCAAGGGTTCAAAGCTATCTCCAAGGGGAGAAAATGAGGGGATGCCTCTTCCATGAGAGGATGAAGCAAAGGATCTACACTTTATCCAAGGGGATAAAATGAATCAATCAAGGAGAGGCATCACCCTGATTATCCTATATGTGCTTCCTGGGAGCATCCCCAACTAGAGTACCTCCCTCATGAACCACGAGGAGAAAGTGGGTAAATACCCCTCGAGAGAGGGGAAAGGCCTTGTAGTCTTCGGGACTGCCTTAGGGGGTTTGGTTCCTCTATGGTGGAAGTTTAGTGATAAATGAGAGCGATGATGGAAATACACACAATTGAAAAAATGAAAGAATATGATAACCACAACAGATGCAAAATGGTGCAAAGTGACTGATATGTGCTATGTTGGCTTAGTGCAAGTGCTCCCACATTTAGGTTATTTTTTAATTATGAGTTAGTGAACTTGTATTTAAAATAAAATAAATGTAAATTCCCTAAATACCTAATGTCCTTCCTGTCAAATGTAACTGGGCCTTCCAAAATCACAATCGATGGTGATAATGGGATCCACACAATGACTAACTAGTGAAGGTAAGAAAGAGTCAGTTATATCAGTGATGGGGCTATGTCCCGAAAGATATCGGAAAAAAATCACAACAGCAATATCTTACTTCAGGAGTCAATTTCACTCGCAATTGCTCCTTGGTGATATCCTAAGTTTCTCCACTGGCATACTTGTGTCAAATGTGGATAAGTGGTTCTACCTGGGCAGTGTAGTGTTTCCTCCACAAAAACCTAAGTGGCTCTTTGGAGAGAGAAAAGGATCTATACCTCATATTTAACCTTCTTGGGTATGGCACACTTCTTATCTGGGTTTTCTTTTTACACTTGTTGATAACAGTATTTAAGAGCACCCTATGAGTCAACAATGTTATTTTTGAAAAACTTAATGAAACTAGATTGGTGGGAATTGATGGATGCCTAACCCAATCAATCCTATGTAACTAAAATATTATTTGTGACCTCCTGTGGAGGATTTTAGTTGGTTGGAATTTACAAGTGTCGATTTTAAGGGTCTAAATTCACCTAAGAAATGTAAGGGAGGTATTTCACAATTCCCTTCCTTTCTAATTCACCAAGATCACAACTAATGCAAGGTGAATAGCATACTCAAATTTGGAAGAGATTTTAGTTCCCAAGTAGTGATGCAAACACGTGATATAAGCAAATTGATTATTGCAATTAGCTAAAGATATTAAAATAAATGCAAATGGATATTTTACTTCAACTCTAAAATATGTTAATGGTGCTGGAAAACAAAATGCTAATCAATTAAAAGTGTGCAATGGAGGTATTTCACACTTCTCGCCCTTTTCTGATTCACCAAGCTCACATGAAGTGCGAGGTGAAGAGCATACTTCGAGATATTAGATTATTTAGGTCCTTGCTATTGTGTGCAACAAGTGAGCTACACTACTTTTCCTAAAAACATAGAAAGTAAACAAATAACATGAGATGTCTTGAATACTAGTGACAACAATGAGGCCCGTGGAAACCCCAAAAGTTGGTTACCTAAGTAGTTTTCGAGAGAAAAGGTCTCTTTACTCCCTAATATTAGTTTAAGTGGGATAATTACTAAACAAAAACTAACTATTGCAAGTTAATTTAATTATGGTCCATTAGTGAGCAGTCGTTGGGACTGCAAGATTGTATGTAGAACTGATTAAAAGTAAATCAAAGGATAGTAGCATGGAAAACACAGAAACAGACGCATATTAGCATGGAAAATGTAAACATAGACGCATTATAGCATGGTTACAACATGGAGAGGTCACACGAACAAGAATAAAATTACCGCATGGGTGAGGGTCTGTTAAAATGCATGGGTAGCACGATTATCGAACAAATCTATGCGCAGGTAGCACGCTCGGGACTAGGATCCATGCAATTGTGTAAACAAAAATTTCGGCCAAGAGGAGGTTGAATTCTAGGGTTGAAAGGTATGGACTTGTTCACCTACACAAGACAAGCACCCAGAATCATCTATCTAGAAAATAATAACCTATTTAAAGGGAAATGAACAAAAATGTAGTGGAGTCTCCATAAATATTGTTGTGGGAAAATTTGCACAAAGGATTGCAGCACTTCCCACTTTGGTGGAAATCCTTTGAGGTTTTCAACAAGGCTTAGTATTGTGTTATGAAAATAGAATGTGAGTGACTCCAAATTGATCCTACAAGGTTCTTGTTAGAAAACTAAAAACAAAATAAAACAAAACTTGAAAATAACTTGAAACAAAAACAAATCAAAGGGAGTGATAATATGCAAACCACAACAAGAGACAAACGTTAGAACCAATTTATATTGCCCAATGGTCAAACTTGTTATATGAAGTGTCACCTAAGAGGTGTGGGATTCAATGGAAGCCAATAATATCCCCTAGGGAGGTCCTTTTTGTCCACACTAAATTCTAAATAACTTGAAAAAACAAATGGGAAAAACACTTGCCCCTTGGAGGAAGGTGGCAAGGGAGCTTGAAGGATGCTAGCAGGTATGGGAAGAGGTGGAAGAAGTTACAACACAATTACAACGACATAACCTTGCTCTAAATTTATCTTATAAGATGCATTCCCATGGCTTCCTTTTATAGTCCAAGAGGTTGCCAAGGAACATCTAGATCCAAGTGTGAATCCAATCACCTCATGAACTAGCATAAAGGTACACAAAGGGGGCTATTTAATGCTCCCCCATCATATGAAGAGACCAATTCGAATTTTTTTGGGTGAGGAACCTCCATGAGCCTTCAATGTGTGGCAAGTATTTGAGATCCCACCTTTTTTACAATCACATGGATATCAGAGGAAAATCCATTGTATTCTTGTGCGGGCACAAAACTGATAATACGCACAGCAACACAAGATAACATGGGTGTAACCGCGCTACCTATTCTTTTGAATATTTTTTGGAATTTTTGGACTCATGTTGTTCGATGGATCTGATGAGGATGTCTTTGATGTGTTGCATGCTATATTTTGATGACGCATTACTGCAATATTATTCAAAATGTCGTATGTGTGCAAAATTTAGGCATTAGCAATCTGAATTATGATTAAGGTCCCTTATCATATGTTTGAATTGGATTATATTCCAAACTTCAATTTATTGCTTAATTTGATTCATGATCTGAGGGATAGAGAGATCATGAGGAGAATCCTTGGAGCTCAAGTACCTTATGATCAAATATGAGTCTGGTATTATGGAAACTTCCATGATTTAGTGTTGATTCAAGATCTGGCATTCTTGGTATAGGGACAAAGCTTCAGCCTAGTTATTTTATTTGGTATTGATTCCCTATGAATATATGTAGTGAACTTGTCCTTCAGGGTCAAAGATAACCCCCCCCACGCCTGCCTCCCCTGGGTTTCCTTTGGAATACCCATTGAACTATAAAAAGTAAGTTCTTTGATCTACCTTCCATTTTTTGAACTCCTCTTTTGTCATTCTTGAGTCTGCCAATTCTGGTTAACCACAGGGCGAGTGAGCCTGGGAGGCGAGGATGGGGTTTGTACCTTCAATCCAATATTCCCCCAATTTTTTCAGGTTTTTGTCCCTTGTTCTAGATAGAAGAGAGAGACTATATATTAACATCTACTTGACTTAAATAGAAATCCCATTTGGTTTAATTGGAGTAGCCAAGAAAATCGGCTTGTTTTGTGCGAGCCATATTTTCCAGAAGATAAATTTTGGAAGAGTCAACCATGCTTGTAAAATAAAAGGTTTTGTGTGAAATTTTTTACCAGTATACGATAAATAGGATGAGAAGGCCCTTGATATGACAGACGGAATGTAGGAATCATCCCCGATATTCCCCATAGCTAACTTCCAAACCTCCCTCACAAACAAATACTCTAGGAGGAGATGATCCATAGTTTCTTTTTATGCCCGATACATCGAACATTTGGTTGGTCCCTAAAATCCTCACTTTCAGAGGTTATCCCCTATTAGAATTTTACTATGTTCCACAAGCCATAAGAAGAAGTTTACCTTTGGTGGGCCTATAGAATTCCAGATCTTTTTCCACATATTGGATTTTGAAGAAAATTCTACCAAGTTGTCTATGGATTCATACCCTTTTGAGACAGAGTATATACCTTTTTCACCACATCCTCTTTTATATGTCCCTCTAATGTGAATAGGGGTCGCTCCATATAGTTTTTGCAATAGTTCCTTGTATTTTGCCTCCAATCCTTGTGGTAGGTTGAGGTTTTTCCATCCTTCCTAAGTGCCCTTTTCTCTGTTCCATGTGATAATGTCCCATATTATCCTATACCCATTTTCCCCCATACATTTCTACAGGTATTCCATTCCTTCCTAGGAGCTTAGCTGAGTCCTAATCATAATTTTATCTTTCCAAATCTCAATTATTTTTCCATTTCCTGGGATCTAGTGGAGAAGTGGATGAAAAAAGTCCCAAGTTGCTTTACACAACTACCAAATACTTACCTTCTCGAGGATGGCGATACAAATCTCTAAGTTCCCTTCATCTTAAATATTTCTCTCGTAGGGACTACTGAGTCCATGTGTCTTTATTTGAAAGAATTCTCCAAAGGATATTTTCACCTAGTGCTAGGTTTGACATATATGGATCTCGAATTTGAAGACCCCTTTCACTAATAAACCTCTTAACAACCTTCCAACTGACCATATTGAATTTATGTACATCATTGTTTCCTCCTTTCTATAGCCAGGACTTGAGGAGTGATTTAATCTTATTCATGATGCCTTTTGGGGAAAGGATAATCATACCTTGAAATATCGGGAGGGTGGAGAGGATGTACTTTAAGAGAACCAACTTACATGTTGGGTTTAACCAAAGGGATCCCCATCCTTTCATATTTTTCTTCAATTTTTCTATAACATTATCGCAGACTTTGTTAGATGGAAATTCTCTTGTTATTGGGAGTCCCATATATTTAAATTCCTTCCAATCTATAGAGATTGGGATTTCAAGTGCTCAAGCAATACTAGATATTTCATTTGGAGGAGTGTTCCATACAAAAATGTTAGTCTTCCTTCTCTTGATTTTTCCTCCTGAGAATTTACAAAAGGAGGTGAGGATTGTAGAAAACCTTCAAGCCGAGATAAAATAAGATCCCCCCATAAGAAGGGTGTCATATGCAAATTGAGCATGGTTAATGGATTTCACCTTGGGGGATATGATGACACCTGGAATATCACCCAACCTTATTTTTCCAATTTTCTATTTAGGACATCTGCATTATAATGTACAAAAATGGGGACAAAGGGAAGACTTGTCTGAGGCCTTGACTAAGCTTGACGAATTTAGTAGGTATACCATTTATAAGAGGAGCTATCTAAGGAAAACCTATGCATGATTTGATTAAGGATATGAAATTTGTCCTAAATCCAAACGTTTGCATGGTTGTAGAGAGGAATTCATGGTTGACATTGTCAAAATCATTTTCCATGTCAACCTTTATTACCATTCTTTTCTCTTTCCTACACCTGCTAGAGTGTATGGCCTATTGAACTAGGATTACATTAGCAATCAGCTGCCTCTTTTTCACGAACCCTCCCTGATTTTCAAATATTATTTTTGGGATTATACTCTTCATTTTGTTTGCAAGAATTTTTTTGATTATCTTTTAGGATGAGTTGCATAGAGAGATTGGTCGGAACCAGTCAAAAGAGGAAGGGTTTTTTTTCCTTTGGTATTAATGCAAGAAAGGTCGAGTTTATTCCCCCTCCCAGCTTTGATTTCCTTTGAAATTATACTATCATTCTGATTAGATATTATTTTATAATTATCCAACATGATCTAAATAAATTCATGGGGAATCCATCCAACCCTAAAGATTTATCCGAAACAACTCCCCAAATGACTTAGATTATCTCCTTTTACGAAACCTTTTTGGTCGAAAAATAACTATCCTATTGAGAAATCAAAGTAGGAATAAAGGATAAGAACTCTTTCGGATTACCTAAAAGTATATGTGTGTCCTTCAAATAAAGAGATTTGAAATTCTGAAAGGCTTCCAACTTGATATGCTCAAAATTGTTTATGGAAGAACCTTCTATTGATTTTATTTATAATACATTGTTTCTTGAATTTTTGGTGTTGGCATGATTTTGGAAGAAGGTATTGTTTATGTCTCCAATTTTAATCCATAGGCTTCTCAATTTTAGATTCCAATACTCCTCCTCTTCCCGAAAAACTTTTGAAAGCTTCGATTGTAGTTTTGCTTCCTTTTCCATTTCTTCTTGAGTTATCAAGCAACTCTCCATTTTGGTTTGTTGTTGGGCCATCTCCTATTGATTTTCATCTCTAATTGGTTGGGGGGTATGATATTATTTTTTAATGACTCTTTTAGATATTTTTTCGTTCTCTGAATGTTTTATTCCCAAACAAAGTCTAGGGAACCCCAAACAGAAAATTCCCAAGAGGAATGGACAAGATCCAAAAAACCAAGATTGGAAATACGAAGGGGAGGAGCGGAAGGGAATAGGACCTATATTTCCTCCTTGTGAAGGAAGAGGGATATGGGCCTGTGATATGAAATAACAAAATGAATTATTTCTGAGGAGAAGTTAAGATCTTACGTTATTAGTGAGCTCTAGACCAGGAAGTGATATAACCTTGTTGCAACATGCCTCGGGCCTTGGAGTTGATTTAAAATAGTTCCATATCTTGAATGATATCTTCCACTTGTTCCCTAAAAGGGTCCCTTACCAAATTCCCACCTCATTTTTCATCATTTTCCGGTGTGATGATTGTTATAAAACAAGATCGCAGAACAATAGCATAAAACAAGATGCGGAAATAAACACATAAACACAATACAAGAGAGACACCAATTTAACGTGATTCACCGAAGATGGGATATGTACATATAGAAATCGCTCATCCTCTCTATTAAACCATCCAACAAAATGAAAGGATACAACCGACAACACATCCACTGCAATTTCATGTTCACTCTCTCACAGTCTCTCTCACACAATCACAAAGATATTTACAATACTACAATACACAACCGTATTACAATGCATTCCTTTTAAATAGGGATTATCATGGAAAAATACAATGGGATACCCAATACCGTGGGCCTGTAAATCACCCATTATTTACCAACTCATGACTATGAAACTACGACATTTTACAAGGAATTTTTTCCAAAATTTTCTCTACGGGGGTGCTGCCCCGAGCCCCCACAAGGGGGGGCTCCCAAAAGTATTCACTTCCCACCCTAGACCTCCCATGGTGACTATAGTGGGTTGGAGATCCCCCCAACACACCCCCTTCATGGGATGGTATCTAGAAACAGTTGAAACACGAACTCTGAATTAGGAATATTAGGCTCCACAACCAGCAATCTCCCACTTGGATACCGATCACAGCAACTCCACTACTACTGCATCTGTTGTACTATGATCCAAACCTTGGACCTGGGAAATTTCTCATCTTCACTTTCATGCTTGAAGTCCAACTGAAAATTAGCAAGAACACAGTTTCTCTCTAGTTACTACCTTTTTCAACATGTCTACAGGATTCTAGATAGTATGTATCTTTTCCAACTTCAATAGTTCATCTTCCATAATATATCATATTACATGGTACTTGAACTGTATATGTTTAGTCTTAGAATGGAAAGTTGAATTCTTCGCAAGATGAATGGCACTCTCACTGTCAGTATACAACCTATTATTATCCTACTTGTTACTCAATTCCTCCATGAACCTCTGTATCCCAATCATATCTTTACTAGCCTCTGTAGCAGCAACACACTCTGCTTCTATTGTTAAAGGTGCAACAACTTTTTGTGGTTTTGAAATCCAACTTACTATTGTTCCACCTACAATAAAGACATGCCTTGTGGTGCTCCTCCTTCTATATTTATCACTTTCCATATCTGCATCAACATATCCATGTAGAACAGTGTCTTAACCTCCAAAACATAATGCATGAGTAGTAGTACCTCTCAAATACCTAAGAATCCACTTTAATTCCATCCAATGTTCTTTATATGGATTGTTCATACACCTGCTCTCAACTCCCACTGCATGTGTAATATCCGGTCTTGTGTACATCATGGCATACATCAAGCTACCAACTACAGATGAATAGGAAACCTTGGACATGTATTGTATCTCCTCCTATGTCTTGGGACACATATCCTTTAGTTTGAAATAGTTTTCCAAAGGTGTACTAACTGGTTTTGTATCCTACATTCTAAACCTCTCCAACACCTTTTCAATGTACTCACCCTTAAACAATGTCAATTTGTGATTTTTCTTGTCTCTTATTATTCTCATACCAAGGATTTTCTTTGTAGCACCCAAATCCTTCATCGCAAATTAATTAGATAATTTCATTTTGACAACACTTATATCCTGCATGTTAGACCCTACAACAAGCATGTCATCCACATACAATAACAAGATAATATATCTTCCATTATCTAGATTCTTGAAATAAACACAGTGGTCAAAATGACATATACTATAACCTTGTTCTATCATAAACCTATCAAATTTTAAATAGCACTTCCTTGGAGCTTGCTTCAGGACATACAAACTCTTCTTCAACCTACATACTAAATTCTCCTTCCCTATGGGGTGAAAACGCGAAGCTGGGGAACAATTACATGACAACGGAGTGAAAAAAAAAAGAGGGCACGCGGATGAAAAGGGGAAAAAAAGACATCCTCAAACTCTAGGCCGAGATTTTTGAGAGTTCAAACTCTTCGCTGAGAGTTTAAAAAAACTCTAGGCCGAGAGTTTGAACCAATCACCACGTTGTATTTAAAAAAAAAACTCTCAGATGAGAGTTTTAACTAAACTCTCGGCCGAGAGTTTGGAAGATATTTTTTCGGCCGAGAGTTTATGGTCAACAAAACCTGTGAAAATATTTGGCATCTTTCTGGAACCTGCAACTTCAGCAAGCCCAAACCCCTGCAAATTTTAAATATTATTTGTCACACTTCTTAGCAATGGATTAATCTTTGAATCTAGTTTCCAATGATATAATAATTGTTTCATTTCGATTTGAATTTCTATTTATTAATAATTTTTTTCTAAACCTTATCCCTTAAGAATTTTTTACTCTAAAAATCACCCGAAATGAAAATTTAATATCATAACAAAGACAACACCAAAAAAATTGAAATCTTCTTAGAGATCATAATTGGCTCGTCCTATTCAAAAGGGTACTTTTATTTTTTCCAATAAGAATCACACTAAAAATAAAATTGAAGCTCACCAACGTGTGTTGATAATGCACCATTTTCTGAACATATGTTGTTTCAGTAAATAATAAAAAATAGTTACCAAGTCTTACAAAACACAAAATATAGTCCATGCACAAGTGTAGTGTGTGTATATTATGAGCATACAATTTTTTTCCCTAAAATGAATAACCATCTATCAAAAAATCGGCATCCACACAGGTCACTTATTATCCATACCTAAAATTTTCAAGTATATTTGTTGGTGTGCACCAAATCATTCCCACAATATGTCCATGAAAAAAATAAAAATAAAATACGAGTAGAAATCTAATTCAATTCTCTAAAACATTTGTTTTTACTTCAAGTTGAAATTCCTAAGGGAGATATGGGTTTGAAGAGGTCGAAGTTGAAAAACATAAAATTTAGCAGTTTTATTTGTCAAAAACAAGCCAAAAGTGTTACCCAACTTCATGTTTTCACCCTTTGACCTCATACCCCTATGGTTGCTCCATATAAATCTCTTGCTCCAAATACCCATGGAGAAAAGTTGTTTTTACATCTAATTGTTCAAGATGCAAATATTCTACCACCACTAAACTTAAAATAGTTATAATTGAATTCATTTTAACAACATGAGAAAATATTTTATCAAAATATATACCTTTATTTTGTGAAAACCCCTTTACAACAAGTATAACCTTGTACCGGTTATGTCCACCATATTCTCCCTTCAACATGTAAACCCATTTATTCTGCAATGCTCTTTTACCTACAAGCAACTGAACCAAATCTCAAGTCTAGTTTCCTACCATTGAGTCCATCTCCTCATTCATGCCTTGCTCCCACTTCTTTCTAGTTTTCACCTTCATTTCTTCTTCATAACATTCTAGTTCACCAAATTCATTCATCAATAAATAATATAGTGAAGGAGAGTATCATTCAGGGGGTCTACTTGACCTGGTAGATTTTCTAACACTTGCAGGAGTTTGAGGTATTTGTTGTTCTTGATTTTCTGGCACCTTTGGAACTTCATTTTCTTTGATTTTATCAAGCACTGTGTACTCTGTGTTTTCCTTTTCCTGTTTCTTTCCCTGCAACTGATCCTTATACATGACCTTTTCATTGAATACCACATCTCCACTCCTAATTATTTTGTTGTTTTCATAATCCAATAAGTGATAACCAAAATCATCAACCCTATATCCAATAAAGGTACATTTCTTGGATTTAGCCTCAAGCTCTGTTCTATTTTTTTTTATCAATATGGGCAAATGATTCACAACCAAAAGTTCTCAGAAATGAGTAGTTTACCATTTTACATGTCCATGCATCCTCTAGAATCCCACCATCCAAAGCACTTGAAGACCCTTTTTTTATTAAGTAAATAACGATATCTACAGCATCTACCCAAAACTATAAGGGCAACCCTACATGCAATCTCATACACCTTGCGCTCTCTATGATTGTTCGGTTCATACTTTCGGACACACCATTTTCTTGTGGTGTTCCTAGAATAATCATCTCTCTATGAATCCCATGGTATGAACAGTAACTATCAAACTCATTTTCGCAGTATTCACCTCCATTATTAGATCTGAGACACTTTAATCGTTTTCTTGTCTCATTCTCAACCAAAGCTTTCCATTTCTTAAAAGTATCAAAAATGTCATATTTTTTTCGAATGCAATAAACTCAAGTTTTTCTAGTTGCATCATCAATAAAAGTAACATAATAATGAGAGCCACCAAGATATTGTACCTGAGCTGGCCCACATACATCTGTATGCACAAGCTCTAACTTTTCGCTCTTCTTTTGCTTTCCAACTATGAGAAATATGACTCTCTTATGCTTTCCATAAACACAATTCTCACATAATTCCAAACTTACCTGCTTCAAATCTGGCAGCACCTTCCTTGAGTGGAGAATCCACATCCCCTTCTCACTCATGTGGCTAATCCTATGATGCCACAATGTTGTATTTGTTTCTATGGAAGCTACAGAGATAGAAGAATTAATACTATGAGGACATAAATACAATGTACCTATCATGTCTCATTTTTCTATTACCAATGATCCTTTATGATATTCCACCATGTTTCTCCAAACGTAGATAAACAACCACCATCTCCTAACTACCCTATTGAGATCATATTTCTTTTCATATCATGAATGTTCCTTACATTTTCAACAGCCATTCACCTCCATTCTTTAAATTTATCTGTACCTTACCCATTCCAACAATTTTACATGGTTTATCATCACCCAATAAAAAATTTACAAGAGTCACTTAGAACATAATCATGAAAGAATTTCCTATGGGGTGTAGAATGGCATGAATCCCCTTAATGTACTACCTAGTAATCACTAGTACTATCTAAAGAAATAATCAAAGCATCTTGTAACACATCACTTGGTGCATTTTCTTCTTGAGTAGTCTCATGTTGTGCATCTCCTTTCTTCTTTAGAGATCTGTAGTCTTTCTTCATATGTCATTTATTTCCATAGGTCCAGCACTCTATCTTCCCTAGTCTAGACTTGGGTATTCCCTTCCTAGACTTCACATGATTACATGGGCTCTTTATTCTATCCTTTTTTCTTCCCATACTCTCCATGGTCAACGCATTACCTGATGTCTCACGTGTTTTTCCTTTGAATTTCCTCGCTAAGAATAACAGCAACAACATCATTAAATTTCAAAGTGTTTGAACCAGAGACAGAGTTACTGACATCCATGACCAGGTCATTCCATCTTTCTGAAAATGAGCACAATATTAGAATAGCCCTAACTTCATCTTCAAATTTCACTTTTACATAACTTAGCTTATTAGTAATCGTATTAAATTCATTTAAATCACCAGCAATAGACCCACTTTCTAACATCTTCATATTAAATAAATCCTTCATTAGAAATACCTTGTTGGATTTCTAGGGGTTTCCATACATTCTATCCAATGCGCTAATCATACCCTCTGTTGTCTTTTCTTTTGAAATATTGAAAGCCACTGACGAAGCCAGGCACAACTATAGTGTTCATAATGTCTTTCTGTCAAGAACCTCCCATTCTTCATCCTTCATAGCCGGCAGTTGTTTTGTTTGTCCTCCCAAAGGAAGGAATATATCATTCTGATGCAGATAGGCCTCCATTTCCATCTTCCATAACTGGTAGTTTTGGCCATTAAATTTTTTGACTCTAAACTTTCCTTCTTTCATCATTTCTCCCACTCAAACCAGGAACCCTTCTTTCCTGTGATTTTATGCACCAAATAGGGCTTTGGATCTGATACCAATTGTTATAAAATAGGATCGCAGTACAATAGAATCAAACAAGATGCATAAATAAAACACATAAACACAATACAAGAGAGACACCAATATAATGTGGTTCACCCAAGATGGGATACGTCCACACATAAATTGTCATTCCTTTCTATTAAATCATCCAACAAAATGAAGGGATACAACCCATAGCACATCCGCTACAATTTCCTCTTCACTCTCTCATAGTCTCTCTCACACAACCACAGATATATTTACAATACTACAATACACAGTCGTATTAAAATCCCTTCCTTTTAAAGAGGTATTGCCATTGGAAATTACCACGGGATACCCAATACCATGGGCCCGTAAATCAGCCATTATTGACCAAGTCATGACTATGAAATTACAACATTTTACAAGGCATTTTTTCAAAAAAATTGCTACGGGGGCGCTGCCCTGAACCACCATTAGGGGGGTCTCCCAAAAGTAATCTCTTCCCCCCCTAGACCCCCCATGGCGACTATAGTGGGGGGGGGGAATTCCCCCCACACCCCATCGTCAAGGAATGGGATCCAAACATGGTTGAAACACAACCTCTAAATCAAGAAGATCGGGCTCCACAACCAACGATGTTTAAATCACCTGCTAAAATTAAGTGTGTTCCAGTTGACTTCTCTAGAAGAAGTCTAATTGTCGACCAATATTCAAGTTTTTAAAAGCTAAGATTGGGAACATAAATATTTAACAATCTTACCTAGATATCTATTTCTATGTTTTGGAGTTCTGTGAGGATCCAGTGACGAGATTTATGTTGACTTAGAATGGAAAAAATTGATTCATTCCAGAGTGTAGTGATGCCTCTAGAATCCCCGCTAGAGCTAATTTCCACTCCAACTCTCTACTTCCAATATTTTTTATTTTTTCGAGAAGCTCCTGCCGCTCAAGCTTTGTCTCCTAGATAGGGAGGATGTCAGGATGCTCCATTCTGATTAAGTCTCTCTACTCTTACTGCTTCCTGCTTCCCAAAGCTACCTAACCCCCTAGAGTTCCAAGACTATCTTCATCATTTACCTTTTGTTGGATTTGCAAATTCCCCCACAAACTTTCCTTGGGGTTTCACTTTTCCACCTATTCCCTTCAATTTTCCACCTATTCTTCTTCCCTTGTCATTTTTTTTTTGTCTCCCCTTTCTACTCATTTTATCTTGATCCAAATCTTCCCCCTTAGAGGATTCTTCTAAATATTCCTTCATTTCTAATTGGTATTCCTAGTTAGACTAGGTTTATCCTTCCTATCGGGATGGGGTTTCTATAATATCCACTACCCCTGAGTTTTATTTTTTCTTATCTATTGCTACTTGAATTTTTTATACGTATTATGCGTGTTCTTCCTCACCCTGAGATAAGATCTTGAAAGAGATATTGACAGCAATTTTTCCCTATCTAGGGTTCTTGTCTTTTCTGAATTCTTCAATATGTCTGTATCTAATTTTGATTTCCCTTTGGGGGGATGTTTCGTGGTTGGTGCTTTTTTACTTCCTTCCATTTTTCTCCTTGATCAAACTCATTTGAGTCTATTGGCACATGGCTAGTTCATGGAATTTTTGGTACAAACAATGACAAGTGGACAGTGACAAGGGTAAAGAGTGATCGTGGAGCAGAGCAAAGCGGTTAAAGCGGAGTTAGGAGTTAGTTAGACCTAGTGGTTAGGATATGTCCACTTTGCAAAGTGGACCAATTTTGTAACGGACACTGATCCTATAAGTATAAGTCACATTATAATCCTTTCGGTGTCTTTTGGATTGAATTTGATCTTAGTTTTTTAGGATCGTTTTTGCGGATCTGTATCTCTGTCGGTTTTATGATTTGTAAGAAAGATTTGGTGTATGAAGTCTTCTTGTAATGAGAAGGAATGTTTTGTCCATGACTTTGTCTCTCATGTGTTTTATTGCAGTATGATTAGATATGTTGTGTCGCAATACGGATAGATATGTTATATTGCAGTTATGATATGTATCCCATATCTGTTAAATATGTTTCTATAATATGTTACTACGTAAATCTGATTAGTATGTCTTTGTATGAGATGATGGCGTTATGATGCAATTGCTAACTGTGTCAATTTCTGAGTTATGTTGTGATTAACTATTAATGATGGATGTCCTATTATACCTGCGGAAGCTTGGTTCATGTAGATCCCTTAGGTGCCTCGGGTGAGACCTCACTCTCTTTGCGAGTGTTGCTGGAAAGGATAAACCCTTTCTGGGTCGGTATCTATGGGTGCTTGTGTCGATCTTTGTTGACACTGTGCGAAGTGAACCCTAGTCAATAGATCTATGTCAACAAATGGTTCCATTGTCGGGACCTTAGTGCGAGAAGGAGAGGACATGTTGTGGCATTCTACAAAGTCGTAGATCACAGAGTGGTTCAACAAAAAGACGCGAGAGTTTGTTGAGGAAGAAAATCAGAACCCCGGATGGTCGACAGACAATGGTCTCAAAAGTGCATCTATACTAATATCCATGAGGTATTTTTCTGTGAGTTTCCAATATTTCTCTATGAATGGTTGGCTAAACTAACTGATCAGAAGGGGAATTTCCAAGGAGGCGAGCTAGAGAATTGGACCCCAGAACTGATCCAGTAATTGAGTCATGTTAACAATAAAGATTCAAGGGTTTTCGACGTCTGGGTGGATAGCATTTTGGAAGAGTACATTACTAAATTTGTTGTCAATACAGACATGGAAAGGAAGTTCTTTAAGGGACCTAGAAGAAGGTACTTATTGTCATTACAATTGTGGATCAAAATGCTCATTTGTGAAAAAGGAATATTGAATATGAACTCCGACGAGTAAAGCGCAAACGTGAGTCTAATAGAATGATGCGGGGTAGATGGAAATGACCTACGATGAAATTGTAAGGGAATTTTTGGAAGATTGTGGCCGCCTGAGAAGTGGGGCAAGGTTCTGGACGGAGAAGAAGAGGAGGACTAAGATAGAGAGAGAGTCCTAGTGCGACCATAACGGAGGACTACAAAGCGGGCCCACAAGGGACTAAGAAACCCTACAGTGAAAAATAGGAAGACCAGGCTACCCCTGAACCTGAGGAAGGATAGACCCAAGGCTACGACGTACCCACAAACTCGTGCACTTTGCCAAACTTTGGAGGAAGAAACACAAGCTCTTCGCAGGGTTGTCCTATGGGTCACAATAGCAGTAATAGTAGTGGATCTATAAACATCAATAGAAAACCAAGGATGGCAGGCGATGATGTGAAGTTTCCCCTCTTTCATGGTAATGGGACAGAGGATTCCAATCAATATTGGTTATTGTGCGAAGCGGTGTGGACAGTAAAACAAGTGCATGATGAAGCTATCAAGAAGGGATAGCTGGCGATGACCTTTAGAGGTCATGTGTTGGATTGGTACATGAAATTTACACAATTACCTATAGGACTTCTATAGAAGACCCTGGCAGAAATCAAAGCTAGGTTGATCGACGAGTTTAAGAAGCCTAAATCAGAATCACAGTACATCACAGAATTGAAGGAGATAAATCAATTCCCTAATGAGTCGGTGTGGTATTTTGATCAAAGGTTCAAAACTCTGATGGCTAAAGTTAGTTTTGGTATGAGCGATGTGCAGCACAAATAATTATTTATTGTAGCATTGATACCGCACATATAGATGTCGTTGATGCAGCAAAATATCTTATCTCAGGCGAAGGCTTTGGAGCTTGCAATGAAGCTCAAAGCTTCAGCGATTGGTGAAACAGGGATCTGCATGAGCCAAATCCAGTCACAGCTAACAAACTTGACTATTCAGCTGCAGGATATTAAGAAAGGGAAGGAAGTCCGTGAAGAGGTATGGTGTAGTCGATGCAAGTCCGAAGGGAATCATAAAGATCAGTGTCCTGATTTCAGCGAGTATCTACAGTCTGGTGCGCCCAATCCAATCAGTCGAGGAGGGATGACCTGGTGCCAAGTTTTCCATAGAAAAGGACATCACTCGAAGGAATGTGTGTATTTACAGAAGATTGTGTCGAATCCAACTAATCTGTATTGTAACTTATGTCGATATGTCATCCATGATGAGAAAAATTGTCGAGCATATGACTTAATTTAAGAAAGGACTGTTGATACTTACTTCATGAAGGGATACGAGCAAAAGCAAATAGAAAGACATCAGGCATAGCCGCATTATAATCAGTCGTAGTACAATCCGTCACAGTACAATCATCCATAGTTCAACCACCAGCGAGGAGGACTGAGACGAGGAAATTGCGGTAGTTGCGATGGAGGTTTTGGTCACGGAGGAACCTTTGGTCGAGGTCGAGGACCGATCACATGCTATAATTGTGGACAGCTCGGACATTATCAGAGGGATTTCCAGAATCCTCCCCTCAATGTACCTATTGCATCACAGCTGATCATACCGTCGAAGAGTGTCCCCAGCTAATTGCAAAATGGCAGGCTAAGACAGCGCCGCAACCGCAACCGAACCCAAACCTAAACCTGGACCAGAATCCCAATCAAAACGTGCAGAAGATCTCAGTTGAGGTGAGAGGTCAACCAACAAATGTCGCAGTAGTAACCATAGGAGGAACCATGACAAGAGAAGATAGGCTACTACCGAATTTTTGTCCCACAACCTAGAAACAAGTACGATTTGATGTTGAAGCAGAGAAAGAACTTTTTGGGAAGCACGAGATGCACTAATAAATAATAATGCTCAATCAACACCTATATTCCACAAAGAACCTATCTATGAGATGCTGCCAATTTTTGACCCGATACTGTCGCAAAAGTCACTAGGAAAGATCAATACTTTGAAAAGTTTTCTAAAAAGATGTTTAACATTAGCAAAGGATCAAGAAGCATTAGCAGAGATAGTTATCTTCTTATATCGACATAAAGAGGGGTGACAGGATCGTGCATTCAACTGTCTGTATAAGAATAAAACAGGAAGGGAGATGAGGATGAATGCCCATATCGGTGCATATGATATGGATTCCATTATTCTAGATCTAGGATCCGATGTGAATATCCTAACCAAGCAAACATTGGAAGCGATGGGGAAGCCACAGTTGGTATGGTCCCTTGTGCAGCTCCGTTTACCAAACCATATCAAGGTTACACCAACTGTTCGGTTTCCCAATCTACTTGTCAAGGTAGAAGGATTGAAGACATATGCATATTTTGACGTCATAGAGATAATTGATAACACCAGTCCATATCCTGCGCTGTTGGGGATAGACTGGGCAATGGAAAATCAGGAAGTTATCAATTTCAAGAAAAGAACGATGTATTTTGAGAACTGTGACATGAGGTTCATTGCTCCACTTGAAGTACAGAGATATGTTAAACCAATGAGAGACGAGCTCATCGGAGGATTGGAAAACATCTATAATCTCTCAGAAGATTACATCAATCCCACCGACGATGGATAATTGAGGTGGTGAAGTATCAGTTTGGCATCATCAGACTCCAACGAGGCTCTAGAGAATTAGAAAAATCGATTGTATGAGGTATCAGTCAGGAAGTGCGCGCAGATCACTCAATCATTGAGATGGGTCGTGACAGAAGTATGTGATCTATCGACATACGAAGGACTACCTAAACTGGAAACCTTCATCAATCAGTTTGAAGACAAAGTATCAGAACCACAACGCCTGCTAGTATTAGATGAATCATTGAAGGCCACTCTAGCAAGATGGTGGGATGTGCACAAGTCATCAATAACAAACTGGAAACAAAGTAGATGATCAATGGAAGTAAGATTTGGGGAAAATGACCACTTCCAAGGAAATAAGTATGATGGAAGGATTGATCCAAGGGATCATCTGGGAAAATGCCAGGCTACATGGTGGGTGAGGCCAAAGCAAGAATGGGTTCATGCATTCATCCACACATTAGACAAAGTGTTGTGGAGATGGTACGTCTCAGTAGAGATGAGACAAGGAAAAACTACGTGGGAGGATGTAACCACTAGTTTCAGTCACAAATTCATTTTTGCCAATGAGAATCCTCTAATTGACAACACATTGCAGGTAATCCACGAAAATATATTTGAGATAGTTCCGACTGAAAGACAAATGGGACCGCAATGGAATGCAACGCCAAAGATGATGATGGAATGCTACAATGTTTCGGGAGGACCTGATGATGACGAAGATCCTAGAGCTGTCTATGTCCCAGAATCAGAAGGAAGTCACGACATTGAAACACCAGGTATGCCATTAGATAGATTCAAGCAACCATTGAATATTAAGAAAGTAAATATTGGGTCATTGGAGAATCCAAATTTTTCCAGTATTGGAGACTATTGGTACAACACAACAATCAGGAAGGTCACTGACTTATTGCATGAATTTCAATATTTGTTCCCGACAAAGTTTTCTGAGCTAAAGGACATTTCTGGGGACTTGGGAGAGATGAAGATCCCCCTTAAACCTGATGCTAATCCAGTGAATTAGCGATCATATATATTGAATCCCAGATCTAAAGAGCAAGTGAAGGTTGAGATATAGAAGATGTTGGATGCAGGGATCATTGATCCTGTCGAGGAGTCAGAATGGATCCTCCCGATGGTCATCCAAGACAAGAAGACTGGCAAAGTATGGATTTTCATCGACTTAAGGAATTTGAATGATGAATGCCTTCATGATCCATTCCCCACACCTTTTACCGATGAATTACTTGAAGGTGTCGGAAGACAGGAAGTATATTCATTCACAAATGGGTTCTCAGGATATCACCAGATCAAGATTACAAAAGAAGATCGACACAAAACCACCTTTGTAATTGAGTTGGGCTGCTATTAGTACACAGTAATGCCATTCGGTCTCAAGAATTCCCCTGCAATTTTCTCAAGTTTAGTTGTTGTTGCTTTCAAAGATTTTATTCACAAGTTCTTGGCGGTGTATATGGATGACTGGACTGTGTATGGATTGGTTAAAGACCATGTTGAGAGCCTCAGGATGATGCTTGAAATATTTCAAAAGCATCATGGAGCACTATGCTCAGGACACGAAATCCATAGTTGAAAAAATAGATAATTGTATATTGAATAGATGATAATTAGATTTACAATGAAGCTCGCCTTTATAGGCTTGAGCATGTAAAGTGAATGGTTACACCCTTTCACTTAGTCAATAATACATTTTATTTAATATTTTATTTTGTATTTGTTACATTTCCACTCCCTTTAAAGGAGATTTGTCCTCAAAGCGATGTTAGTGAAAGATGTAGTTGTCGAAATTGTTCGGATTCCCATTTTGTGTCTTCTTCAAGGAGGTTTTTCCATTTTATAAGGTACTCTTTAATTACTCTCGTTCTTAATCTCCTTTCTCTGGTAGAAATTATTCTTCCTTCATCATCTAACATGGGAAGTAGTATTTGTTCCTGCTGGTGTAGACCTATCACCCTTTTTAAGCATGAAACGCGAAAGACATTGTGGATGCGACTTATTATTGGAAACTCCAACGCATATGCCACGTGGATAATATTCTTATTGATTTGATATGGTCCATAAAATCGTGGATCCAATTTATTCTTTCCGCCTTGTTGAAGTGACAGTTGCTTATAGGGTTATAATCGAACAAATACCCAATCTCCAACTTCAAATTCTCGTTATGTTCGATGTCGATCTGTGTGTTGCTTCATTCTATTCCTGGCGGTGTTCAGATTCTCTTTAAGTATTTGGACAACATTTTGGTTTTCTTCTAAATGGTCATTTACTGAGGTGACCCTAGCTTGGTTGGAATGAGGTCCTTCCATTTTGGGGGTTCATATCCATAGAGGGCTTGAAATGGTGTCATATTTGCTAATGTATGATAAGTAGAATTATACCACCATTCCGCAAGATGTAGTCATTGAAACCATTTATTTTGTTTATCAGTTACAAAACAACAGAGGTAGGTTTCTAAGCATTTATTGACGGCTTATGTCTGACCATCTGTCTGGGGATGATAAGATGAACTGATGTTAAGTGACGTTCCAATCTGCTTGCATAATTCTCTCAAAAAATTACCTTTAAATTTGGCATCCCTATCACTCACGATAATATTGGGAAACCCATGTAACTTGTAGATATTTTTACAAAAGGCTTCAGTTGTTTCTTTTGCAGAATCAGTTTTCCTTAATCCTACAAAATGTGCATATTTGGTTAACCTGTCTACTACTACTAATATTTTTTCTTTCCCATATGATATGGGTAGACCTTCAATGAAATCCATTGAAATTTCCTCCCATTTATGATTTGGAATATGTAGTGGATGGAGTAACCCAGGACTTGATATATTCTCCATTTTATTTCTCTGACAAATGCCGCATTCTGCAATATACTTGTGAATGTCGGCATTCATACCCTTCCAAAAGAATGATTGTCTTGCATTATAGTAAGTTTTAAAAAATCCTACATGTCCAGTGGTTGGGCAGTCATGTGATTCTTCAAGCACCTTGGTCTTAAAACTGGAGTTGGAACTTAAGTAAATTCGTCCTTTCTACCATAAGAGGTCATTCTTCCATTCAAACTTCGGATACTGATTTATGTCATTAATTAGGGAGCAAACCTATAAATTTTTGGCATATTCCTTTCAAATTTTGTCCAAAAATTATGGGATCACCATTGATACAGCATAGACTTGTACCTCTTCTTCTTTCATTGATAGGGCATCGGCTACTATGTTGTCCTTCCCCTTTTTATGTAAGATCTCCATATCAAAGGTAGATATTTTTTATATCCACTTTTGTTGTTCAGTCATTAATTTATTCTACTGTAATAAGTGTTGCAGACTATTATGATCTATTCGGATTAGGAATTTTCTTCCCAAAAGGTATTGTCGCCATTAGTTAATGCATGCATGATGGAAAGCATTTCCTTGTTGTATGTAGACTGTAGGTATTCCCTTTTGTTCAAATTCCTACTTTCAAAAGTGATTGGATGACCTTCTTTCATTAGCACAGCTCCTATCCCAAACCCTGAAACATCACATTCAATTACAAATGGTTTTGAAAAAATAGGTGTTGCCAGAATGGGAGTTGAAGACATAATTTATTTCAACATTTCAAAGCATTTTTGTGCTTCATCATCCGATTGAAAAGAATTTATTTTTAGGAGATTCGTTAGCGGAGCAGTGACATGTGCATAGTTCATGATGAACCTTCAATAGTAACCTATTAATCCCAAAAATCCTCGCAATTTTGAAACATTCTTTGGTTGGTGTCACTCCTTCATCACTTGGATCTTCCTTTGGTCCACCTTAACTCCTTCCTTTGAGACTATATGACCAAGATACTCTACTTCTTGCTTCCCAAATGTGCATTTTGAATTTTTTGCATAGAATTGGTTTTTCTTCAGAAGAGGTAGAACATTTTCCAAATGCTTCAAATTTTCCTTCCACATCTTGCTATATATAAGGATGTCATCGAAGGATACCAACACAAATTT
This sequence comes from Larix kaempferi, assembly GCA_027924585.1. Classification (NCBI taxonomy): domain Eukaryota; kingdom Viridiplantae; phylum Streptophyta; class Pinopsida; order Pinales; family Pinaceae; genus Larix; species Larix kaempferi. The sequence continues at coordinate 3,903,751 of BSBM01000477.1, read as the reverse complement.
CCTTCGGTATGGTTTAAATAGTTGATTCATAGCTTCTTGGAATGTGACAGGGGCATTAGTTAACCCAAAAGGAATTACTTTGAATTCATAATGTCCTTCATGAGTTTGGAAATCATTCTTTGCGATATCTTCTAATCTGACCCTGATTTGAATGTGCCCTGACCTTAAATCGAGTTTTGAAAAATATTTCGCGTCATGAATTTCATCCAGCATATCGTCGATGAAAGGAATTGGAAACTTGTTCTTAAATGTTATTTTGTTTAATCCTCTATAATCTATACATAATCTAAACGATCCATCCTTCTTTTGTACTAACATGACTGGAGCTGCATAGGGGCTTCTGCTCTTGGTGATGACACCACAATTCAATAAGTCTTGAACTATCCTTTCTATTTCCATTTTGTGGTGGTGTGGATACCGATATGGTTTAACCTTGACAGGATTTTATCCAGATTTAACCTCAATTATGTGTCCTATACTCCTTTCTAGTGGTAGCTACATGGGTAAGCCTTGAAATATTTGTTCATGTTTTTGGAGTAATTTTTGGATTTCCTTTTTGAACTCATTTTGTTCCTCCTCTTTTCCTTCCATTTGATGGCATTGGATTATGTATGATGATGCTCCTTTTTGAATGAGTTTTTCCATATGCTGAGATGAAACTACTTGTGTGTCTGGTGGTTGGAAACCATATAGCTTAAAAATTTTCCCTTGCCATTTAAACTTTATTAAATGTTTTTGGTGATTGGTGGAATATGTTTCCAATGTTCGTAACCATTGGACTCCCAAAACGATGTCTACTCCTCCCAACGGTAAGGTGTAGAGTTCTGATTCCAGTTTGAAGTCTTGTATTTGAAGTTTGACCTTGTGTAATTTTCCAACTTTTTTGATCTTCTTGCCATCTGCAACCATCACCTTCATGTCTCGAACTGGATGTATGAACAACTTGAGTTTTCTTGCAAACCCTATATCAAGGTTGTGAGTGCTTTCGATCTTCTTGCCATCTGCAACCATCACCTTCATGTCTCGAACTAGATGTATGAACAACTTGAGTTTTCTTGCAAACCCTATATCAAGGAAGTTGTGAGTGCTTCCAGTGTCTACTAGAACTGTAACGTTCTCATTTTTATATGTCCTCTTAGCTTAAGTGTTTAAGGTTGGCTAATGCCTGTCATGGATTCCAGGGATATTTTGGGTGCATCATCGATTTCAGATGCCATATTTGGGGTAACCTCTTCTTCACTTTCTGACTCTTCTTATTCTTTTGAATCACTATTCCCCTCTTCCACACAAGTGTATAATTTATTTGAGTCATCCTCTGAGCGACATCTATGTTTAGGATTCCATTTTTCTCCACATCGTCAACATTTTCCTTCTTTCATTCTTTGATTTTTCAAGCTCCTCCTGTCGTCTCTTCTAGGTGGCGGAATGTATTTATTTATATCTATATCTATTGTTAGTATGGTTTTTCTTGAATATGTGTTTACATTATTTGTTTGGAAAATTTTAATTTTGTCCTCAGCTGCTTTTGCTTTATTTATTACCACCTCGATGTTTGGTATGTCATGCATCTTTAGTTCCTTTGTATATATGGTTTAATGCCTCCTAGATAAGTTTCCAGACGTTGCTTATTTGATAATCCAAACATTCTTGTGGCAAGCTTCCCATTGATGTGTGAATTCCTCGACGCTTCCTTTATGTTGCAACCTAGTAAGCTCCGAAAAGAATTCATCCTCATTAATTCCTTGGAACATTTTTAGGAAAAAAAATTTGAACACCTTCCAAGTATACGACAACTTGTCTCCTTTCCACCATATGTACCAATTGTATGCGTTCCCTTCTAGGTGCATTGACGCATATTTCACTTTTTCTTCATTCGTCGTAATATTGTATATATGGAAGTATTCTTCAGGCTTATTTAACCATGCAACACATTGGTCGTCACTTCCGTTGAACATTAGCAGCTCAATTTTTTCTCTTGGTGGGCATATTATAAAAGGTGGATTGTCTTTTACTTTGTCACGTGATGGTGACTCGAAATCGCGGAATGATCCTATCGACATATCCAAGCCGCTTCGTTATTTATTCGTATCATTTCCTAATATTTCTAAGATGGTATTCATCTTGTCATCTAATTTATCCTATTTCTCTTTCATGTCATCCAATTTGTCGTCTAGCCTTCTCTCTAACACTAACACAACTTCATCCTTGGTTTATTTTTTTAGCTTTGCATTGCTAATTTTTATTTCTTCTTTCAAACTTTCATGGCTCGGGGTGGTCCACTCATTGAAATATTTCTCTAATTTTCCAATTTGGTCTCGTAACTCTGCCATGGTTTTTGATCTGGTGTGGGGGGGTGAATACTTGGAAGCAATCTTGGAGTAAGGATAAGGAGTATTTTTGGGTGATAGGGATAAAATAATAATACAATAATTATTATTTAATATATAATAATAATTTATTATATATTATTAAAAAAAATATAATAATAAAAAAGTTATTATTAACTTTTTGTTGTTTGATTGGTGCAAGTCGTTGGCGTTGGAGTATGGGGAGGGGGGTCGCAGAAGGAGTCTGCATTGGAGTATGGGAAGGTGGCGGAAGGTGGGATGAATGGTGCGTAGTATGCGTGGAGGGGAGTTTGTGTGGAGGGGGGTGGTGGTTGTGGTAGAAGGGACGAGGTGGACAGCAGTTGTGGTAGAAGGGAACGGCGGCTGAGTGGAGGCCTAAGGCGAAGGGGGAGATACCGTGAAAAGGGTGGCAAGATCGTGGCGTGACAGGCGCTGCGTATAGTGGGTGGGGTTTGCAACGTGGGGTGTGTGAAGAATGGAGAGCCGAATCCGAGGAGCAAAATGTATGACACTATATGCTAGGAGGACACTTCAAGATGTTTACTGACCACTCAGCACTAAAGTACCTAGTTAACAAACCTGTGTTGGGGGGGAATATATGTCGGTGGTTCATGTTGTTTCAAGAATTTGAGTTTGAAATAATCTTGAATCCTGGACGATTGAACGCAGGACCTAACCATCTGTCGAGGATAGAATTGGGTGAGGAACCAAGTAGCATCGATGAAGGTCTACCTGATGCACAGTTATTTGGCATTGGAATGGTCGATAACCATTATGAACAGATAGTTCATTTTTTTACCATGGGAAGAGCACCTGAAGGGTTCACCACTAATCAAAATAATCATTTAGTCGTCAGAGCTGTTGATTTCCAATTGATCGCAGGACAGTTATACAAGATGGGGCTATATGAAATTCTTCGTCGATATCTCCTTCCACATGAGCAAGAAGGAGTGTTGGTTGAGGCTCACAGTGGGATCACAGGAGGGAATTATGGAGGGTGTTCAACCTCCAAAAAGATACTTAGAGTCGGCTTATGGTGGCCAACACTACATGGTGACCCAGAAAATTATTCCAAGAGCTGCGACGTATGTCAAAGGACGGGGAAACCATTGGGGCGGGATGCGATACCATTGGTGCCCCAGTTGACATTACAACCTTTTGACAAATGTGAAGTAGAATTTGTGGGACCCATTAACCCACCAAGAAAGAGGATGGGTGAGAGGTACATCATTACTACGACAGACTACCTAACAAGATGGGCCGAAGCAGCACCAGTGAAAGATTGCACAGCTACGACAGCAACAAGATTTATTTTCGAAAATGTGGTCACCAGGTTTGGGTGTCCAAATATCTTGATGAGTGACCAAGGTGCGCATTTTGTAAATAATACCATTAAAGAAATGAATGAGGAGTTTCAGATTTAGCATAGAATAAGTACTCCATAGCACCCACAGGAGAATGGATTAGTTGAAGCACTGAACAGAATTATGGAGAACGCGCTCACTAAGGAATGCAATACAAACCACAACAACTGGGACTTAAATATTCCTGCGGTATTATGGTCCTATAGAAAAACATGCAAAATATTGACATGACAGACCCCCTTCAAGTTGGTATATGGACAATAAGCATTAATGCATATGGAGTACATTGTCCCCAGTCTGTGCATAGCAGCAGCGATAAGCATGAGCGACAATGGGGCTATTGAAGAAATATTGGCACAGTTACTGCAAGTAGAATAAGATCGCTTCATTGTGGGGTTTCAGCAGCAAATAGAAAAATATTGACAGAAGGAATGGCATGATCGCCATGTAAAGAAGAAGCACTTTCAATGCGGAGACATGGCACTCCTATACGACAATAAGTTCGCAAAACACCCAAGTAAGCTCCAAATGCATTGGCTTGGTCCATATGTCATAAATTTCATTACTGATGGGGGCGCAGTTCAATTGAAAAAGTTGGATGGAACACTTTGACGAGCTTAGTGAATGGAAACCGGTTAAAAGCCTATTAAGATATCCTGGCACACCTCCACTAAGGAATATAGGAGGTTAAAAAAAATGAGAAAAAGAAAGAGAAAGAAAAATAGAAAGAAAGAAAGAAAAATGAAGTAGGTACATCACGCAGTTTAGGAGTATGTTGACAAAACCTTGAAAAGTTTTGAGTTCATATATCTATCGTTGGAATGGTGATGAGGTTTGGGTCGTGTCGATGTCCAAATCGGAAAGCGCGATGACCATCAACTGGTCATATCGGGCAATAAATGAAGCAGTTAAGACACGGCAGATGACGGTGGAAGTGGATGGAGATTCATTTAATGTCGCATTATTGAGCCAGATTAGGTAAATCGATGGTGGGTTTGGGTAATCATTGTCCAAATCGATTTGATGGGTGAAGAGCGGGAAACCAGAGTTATAAAGGAACGCGCAGGTAAACATTATGATCCATTGCGCATTGTGAGAGTGTTGAAGAAATAAGCGAGCGAGGTTAAGAGGATTGAAGTTGAAGAGTTGTGATGGCTCATGTAATATCCAGAACTAGTACATAGGAGCCACCCGTTGTGTTGGCACCCATTGTCAAGGATAAAGAAGAGATTGCATCAGCATCGGTACGGATTATTCGAAAGAAGAGAGGATCCAACCGGCCTGTGGATACGGAAAGAAGAACAAAAACCACCCGCAGCATGACGCGGTATGCAGCTACAGGAGGGGAAGCGGGAACTTTAGGGGCCACAGGAGAAGAGGCGACAATGGCTAGAGGAAAGGCAAAGCAGCAGTAATGTCCAACTGTCGCAGACATTCCAGGATATGTGTCATCGAGGAGGGAAGAGGCCCCACCAATAAGACTTGGAAAGAACGCCAAGTATACAATAGTGGAACCAACGACACTGAAAGGTGTCCACATTATAGTGGGTGTTGCAGCGGCTGCGTAAGATGCAATACAATGACCATGACATTTTAGCATATGTCGACTGCACCCCACAGATGTTTATGGATAATTTCAGGAGGAAGGAGGCCCAATTACATGGGAACCAATGTCATGGGCATTGGGACTACAACAAACGGGATTAGTGTCGATCTTAAACATGCCACATTTTGGGCGCTCGGAGAAGGCCAATGCGTGCATCAAAAAATTGCTCGTCTATATCCACGGCAGCTACTTGTGGCTCAAAAGAAAGATCCCAATTAATGTGGATCTTATTGCGAGGATTACCGAGTTACCCAAGATGAGGGTAGACCAGTCGCAGTATTTTCATGGCAAAGACAACGACAAGAAGTTGGCAGGGAAGATGAAATCCAAATACGGGGTAATCAAAAACACATATGGTTACCTGATCGACATAATTAATGATCGATCTTTCAAGCTCGTAGAAAAGTTGTTGGCCATCAAGATAGTTCATAAAAACTGCCCCAACCAATGCACAGCAGGGGTGATTGCGTCAACAGAGCAATGTGCGGTCGCGGTTCAAATGAATTGGTCATTGTTCTTATTGAATGAACTGATGGAGGATGCAATTGCAGCTCAGGAAAAGGGTAATCCCTTTACTTATTCATGGCTCCTGATGTTGATTGCTTTGGTCACATGGATGGAGCCAACACAGTACCAAGGAATGGAGATGCAAAGTGTCAAAGTGTGCCAAGCGGCATGGTATCAAAATTTATGGGCTTTGAATGACAAGGACAGGAAGCGAGACAATAACATCCAGTTTTACATCTACGTGGAAGAGCCGCACATGCAAGCAGTGAAGATCCTACGATTGACAGAGGTCACAGAAAGGAAATATAGACAGATTGCGAGTCTCATTATGGGGCCTCAAGCAATTTTTATTCAAGCACACGTAGAACCAGCGAGGAAGTCATTAACCACGCAGTACAAGATAAATGAACAAGAGATGGACGCTATCGTAGTGGAATGGCCATTTGAATGGAAGACCCCGGTCAGCGATGATCAACTATTGGATCCAGAGAATGGAAAGATGAAAGATGTGCCAAAGACATAGATTGAGACGAAGGACTCAGAGGACGAGGATGAAGGTGAGGACGATCATTCAAGCAGTGAAAGTCATGAGGGGTCAAGCGAAAATCTGACAGATTCGGAGTTGGAAGCGCAGCGACAAGAAGCAAGAACGAAGAAGAAAATGGAGAAAGGAGAAGGGAGTACCACTATTGGTATCCCCGATGAGCAAATGAATATACTGCTCGAAGGGATGAAAACTATGGCAGAAGAAAACCGAGCAAAAGTGACACAACACATGACAGAGTATTTCCACCAAGTGTCGCAGTTGTTACAAACATTGAGTAATGTTGTTATGGATAGTAGGGTGAATCCAGGGATTACAAAGGCAATTCAGTAAGAAGTACAGCAGGAAGAGGTTGATATCGGTACTCAGCAGCGCATCATGTAGGTGTTACCCGATGCAATCATAATAGGTAATGAATATTTATACTTCACCCTAAGCGGGCTCGATACTGTAAGTATAGACCTTAACATGTTACCTATGTTCATGCTTCATCGCACCCACATTGGGACTAGTGAAAAAATCCACGAGCGAGAAGCATCGACACATGACCCAATGGTCAATTACAAGAGGCGGGAAAGAAGTGTTGAGGTGGAGGTTTAACAACTCCGCGAGGAAAAAGAGATAGCAATGAAGGAAAAGGAGAAATCGATGGATGACAGGAAGAGACTAGAACATGATATCTCTATGGCATGCATGGATGCGCCAGAAATATCCAAGGAGATGGTCGTGGAGGCCAGGGAATTGAATTTGGGCACGGTCCTTGCATATATCAAGAAATTCAATGAGGAGTTGCATACAAGGGTGGCCCCGAGCACACCACCAGAACAAGTAGAAGCGTGGAAGAATAGTATCGAGGATGCTGCGACGGGGATCGCAAAGTTGGAAAAAGCAGTACAACATATCGCAGAGGAAGTATCACAATTTTTGGGAAGCCTCATACAAGATGAGCAGTTGCTGTTAGTTTTTCAGAATTTACTTTGATCTGATCTAGGATCTTAACTGAGAGAACAACATGTACAGCATATCAATCATGGACACAATAATGCAAGCACACAAGAGACACAGAGTTTACTTGGGGAAAACCATAAAGGTGAAAAACCCCAATAACTTCCTTAGCGATAGATAGAGCAACGATAAAACCCAAGTACAAGAGATAGTCTTCTCCTAGCAGCAGAAACTACTCCTCACAAGTGCACCACTTTCCGAATGAGAGAAGTGTGTGTAATGAGTGATCAAATAGAGATCTCCTGATCTCTATTTATACTTGTCCTGTCCTTCCCAATAAACTAATGCGGCCGAATTGTCTAGATTAACCCATGGTTAACTTAATCCAGGCCGACCCCATCAAGGTGGTCTAATAACCCATCAAGTATAAGTTACGACACTTACAATATAAATGACGACACTTCCGTATAGAGGAATAATAACATCTCTATAGGAATACAAACACTTCCGTATAGAGGAATAATAACATCTCTATAGGAATACAAACACTTCCGTATAGAGGAATAATAACATCTATATAGGAATACAATACACATGGGTAAATACATTCCAAAGTTACATATACATCAACACTCCCTCTTAACTAGGAAGGTATTTCTTGACACAGATCCGCTAGCACAAGTCTTCTTCTCTGGATCATCGTCATCGATGCATCATCATCGAATCATCGTCATCGTCACTGCTACTGCTATCTCAATCAATATCTGAATCTACTCTTCATAGGAAGTTCTACAGAGCCAGTCCTTTTTCATACTAGATGTAGGCCCACCACCTATAGGTCTTCATCATCACTAGCCATACTGTGGAATCTTCAGGACTTATTACGTGCGTCACAAAACCTCGAAAGAGCATCCCAGGATGTTACGGGTACACAACTTTGACCTATAGGATCTCCCAGGGCGCTATTACATGTGACCCCACCACAAAAACTCGAAAGAGCATCCCAGGATGTTACGGGTACACAACTCTGAACTGAAGGATCTCCAAGGGCACAAATTACATGTGGTCACCACAAAACCTAGCAAGAGCAGCCCAGGATGTTACGAGTACACAACTCCGACCTGAAGGATCTCCCAGGGCACAAATTACATGTGGTCATGGAAAAACCTCGAAAGAGCATCCCAGGATGTTATGGGTACACAACTCCGACCTGTAGGATCTCCCAAGGCCCAAATTACATGCCATATGACAAAACCTCGCAAGAGCATCTTAGGATGTTACGGTTACACAACTCCAACCTGAAATATCTCCCAGGGTACAAATTACATGTCCTCCCAGAGCAATGTCTCGAAAGAGCATCCCAGGCTATTACAGGTACACAACTCCGACCTATAGGATCTCCCAGACATGCTCATCTGCACAACCTGATCCACGGCCATAAAGTATCATCCTGATACTCACCATACATCATCCTGATGTACATGATCATCCTGATCATCATCACTGCATCGTCCTGATGCATGTCATCATCACATGATCATCCTGATCATCGTTACTGCATCGTTCTAATGCATATCATCTGGAGCAACATCCTAAAGCTCATCATCCATGATCATCCTGATCATACAATGCATCCACCTTATGCATACACAGTATCTGCCTGATACATATCATCATACATGATCTACCTGATCATACAATGTATCCACCTGATACACATACAAATACATGATCCACCTGATCATACCTTATACATGTCAACACACATGATCCACCTGATCATACAATGTATCCACCTGATACATATACAAATACATACACATGATCAAACTGATCATATCCAGCATCAACATGATGCATACATACATAAATGATCCAACTGATCATATCCAGCATCCAACATGATGCATGCATACATGAATGATCCAACTAATCATATCCAACATCCAACATGATGCATACATACATAAATGATCCAACTAATCATATCCAGCATCAACATGATGCATACATACATAAATGATCCAACTGATCATATCCAGCATCCAACATGATGCATACAAATACAGAGTAGTAACTGGAGCATCGCCCTGATGCTCATCATCCATGATCCTCCTGATCATCATAGCATCGTCCAGCACTTACACCACCGACATGGGAGAACACATCTACCACCATTCGGGGAAGGCTCCAGCCCTTACTTTTTCACCATGGGAGAACACATCTACCACCATGTGAAAAATGGCTTCAGCCCTTACATCTACACCATGGGAGAACACATCTACCACCATGTGAGAATGGCTCAGCAATTACATTACGACCATGGGAGAACACATCAACCATGTCAAAAAAGCTCATGTGCATCTGCATCTTCTGGACTCATCACTTCCCTTTGAAAGGAACCTCGATCTGAAGTGCACCAAGCCTCTCTCTGAAGTACTCAAATTGCACTTTGGACAACGGCTTGGTCAATACATATGCAACCTGCTCATCTGTCGCAACATACTCTGCTTCGGCTATACTTTAGTGATACGCAGGACTGCTTCCTGCTAAACCAAGAGATCACACCTGATCCCATATTGAAGCAGTACCCATAAGTGCTATTCCTATCTGCAGCACTGCCTGCCCAATCTGAATCAACATAACCCTACAAGTTAAACTTTTGATTCGCATCATACTTGAGCCCATAGTCAACTGTACCCTTCAGGTACCTCAGAATATGCTTTACAGCAACCAGGTGAACACCTCTGGGATCCGTCAGGAACTGACTCAATGTGTTCACTACAAAGCAAATATCTAATCTCGTGTTCATCAGGTACATCAAGGACCCAATCATCTGACGATACATAGTGACATCAACCGGCTTAGATGAAGCATCACATAGAAGCTTCAGGTTCGATTCCATAGGTGTGGCCATGTCCTTGCAGTCCATCATCCTGAACCTCTTCAGAATCTCTACTGCATACTTCCCTTGTCCAAGGAAGATTCCATCTGCACTCTGCCACACCTCCATGCCAAAAACAAATAGTGCATCATCTCCAAGTTCTTCATCTCAAACTTGGCAGCAAGCTTCCACTGCATGTCGGCAATCAATTTATCTTCACTTGTAATAAACAGGTCATCCACATACAAAAGTAGTATCACTGGATTGCCTTCCTCAACCTTGTAGTGAAGGTTGGAATCCACTTTATTCTTGGTAAAGCCCAAACTAGATAGAAAGTTGTCTATCCTACCATACCAAGTTCTGCACATATATGACTCCCTGTCATGTGTCTCAGAACCAAGTGGTTTCTCCACATACACTTCCTCTTCAACTACACCATTCAAGAAAGATGTCTTCAAATTCATCTGGTGTATCTTCCACTTCATCACTGCAGCCAGAGCAAGTACTGATCTGATGGAAGTGGATCTGGCTACAGGAGCAAAAGTCTCTATGCTACTATATGCAGCATACTTGATCTTTATAGATCCACATGGAAGTCATGACAGACTTCCCTTCAGGTCTTGGGACTGCATCCCAAAAATCTTTATGATCGACTGGTATTCCTCAATTGTGGCATTCTTCCCAGATCCTGGGAACTTCAATATATTCAATAGATAGATTTGTTGTTGGACCAAATGTTGTAGTCCTTGTTTTGTAGGTGCTTGTATACGATCTTTCCTACAAAACAAGTTAAATTGCATGATTAGAAACATCTCATAGTTTTCAGAACAAATTCTTACATATAAAGAAATATGTCATACAGTCATGCAATTATCTTAGCCAATGCTTCAATACAATATTTATCCATATCCCATAACTTTCTAGATACCTTCCAATCTCTACCAGAACATTGTTAAGAGTGTGCACAACTCCCAACATGTCAGCAAAGAGGTTTCATTCTAGATAAGTAGCAATGGAATGTTGTACAATGCCATAGGCCACTTACCCATGTATATTAGTAGTATATTGTTTATCAATGCAACTATTCTAATATGCATAATACACAACCTAATTCTAGGAACATCAGTATATACATTATTGAACAGTATTATTTAAACAATCAAATATGCAAGAAATGATAGTTCAAATACTTATCTTTGTTTGTTTGTTGGGTTGACTCCCTCTCAGTCTTTGCTTCTTTTCTGCAACTCAATTATGATGTGAGAAGTGGTCAAATCCCTCTGAATATCTGCATCCTTGCAGAAACTACTGAAGTGTGCTCCTTCTTGATCTTTGCTTCCTTGCAGGAACAACTGGAGTGTGCTCCTTCTTGATCTTTGCTTCCTTGCAGGAACAACTGGAGTGTGCTCCCTCTTGATCTTTGCTTCCTGGATTACCTGTCCTTGAACTTATATCCATCCTTAATCACTATGCATGCTTATTAGTATCATCATTGTGTTATCCTCGAGGTCTCATACATAATCACACATTCATTAGTATAATATTAATACACAATAATCTTAAACATGTATAGTCATGATCATTTCAAACACAGATAATAAACATTAGTATTCAAGGTTTCAAGGAAGACTTCTTTTCCTATGCATATTCTTATTTGATCATAGGACTCTTCTAGTTAGTTAAATCATCAATCAAGATAAGAGACATAATATGCATAAACCCTTGATTACTTACATTTCTAACTTTATGAATAAACATAACCAATCATACCAAGTATACTTATATAAGGGATCCTAACACAAGGTAGGATTCTAACTTGATATAGGAAAAACATACCTGGATTGGTATGTTAGCTAGTTATGTCTAACATACCCACATAATGACTTGTGCTAGTAACCTGCATATCTCATAGGTTAACCATTATAGAACCAAGTTATAAATACCTCGTAAATAGATCTTCTAAGTAATCCATGACAATGGATGAATCTTTGTCTTCATGTCATCATGATCCATGACAATGGATGAATCTTTGTCTTCATGTCATCATGATCATATGTTCTTGAACTAAAACATGATTTGTCTTTCTTGGTGTACCTTTCATGTTAGAGGACAACATAAAACTCATACAACACGATAATGCAGTAGTACAATCATAAGTGTCAACACCCTAATCAATGAATATCTTCTATCATGCATTCATAATTTTATTAAGGTAATACGACAAGTCTAAATTTAATCAAGATTGTACTAACCGTAATAACATGAAGACAAACATACCATAAACTTAATCGTGAACAAATCTCGAAACATACCTGGATAAGTCATACCTGTCGAGATTGCTTGTAATCTTCTTATGTAAGGCCTTAGCCTCATCTCCCTCTGAAACATGAACTTCTTCACTTATGTAGGTGAACAATCCATTCTCTTTTAGGATTAACCCAATCCACTTGATTTGTAGGAACCGGATTTAGAGCTGGATTAGGGTTTGTCAGAGAAACCCTAAAAATTCAAACTTTGAATTTCAAACTTCCGAAAGGATATAAATATGCGCCTTGATGAGCTAATCAAGCTGGTATACTCAGAATTTGAAAACTGCAAAGTTTCACCCCTCAAAATTGCCTTTGAAGCTTCCGGATTCACTAGACATGACCCGAACTAAGGTTTGATAAAGCCCACCCTTCTTCCCAATCAAAAGGTTCAATCCAAAGCTCTAAGCTTCTATTTTTCTGAGGAGCTTCCAGTCGTGGTAACAGATTTCAAAAATTCCCATTTTTGCAGAAGCCCTAATTTTCAATTTTCCGATCAAAGTCCCGAACTAGGGTTTGATCAAGCCCGGCCTTCTGCCCAACCAAAAATTCTGATATTGGTCTCTAAATTTTGATTTTGATGAGTAGCATTCAACTATAGTCTTCGATTACAAAAATTCCAACTTTCTCTGAAACCCTAAATTCTGGAAGCCATGAATGAAGGTGCTCAAAAATAATTATGTTTTGACATAAATATGTACCTGATTGTTTCTGGTGTAACTCTGAACGTTTTGATCCACAGGGTCTGAAAATTTTTTCTGTGATATCCCGACCTGTCATCTTTCCAACTCCACAGGTCTGACCTCAAATGAATTCTCTGAGAGAGATTTATGCCAAGTGTCGCAACGTGACCTGTTTATGGGATAAAACAGGAGAGCGAACTTGTACGGTGTGCCACATGGCACTGGTTCAGTTTCAGCCTCTGAAAAAGTTATCTGAGAAGTTACAGTCCGTGTGCTGCCTGTGACTTTTTACGAAATTTAATTTGGAGATTCCTATCCCAATTTATGACCTTTTTTCCAAGGTCACCTGTTTATGACTGATATCTGGAAGAGGCAGAAACCCTATATTGTACAGATCACAAAACACAAAGTACAACGAATTAGAGGTTTTTCTTTGGACACAAGGTACATGGGGATCTTATATTCATCCTGTACGATTTTTAGACCCTGAAACCTCGCCTAAATTTATTTATAGCGAAAGTGCTACAATGACTGGTTTTTTCTATATCAAGCCCTAGCATCGCAAGTGCAACAAGTGTCACACATGCCATACCATGCCTTCTTTCAGGATAGCTCTGATACCATGTTAATTTTTTAGAATTTACTTTAATCTGATATAGGATCTTAATTGAGAGAACAACATGTACATCATATCAATCATGGACACAATAATGCAAGCACACAAGAGACACAGAGTTTACTTGGGGAAAACCATAAAGGTGAAAAACCACAATAACTTCCTTAGAGATAGATAGAGCAACGATACAACCCAAGTACAAGAGATAGTCTTCTCCTAACAGCAGAACCTCCTCCTCACAAGTGCGCCACTTTCTGAATGAGAGAAGTGTGTGTAATGAGTGATCAAATAAAGATCTCCCGATCTCTATTTATACTTGTCCTGTCTTGCCCAATAAACTAATGGGGCCGACTTATCTAGCTTAACCCATGGTTAACTTAATCCGGGCCAACCCCACACTTGGTGGGCTAATAACCCATTTACCCACATGAATCATACAGGGCCTACCCCATCAAGGTGATCTAATAACCCATCAAGTATAAGTTACGACACTTACAATATAAATGACGACACTTCCGTATAGAGGAATAATAACATCTCTATAGGAATACAAACACTTCCGTATAGAGGAATAATAAAATATATATAGGAATACAATACACATGGATAGAATACATTCCGAAGTTACATATACATCAACAGTTGCACCAGTTGAATGTGCAACTTGGGGAAGCAGAAGCGCAACTGGAGAAATTGAGGGGATCACTAAAGGAAATCCTATACTTTTGCAAATAACTAAAGAAACAGATTTGAAGGACTTGTAGAAACAGGTAAACAAGTCACGAAAAAGACAGCAGAGGAGGACACCGCAGTTGGGCGAGTTGCAGTCTAAGGAAGAGCAGCTGGAAATCGAAGCAATGCCATTATTGACACAAATCAATGAAAATGTAGAGAAAGTGCAGCAGAAAGAAAGTGATCATCCAATGGAGCAAGAGGTCAAGGAATACACAGTGCTCAGAGCAGTAGTTAGGGAAGATGTCGACAGAATTAAAACAACGTTCGAAGAGTTTAAGGAACAATTGAACACACCAACAGCATCTGGATGAAGTGGCTCGAGGATGAGCCACAAGTTTTTGTTGGGGGGTTGTTGGCATGTGGCTAGTTCATAGAAGTTTTGGTATAAACAGCGACATGTGGACAGCGACAAGGGTAAAGAGTGATCGCAGAGCAGAGAAAAGCGGTTAAAGCGGAGTTAGGAGTTAGTTAGACCTAGTGGTAAGGATATGTCCACTTTGCAAAGTGGACCGATTTTGTAACGACCACTGAGCCTATAAGTATAAGTCACATTGTAAGCCTTTCAGAATCTTTTGGATTGAATTTGATATTAGTTTTTGAGGATCATTTTTGCGGATCTGTATCTCTGTCGGTTTTGTGATTTGTAAGACATATTTGGTGTATGAAGTATGCTTTTAATGAGAAGGAACGTTTTGTCCATGACTTTCTCTCTCATGTTTTTTATTGCAGTACGATTAGATATGTTGTGTCGCAGTATGGATAGATCTCTTATATCGCAGTTATGATATGTATCGCAGATCTGTTAAATATGTTTCTATAATATGTTACTGCGTAGATCTGATTAGTATGTCTCTGTATGCGATGATGGAGTTATGATGCAATTGCTAACTATGTCAATTTCTGAGTTATGTTATGTTTAACTGTTAATGATGCATGTCCTCTTATACCTGCTGAATCTTGGTTCCTGCATCTCCCTTAGGTGCCTCGGGTGCACCTTGGGTGAGACCTCACTCGCTATGCGAGTGTTGCTGGAAAGGCTAAACCCTTTATGGACCGGTATCTATGGGTGTTTGTGTCGAGATTTTTTGACACTACGCGAATTGAACCCTTGTCAACAGAGTCTTTAGGGGCTTGCTTCCAGTATTTCATGAAATGCATGTATTCGTGGTAGATTCGGCATTTAAAGGGAAGTTGATCATAATCCAATTGTTGCACATGGACCTAATCATCCACTTTTATCTTGATTGATTCTAGGAGGCCCCCTTCCAGATTTAATTCCACACATATCCTAGCATAAGAGAACTGATATCTCGGTTCGGCCCTATCAATATATTTTCCTAGGGTATTTCCAACATATCTCATTGAATTATAATTCCAACGGTGAATTGGAAGATAAGGTAGGATGACCCAAACTAAGAAAACCGTGGGAATATCCATGGAGGTATTGAAATTAGGTGTCCATTTATTGAGATATAATCTTATTGTACCCATAAAATACCGCTCATTTCTGAAGATCAAATCCCCATGTACTTGTTTTTAAAACTGGAAGATGAAAAAACCCTTACCTACTGAAAAAGAAGCGATTCTTGTTGAGAGAAGGCGAGCCCAGTTTCTTGTATCCATACATCCATCAAACATGGATAAGGTCATAGGAATATTGTGAACTGACTAACCAAGGCACGTTTGGCCATATCCAATGCAACACGGAAAGGAGCAGCAGGGGGCAAGGAGACTTCAGAAATTTCCGCTAACTTCTTGATGAATCTAGACTAATCGACATTATCTGGGCGTTTCCCTTGGCTTGCTACAAGCTTTCGAAAGGAAACGACCTCCGAGTGAAGGGGAAGATCCACTTGCAACTCCATTTTTGTTGAGGCTCCAACGCAAACTAGGGTTTCCACAGTCCGCAGATCATATCGCAAAGGGGTTTCGACTCCTAAGACTTCACATCATCATTAAGTTTTATGTTAAGTCTCATTATTTATTTATTAGGAATGGATTTATTCTAAAGGTTTTTAAGAGGATTTTACATATTCACCAATGATATTTGATTAGTATCGAAGAGAAAAATTGAATATTGGTTTTCTTCTAAAACGCAAATAGAATGATCATTAGATGATTTTGTCAACCATAAGGGTAAATAGTTTTGGAGATAAAGGGAAACAATTTTTTTCTATCGTATTTTCAACTTATCTCCTTGTAGGATTACTCAAATTTCGAGTGTGAGCACTCGTTTGATGCAAAATCAAATTATGCATCCAATGAGTACCACTAGACATATTTTTGACAAACCCGGGGTAGAAACAAAACTTGAAATACATTAAAAATGTATTTCATTGAAGGAAATACATATTTTTAATGTATTTTGAGTTTTTTCAAACCATTGCTTCATCAAAAGCATGCTTAGTGGGTACTCATTTGATGCATAATTTAATTTTTCATCCAATGAGTGCTCCCACTCGAAATTTGAGTAAACATGCAAGGAGATAAGTTTAAAATACAATAGAAAAAGGTAGTTTTTTCCTTTAAAACAATTATAACTCAAATTTTATTATTTTAACTATTATTTTATTATTTTCCTTAGGAGACCCATTTTAGACCTCAAAATTCCTCTATGCCTGCCACACTTCTATTTACAATAGTGATTGTTCTTGTATCATTCTCTAGCTAAGTTAAAAAAATTATTTCAATCGGGCACTTCTAAATTGATTATGAAATGAAAATATAGTCTATAATTCTAACATCACCTTTATTTACAAACATGTTTGTACCTTAATCATTCTCCAGCTTATTCAAAACAATTCTTTCAACTGATTCTGGAACATGAATATATTGAATGTCAAACTAAGTGACTTGTTGAAAGCAAATTTTGACTCAACTAGAGAATGATCCAAGTACAAACTCTATTGTTACTATGGAAGTGCTTATGTTCTAAAATGATCTAAGAAGTGCCTTGTTGATAGAAAAATTTTGACTCTACCAGAAAATGTTGCAAGTACAAACATGTTTATAAATAAATGTGTGGTAGACCTTCTCAATTATGTCTGTGTTTCATAACTAGTCAAGAACTTCTCCATTGAAAGAAAAAAATTTAACTCAACCAAAGAATGAAGATGGAAACATTTAGATGAGATCATCCTTTAATTCAATATTGCATTTATGTGTCTACTAAAATTTATTGAAATGATATTAATAGACCAATGTTTATACTAAGATTTGTTGGATTATATTATAGGTATCATCAATGCACTTAATAAAATGACTAAAAATTGTGATACAAGTGATTGAAATGCACTTAACATTTGGTTTTTCCAGTAACAAAAATAGACAACAAATTTGACAAACTTTTCTTTCACAAGTATCCAAGGTCATGAGTTTGACTCGCTTGATCCCCTTAGGGTTAGGATCCATAATCATAGCCATTGTTTACCGCATTTACCATACATGAATCATGGGGAAGTACTACGAGGGTTTTCTATGATTTTATTCCTTGGAAAAAGGTATCCAACATTTATCTATGTGTTTTTCTATGCAATCCCTATTTCATAGCTCTATGTTTTTCCCTTTGTATACACGTACAACATTCTGAATAGTGTTGCTTGCAATCATGAGTTCAAGATGGACAAAAGTGATGATTTTTGGTTTCAATAGCTCAACAACATTGACAAATTTTCATCATTGTCAAGCTACTATAGCCATGAATCATCATCATTATTGGAATTGAACTCAAGAGCATAGGCAACACTCATTTGCATAGCTATCAATGTTTTCTAAACATCAATTTATCTTCATAAATGTTGAAATATCAACTTCTTAGCATCATTTTGATTGCATTGACATCGATATTTCCACACTTATAAATTTCAATAAAATGACACTCAACTTGAGATCCCCTTCCCTAAAATGTGAAACCTTACAGAGATTGCTAAAATGATATTTTGGGTAGAGATGAATATCACACACCCATCGGCATATTGACATATAGAAATTTTGATCAGATGATGGAATTTATTAAGGATGTCAATGTAGAGATGTTTACAAAATGATTCCAAATTTTAAGTAAATTAGAAGAGGATTATTTTCTTTAAAAAGGATCGATTTTGACATGTAAACATTGAAACGATGTCATATAAAAATCTTTTTTTACCCCAAATCTACTTGTCTAGCTCAAATTATGTTTTAATATCCTTACATCTACAAAACTTAAATGAATTATTACCTTAATTTTCTAAAATTAAAGGATTATTATTATTATTGTTATTATTCCATGCCCGGTCTCATGAACCCAGTGGCACAAGAATCGCTCGTCACCTCGCTACGATGATGAACACGTTGCTAGTCATACGCAATGACATTAAGGAGATGGAAGAGGACATGCAAGCCTAGAATCTGGATCTTCATGACAGGGTTTAGACTCTCATCGAATGGTGTGTAGATATGGTTGATCTATTCCACCTCCCTTCGCCTCTGCTAGCCACCATTGGGAAAGATGGGTTAATTCACTGCAGTCCGGACGCAGAGGTCGAGAGCAAGTTGCACCCTGGGGAGACGAAGGATCCAGTGACATCACCTATAGCAGTCAAAGAGGAAAGCCCGAATGTGACAGTGCTAGACACAGCGAAGACAGATGGTACCAAGTTGGCTAGCACAAGTGGAATCAAGCGTGAGGCCCTGAGCAACACTAGGGATGAAGGTGTGCCTCCAAAGTCTAAGTGATGAACGAGCCACGTCCCAGTCAAGTAGTGCTTCTTTCTTCTTTTCTTTTTTGGAAAAATTTTGGACTGTGTTAGATGGAAATATTTTTTTATCATTGTCGACTGTATGTAAGCTTATTTTTGCCACTCAGATACTCAACAAATTTAGACTCTATTAGTCTTATCTTTTGGGCTCAATAGAATTCTATAGGAAATCTTCTGTGTCTTTATGTCTAGCTCTTAGAACAATAAATATGAGTTATTTTCTCTTGCTGAGAGGCCTCGTGACTCTGAATCTGGGTTGTTTTCTCTTGATGAGAGGCCTAGATACATTGTATCCCTATGTAAAATTTTTCTATGATATAATGTAAGTACTGAATTACAAAAAAAAAAATTATTATTATTATTATATATAATGATTGTCAATCATGTCTAGCTCATGTGGTATGGAGTGTTATCCTCACCAGGTTTTATTTATGTAAATGGCATGTTGAGCTCATATTGAGTACATTGTTGTAATGAATTTGAGCCTCGTTGTTGAATTTTCCTTGTGCCCTAAATAAGATAGGTTTTACCTTGGGTACCATACTCAAAATGAGAGGAAGTGTTGAAGAGATTTCCTCGAGATAATTGCCTTTAATTTAACAAAAAATGTCAAAATTTTAAGGAAATTCTAGCGACATTTTACCCAAATTTGAACAAAATTTGCCAAATTTCATGAAATTTATAGCATGGAGAAGGATTTGTGATTCCTATAGTCATTTCCTACCCAGAATATATTTCCATCATTAGCCACCCTCCCTACATCTACAAAATTGCTCAAAATTGCCAGAAAATGGAGCTAAATTTGTTCGAACCAAACTATTTTAAATTCAAGCATGAAGGGGAAGGAGAGGAGTCAAAGAATCCCACCACACACCAACCCTCACCCCCTCCACCCCCTACCAATCCCCATTCCCTTTGATTAAATTTGGCCAAATATACTCAAATTTCACTAAATTTCGTCAAATTGCTTATATGGAAGGAGGGAAGGAAACATAGGGCATCACCCTACTTCCCACCATGGCCAAAATTTCTCAAAAATACTTTAAATTTGGTGAAATTTCAGAAACTACCAAATTTGAAGCATGAAAGGAGGAGGGTTGATTATGAATAACCCCTCATATGTTCATGCTTGAATTTCGTCAAAATTTTGCTAAATTTTGAGCATTTTTGTGAGGAACCTCCAACAATTAATTAATGAAAATGCATGATATATCAGAAATAACATAACACAGAATAGATTTATTGATTGTGGGCCACTTTGAGGGGGAAACCTCCTTTGAGCAAGCTCAATACAATTAACTTATGGATGCCTTCATTGGCCTCAACACCTACTTATATACTGAGTCTATGCGCCAATACTATGGATCAATACCATGGAACATATAATACTACGGGAGGGCTTACGAAGCATATGCGTCCAATACTATGGATCAATACCATGGAACATATAATACTATGGAATGATACAAACTATGGATTAATACCATGGAACATATAATACTACGGGACAACTTACAAAGCATATGCGTCCAACAACAATATACTAACAAAGTAAAGAGAAGGGTTGACACGGGTTCCTAACATCCCCTTCCCCTTCGAAAAAGATTTGTCCTCAAAGATTTAGATGTGGAAATGGATGTTGAATCTGAAGGAGTGGTTCCCATGTAGCATCCTCTGGTTGCATTTTGTGCCATTGAATAAGTACCTCTGTGTTAGATCGAGAGCGAAGCTGACAAGTGCGCCTATTGAGGATGGCCTCCATCTCTAAAAGGATGGATCCTTCATTATCCAATTCTGGTAAAATAGTTTTTCCTTTGATATTGGTGCCAAGAAATTTCGTCGGACAAGAGACATGAAATATTGGATGAATGCGGAAGGAGGAGGAAGTTCCAATTTATAAGCAACGGACCCAATATTTTGAAGAACCTTATAGGGCCCATATAACTTTGGAGCAAGCTTATTACACCCTTTGATTTTCAGGGAGTATTGCTTGGAAGGCTGTAGACGAAGAAAAATCATATCACCTGCTTGAAAAGTGTGCTCAGAACAGTGTTGATCGGTTTGTTGTTTCATTCGAATTCTTTCCATGTGAAGATTTTCCTACAAAATGCAAAGAATCTAATCGCGGTTTTGAAGAACCGTGTCAATTTCCTAAACTGGTGAATTGCTGAGGGTGTATGGAAGAAGAACTGGCGGTGCCTGACCATAGATTACTTCATATGGAGTCATTTTATATGCAGTATTGTACCACCATTCAGCGAGAGGGAGCCACTTTTCCCACTGAGGTTGTTGTTCGTAGGTGAAGCAACGAAGATAAGTGTCCAAACATTTATTGGTAATTTCAGTCGTATCATTTGTTTGTGGGTGAGACCCTGAACTCATCTTCAGTTTGGTGCCAGTGTGGAAAAATAGTTCTGTCCAAAAATGACTGGTGAAAGTGGCATCGCGATCCGAGACAATGGAAGAATGGATTTCATGAAGATGAAAGATCTGGTCCAAGAAAATTTGTTCGACTGAGGAGGTTGTATAGGGATGGTTGAGGGCACAAAATTGACTATATTTTTAGAGGCGAGCAACCACAACCAAAATCATTGTCTTTCCTCCAGATTTAGGGATCCCTTCAATGAAATCTATAGAAATATATGTCAAAATACGTGTATGGTTGGGCAAGGGTTCGAGCAATCCAGGAAGGAGTGTCGTTTCACCCTTGTTGAGATGGAAAGTATCACATTCAGCCACCATCTGTTGAATTGTCTTTTTCATTCCCTGCCAAAAGAAGTTATGTTGTGCCCACTCATATGTTTTGAGGAACCCAGAGTGCCCTGCCGATGGAGAAGCATGGAGTTGATAGAAGACCGCCTATTGAAGATCTGTGCTCTAGGGAAGCACCAGATGACCCTTGTATCTCAGTTAAGTACTATCCCAAGAGTAATGCAGTACAGTAGAATGGTTTTTGTCCAAATATTGGATGATTTGAAATAATGAGGAGTCATTGACATAGCCTTGTTGAACAGATTGCAACCAATTTGGAATAGGCATAGAAATAGCTGAAAGAGAAACTTGGTCATCAAATGTGCGAGAAAGAACATTTGCCACCAGATTGTCCTTACCCTTCTTGTAAGTGATCTCATAGGCATAACCCATGAGTTTTCTAACCCATTTATGTTGTACTGGGGAGGAGACCTGTTGTTCCAGGAAATATTTCAGAATCTGGTGATCAGTCTTGATGCATAAATAATTCCCTAATAGGTATGGTCGCCACTTCTGTACTTCATGCAAAATAGCCATCATTTCCTTCTCATATGGAAAGGAAGCTAAATTCTTACTGGAAAGGGCTCTTGAAGGTGGCAATCCCACTAGGGCAGCAAATACACCTGCATATCTATCCAAAATTTGTTGTAGATCCAAAGGAGTAGGGGAGACCGTTGATGGGTGCATCTGAATGGAATGGAGCTGAGCGATGACACCATGTGAATTCTTATTAAGGATATTTTCCAAGCGATGTGAACTGATGATGCGGAGAGACCCTGGTGTAAGCCCGTAAATGTGTTTTTTTTCCCATTGACTGAAAACTACATCCAAAGTTCAGCAAAATCTCATAAGATGGTGCCAAGTGTGTGTAACCATTGAGCGCCAAAAACCACATCACATCCTCCTAAGGCCAAGGAAAACATGTAAGAGCACAGGTTATAATATCCCATAGAGATACACACATTGTGACACGTCCCCTTGCAAGGTAAGGTGCCCCCATTGGAAATCATGACTTCAAAGTTGGAGCAAGGATGGACAAAACAATCAACTTGTTTGGCGATTCGAGGGTCAATGAAGTTATGAGTGCTACCAGAATCAACGAGTATTGTAAGAGGGATATTCTTGAAGTAACCCCTGACCCGCATTGTTTGTGGGGTGGTGACTCCAGATAAAGCGTGGACAGATATCTCTAGGTGGTCGTCCTGAGACGGAGGGTCAGCATGCGGTTGTTGAATGTCGACCTGATCATCTATTGTATCTAGAGATTCTTCACCAAGTTCAGAGACAGGCGAAGAATCCACATCCAAGAGACAGATATTTTGCTCAACACATCTAGGGCCCCGAGTGAATTTCTCATCACAATTATAACAAAGCCCTTTTATCTACGTGCCTACATCTCTGCTTCATAAAAATGCTTGATAGGAGTTGGTCGAGGAGCTAGCGTGATGGGAGGTTGTTGGGAAAACATATTTCTGAGTGGAACAAAAGTGGATTTGGATCGTTGTTGGGTTGTGATCTTGTCCTCCACCAACTTAGCCAACCCTAGGACTTCCATCATTGTGTTGGGACAGAAAATTTTAACCTCTGATCGGATTGCATCCTTGAGACCAATGATAAAACAACTCCTGTATAATTCATCAGACAATCCTTCTGTGTGATTGGTCAATTTCTCAAATTTTGTCTGATACTCTCTCACAATGCCAATTTGGTAAAGTTTAGTGAGTGCTCCTGTGAAGTCATCAAAAGCACTAGGACCAAATCGTTGCAAAAGGAGTTGGAAAAAACCTATCCATTTTGGCTCTTCATGAGCCTTGATGTACCAACGGTACCATTGAAGGTGTTATCTCCTCAATAAACATAGACTAGTCATGGCATCTAGGTGATAGGAAGTCTTTAATTTTTTGGATTTTGTTTGCATGTGTTTGAGTTCTAGTCTGAGAGGTTGAAGAAGGTAACAATGTCTGAAATAACATTTTAACGCTGGCTCTCCTTCCGAAGGCAAATTTCAAGTTTTGGTAGCTTAGGCGAGCCTGGTGAGGGTTCATTAGCTACCGAAAAACCTGTTTTCGACAGCTTACTGTGTGAAAGACAGAACGCTCCAACTACCGAAAAGGAAAAATTACAGCGTGAGTGGTGGGACAGTTTTCGGTGGCTTGGGCGAATACGATGGTGTTCATTAGCCACCGAAAGGTAGATGTTTTCCGCAGTTCACAGTGCAAGTTTGGGACCTTCTGTAGCTGCCAAAAAGAAAAAGTCATTTTCACAATCTGTGATGCACCTGCAACATTTAATTAATAAGAATATGCGAAATAGCAGAAATGACAGAACTCAGAATCACTTTTATATTGATCACAGGCCACTTCGAGGGGGCAACCTCCTATGAGCAAGCTCAATACAAATAACTTCACGGTACCTTCATAGGTCTCAACACACACTTATATACTAAGTCTAGGAGCCAATACTATGGGTCAAAACCATGGGCCACTACAAACTATGGATCAACAATATTGCGGGCGACTTACAAAGCATATGCACCAATAACAATAACATAAACTATTGATCAACAAATACTACGGGACGACTTACAAAGCATATGCGTCCAACAACAATATTCTAACAAAGTAAAGACATGGGTTCCTAACATCCCCTCCCCCTTAAAAAAAGCTTTGTCCTCAAATCTTTAGATGTGGAAATTGTTGTTGAATCTGAAGGACTGGTTCCCATGTAGCATCCTCTGGTTGCATGCCGTGTCACTGAATTAAGACCTCTGTGATAGAGCGAGAGCGAAGCTGACGAGTGCGCCGATTGAGGATGGCCTCCGGCTCCAAAAGGATGGATCCTTCATTATCCAGTTCGGGTAAAATCGTTTGTCCACTGATGTTGGTGCCAAGAACTTTCTTCAGACAAGAGACATGAAAGACTGGATGAATGCGGGAAGAAGGAGGAAGTTCCAATTTATAAGCAACGGACCCAATCTTCTGAAGAATCCGATATGGCCCATAGAACTTTGGAGCGAGCTTATGACGCCCTTTGAGTTTCAGGGAGGACTGCTTGTACGGCTGGAGACGAAGAAAAACCATATCGCAGACTTGAAAAGTGCGCTCAGAACGGTGCTGATCAGATTGTTGATTCATGTGATTTCTTGCCATGTGAAGATTGTCCCACAAAATGCGAAGAATCTGATCGCGATTTTGAAGGACCGTGTCAACTTCCTGAACTGGTGAACTGGTGGGGGTGTATGGAAGAAGAACTAGAGGTGCCTGACCATAGACTGCTTTATATGGGGTCATTTTAGAGGCAGTGTGGTAAGAGGTATTGTACCACCATTCAGCGAGAGGGAGCCACTTTGCCCACTGATGTTGTTGTTCATAGGTGAAGCAACGAAGATACGTTTCCAAGCATTTATTGATAATTTCAGTCTGACAATCTATTTGTGGGTGATATCCTGAACTCATCTTCAGTTTGGTTCCAGTGTGGCGAAATAGTTCTGTCCAAAAATGACTGGTGAAAGTCGCATCACGATCCGAGACAATGGAAGAAGGGATGCCATGAAGACGAAAGACCTGGTCCAGGAAAATTTGAGCGACTGAGGAGGTTGTATAGGGATGGATGAGAGCACAAAAATGACTATATTTGGAGAGGTGATCAACCACAACGAGAATCACTATCTTCCCGGCAGATTTAGGGATCCCTTCAATGAAATCCATAGAAATATCTGTCCAAATCCATGTAGGTATGGGCAAGGGTTCGAGCAATCCTGGAAGGAGTGTTGTTTCACCTTTATTGCACTGGCAGGTATCACATTCGGCCACCATCTGTTGAATTGTCCTTTTCATGCCCTGCCAAAAGAAGTTACGTCGTGCCCGTTCATATGTTTTGAGGAACCCAGAGTGCCCTGCCGATGGAGAAGCATGGATTTCATAGAAGACAGCCTGTTGAAGAACTGTGCTCTGGGGAAGCACGAGACAACCCTTGTATCCCAGAGAAGCACCATCCCAAGAGTAATGTGGTACAGCAGAAGGGTTGTTGGTCAAGCGTTGGATGATTTGAGATAAGGAAGAGTCATTGACATAACCCTGTTAAACAGATTGCAACCAATTTGGAACAGGCATAAAAATAGCTAAAAGAGAACCTTGGGCATCAAATGTGCGAGAAAGAGCATCTGCCACAATATTGTCTTTACCCTTCTTGTAAGTAATCTCATAGTCATAACCCATGAGTTTTCTACCCCATTTCTGTTGTGCCAGGGAGGAGACATGCTGTTCCAAGAAATATTTCAGACTCTGGTGATCAGTCTTGATGCAGAAATGATTCCCTAATAGGTATGGGCGCCACTTCTGTACTGCATGCAAAATAGCCATCATTTCCTTCTCATAGGTAGAGGCAGCTAAATTCTTACCTGAAAGGGCTTTGCTGGTGAACGCAATGGGGTTTTCATCTTGAAGGAGAACAGCACCAAGTCCATTGCCGCAAGCATCACTCTCAATAGTGAAGGGCTTGGAAAAATCGGGCATAGCTAGAACAGGTGTAGTACACATAGCTTGTTTTAGTTTGTCAAATGCACACTGAGCAGCATGTGTACATGTAAAAGCATCATTTTTCAATAGAGCAGTTAATGGAGCTACAATGATCCCATAATCCTTGACAAACTTGCGGTAGTGGCTAGTCAACCCCAAAAAACCACGAAGGCTCTTGAGTGTCTGAGGATGCGGCCAATTGTTCATGGCATCGATTTTGGCAGGATCCACGTGAACCCCTTGTGCTGAGATAATGTGCCCGAGATACTCAACTTCCTTCTGTCCAAAAACACATTTAGACTGCTTGGCATGGAGATGATGGTCAGAGAAAAGTTGCATGACAAGATCCAGATGCTGGAGATGTTCATCCCATGTTTTACTGTAGATGAGGATATCATCAAAGAATACCAGAATGAATTTCCGCAAGTAGGGTCGAAATATTTTATTCATTAAGGCCTGGAATGTGGAAGGAGCATTAGTGAGGCCAAAGGGCATGACCAAAAACTCATAATGGCCATCAAGTGTGCGGAAAGTTGTTTTAGGGATATCATCCTCATGAACCAGAATTTGATGATACCCAAAAAGAAGATCCAACTTGGAGAAAAAGTGAGCCCCATGAAGCTCATCAACAACAGGAATTGGAAACTTATCCTTGATGGTGAGGTGATTAAGTGCTCGGAAGTCAATGCAGAGGCGCCATGACCCATCTTTTTTGTGGACAAGAATAACTGGAGAAGAAAAGGAACTAGTGCTTGGGCGAATAATACCTTGCTTCAATAAGTCCCGAACGAGCATTTCAATCTCCGTTTTTTGGTGAAATGGGTAGTGATAGGGCCTGATGTTGGGAGGAACACTGCCAGGAAGGAGCTGAATACGATGGTCTTCTGGCCTAGAAGGTGGCAATCCCACTGGTTCAACAAAGACACCTGTATATCGATCGAGAATTTGTTGTAGATCTAAAGGAGTAGTGGAGACCGTTGAAGGTTGCATCTGAATGGAATGGAGCTGAGCGATGACACCATGTGAATTCTTCTTAAGGAGTTTTTCCATGCGATGTGAACTGATGATGCTGAGATAAGCTGGTTGTAATCCTGTCAATGTGTGTTTTTGTCCATTGAGAAAAAAATGCATCCAAAGTTCAGCAAAATCCCATAAGATAGGGCCAAGTGTGCGTAGCCATTGAGCGCCCAAAACCACATCACATCCACCTAAGGTCAAGGAAAACATGTCAGAGCGCAAGGTATAATATCCCATAGAGATATGCACATTTTGACACTTCCCTTTGTAAGGTAAGGTGCCCCCATTGGCAACCATGACTTCAAAGTTGGAGCAAGGATGGATAAAACAATCAGTTTGTTTGGCGATCCGAGGGTCAATGAAATTATGAGTGCTACCAGAATCAATGAGTATTGTAAGAGGAAGCTTCTTGAAGTAACCCCTGACCCGTATTGTTTGGGGGGTGGTTCTTCCAGCTAAAGCATGGAGAGATATCTCTGGTTCGTCATCTTGAGACGAAGGGTCAATAGGCGGTTCCTGAATGTCGACCGGAGCATCCAGTGTTTCTGGATCTTCGTCACCAATTTCAGAGGCAGGCGGAGAATCCACATCCAAGAGATAGAGCTTTTGCTGAACACATCTATGTCCCCGAGTGAATTTCTCATCACAATTATAGCAAAGCCCCTTTTCTCTGAAATGGCGCAACAATGATCGACAACAGTTCGGCTGAAAATAGATATGGACCTCAGGTATGTGCGGCTTCCTAACAGGTCAGGGGTTTCACTCGGCCACCAATGTTGTCTGACGGCTTGCGTATTGGGGCAGTACCCCTCACTCCACGGCTCAGGTAAAACTGATAACCTCTTTGCCACAAACGACAGCTCTTGGTTTACCTCACGGGTGGGAACTAGTCAATCAGGTAGGGGTCGTTGCCCTTTTCGCTGGCAGGTCCTCTCAATGGGCCAACTACTTCGGGGTTCCTGTGGTACTCCTCACAATGAGTTTTAGGGCTTATGCCCAAGTACTTCTCACAGTTAAGCAGATAGGGATTATTCCCAAATCCGAACCTGCAACAAATGCGAAAAAAAAAAAAAAAATTGGCAGAAATTTCACCCAGCGATCCCAAGAAAGTGCTCTGATACCAGATGTGATGCACCTGCAACAATTAATTAATAAGAATATGCAAAATAGCAGAAATGACAGAACTCAGAATCACTTTTATATTGATCACAGGCCACTTCGAGGAGGCAACCTCCTATGAGCAAGCTCAATACAAATAACTTCACGGTGCCTTCATAGGTCTCAACACACACTTATATACTAAGTCTAGGCGCCAATACTATGGGTCAAAACCATGGGCCACTACAAACTATGGATCAACAATACTACGGGCGACTGACAAAGCATATGCGCCAACAACAATAACATAAACTATTGATCAACAAATACTACGGGACGACTTACAAAGCATATGCATCCAACAACAATATACTAACAAAGTAAAGACATGGGTTCCTAACACAATCCGTGAGGCCATTTCGGGGGTTTGGGCGAACACGACGGTGTTCATTAGCCACCGAAAAGGCGGATACTTTCTGTAGCTTAACATCCAAAGGCTGGGTTATCTACAGCCACCGAAAGCAAAAAGCACTGGTTAAGATTGTTTTCCGGCAGAAAACGGGATTAAGGGCAGATTATCGGCTGCCGAAAAGGGAGTTGGCATCGATCGGTGGACACGTCAAATCGAGGGGTTTGGGTCATAATTCAAGGAACCCATCATGGCTTAGCCGTCGAAAGGGTCATTTCAGTGAAAACACGATTTACCCCGAGGGAAGGCCGGACGCCATCACCATAACTCTGACTAGACGAACCTCGTTTCCCATCCACATAACAACATTTCTAAAAACTCGTTCCCCCGGTACAATCATGCCACAGTAGCCATCATTACGCCCTCATGATTATCCACCTTTTCATACCCTCAGAGTCAGCTCCCGAAAAGCCACACCATCTTTCTGTTTTCACCCTCACCACATCGATTGAGCTCTTTTTCTCCCTATTTCCCTGTCTCTCCCTCAGTCCCAATTTGAGCAGAAGGCACCAGCAAACAGTTTACCGATGAAGAAAGGAGGAGCGGACCTGAGAAAGGAATTGAGCGACATCTGCTACCTGGAGGCACACCCCGAGGTATGTCAATTTTTCAAGAATGTCGACTGCTATAATTTCTGCAAAAAGCTACAGGGTTCTCATCAACAGGTGGTCGAAGCATTTGCCCTCACGTTTGACAGCAGTAAGGTTGTGATAGGCAAGGAATAATTCCAGCTGGACGAGGCCCTTATATCCCAGGTGACAGAACTCCCAGCGACCGGAGAAAACTGGTTTAAGACCATTGTCGCAAAGGAATTCGAATTTCGATCTTACCTGAAACCCGAGCATAAGAGCCTGGTATGGAAGAAAGACATCCCTATGTCTTATATGGAGGATGGATGGCAGCTGCTGTTGAAGTCAATCCTGGATTATATAACTTGTGAGGGCAGGTATAACAGGGTGCTGATTTACCATTTCATATTGTTGGATCACTTCATAGGAAAGAGCCCCTTAAACCTCCCCTTTTTCCTCCACAAGAGCCTGACTAAAATGGCACGTCAGGTCAAAGCCCAGCCAACCAAAATTGCAAGCAGGCTGTATCACCACGGTCTGATCAATCTCATGGTCTCTGAATTGTTGCAAAGGAAGGGCATGAAATGGACCTTTTTTCCTTTTCTAGAGTGGGCTCGAAACAGAATTACAGCCGGAGGATGGAAAGAAATCTTCCACCCCCAGAAGTGGAAAATGGAAGAGGAGGGCTATTCCCCTAATTCCAACTAAACCCCTTTCCTCAGCCCCAAAGGTGAAGAAATCCAAAAGGAAACTGGCATTCAAAGATAAGGCTAAGGATGAGGGAGTTGTTTCAGAAGAAACCCCTTCAAAGAGTACAAATCTTTTAAACCTCCCATACACCGATTCTGAGGAGGATGAATTACAGGAAGCTAGAGTAGGAAACGAGGAGGTGGCAATGGAACAGGAACCCCAGGAAGCAGACCCATCCATGATGGAACAGGAAAATGACTATGTCAATTTGTCTTCCCCTACACCTATGGAGGAACAAGGTCAGTAGGTGGCTGAGGGATCAATTCACAACGCAAAGATTTCTGACTCATAGAAAATCAATCGGCTCCTCCAGCAGGCTTATGAACGCGAGATACTCCAGAGGCTCATTAAGGAGAAAAATGAAAGGCTGACCAAAAGGTATAACGAGCTTTATGTGTCTTTTTAGGGATTGACCAAGAAACATGGAAAAATGAGAGGCAAAAACATCAGACTAATCAGAGAAAACATCAAGCTAAGGAGGAAGGTTGAGTCTCTGGAGGGTAAGGAAAAATTTCAGAGGGCTCAGCCCAAGGTACTTTCAAACCTCGACACTCTGGCAGCAGCTGTAATCAAATTTGTTGACCCTCTGGTCTTTGCCTAGCTGGAAGAGAAATCCAGGTAGCAAGGGGACAGAAACACAGTTTTGCTAAATTTTTGCAGGCTGGATCATACATTGTTTTCAGCAGCTTGGGCGAACACAGGAGCTATTCATTAGCTGCCGAATCCCGATTTGGTGGTTTACTACGTACAAGCAGAGTCCTCCCGGATACCGAAAAGAGATAAAGGTTTTCCAGCACTTTGAAGCAATTCGGTGGTTTAGGCGAAGCATAAATCTAATTCATTAACCACCGGATACCAAACTTTCGGCTGCTTATCACCTCCAAGCCCAGTTTTGTTAACCACCGAAAACACAGAAAACACAGAGGTCCGTCTGTAGGCATCAAACCCCCTTTTGGTTAGCCCGAGCATCTTAAAGGCGTTTTCCAAGGAATCCATAAGCACTCAATTGCATCATGATCACCTCTGGTCCCAAACTGAGGGCGCTGGTAAGCTGAACAATCGAATATTTCTGTCTATTTTTAGAAAAAGACGCCTACAGGTTTTTGCAAACAGTAGTTTCAAACTCGTCCTCCAACCCCCAGAGGCTCGTTCAGCTGTCAAACGTAGGTGTATCAGCAGGAATCAGTTATTTTAATCATAATATGCTGTCACACTTTCATTAACTGTTTTAGTTGTTATTTTTAGCATATTCGATCCATCTTTGGGATCTGAAAAACTTTGTAATGGCTATAAAGCCGAGAACTGAAGTAGAACGGAGGTTCGACTTTGGAGAGACTGATCCATATTTGTATTCTCAGACTTCAGTGACTTCTTAGATAATATAAGCTTCTTTTACTATTTGCTTTCAGATTTCTATTTCTCATATTTATGTACTTACAGTGGATGGTTTACTTCCTGTATGTTCACTTGTCTATGCTAGATAGTTGTTATCCTGTCTCGGTATTTGAAAACTGAACGTATATGTCATTTATTTGTTGTGCTTGGCCATTTATATACATTTTTCTATGTATGAGTCTGCTAAACACGACAAGGATTCACTCCCTTTATCTTTTATCAACCTTTTGAACAGCAGTAGTCAAAGCCTTGTCTACCTGAGCGTCTCTATGTGTGTTTTAAGTGTGTGAGTTTTGATCTCAGTCATCTAGTTTGATCCAAACAAACCCCATCATTTAAGATAAGTTTAAGTTATCAGGCATCTCTAAAATACAACCTAGGAGAGCTTCCTGGAGTGATAACAGAAGGGATTCATGTTCCAAATGAAAGGATGCAAGTGGAACTTTGTTGACATCAAAAGTATTATGCAGACTGAAATATTGTTCTACTCGGTATATCCATCCAGTTGGATCATTACCATTAAAGCGAGGAAAATCAAGCTTCGGCCCACGAAAATTGCTAGAAGAAGAGAACCTATTGTCTTCAGAAGATTATGGTTGTCGTTTATTGTTCATGGTTGAATGTTGAAGATGGAGGCTAAGAAATTTTTCATCCAGATCTTGGAGTTTGGTTTTGAGGGCTGCAAGTTCTTCCTCCATGATTTTTGCTCCTGCACGGGGGAAAACCATAACCAGGAGTTTTTTGTTTTTTGTTAATGGGTAGAAAAACAAAAACAGAAGCTTCTTTAGTAAAGGAAAATTTGGATTTGGGAAAAACTCTAATGGGTAATTGGGGTTTGACTAAGTTTTGGACACTTTCTGATGGACAGGGAAGCAAAAAATGGGGATTTCAGGAGCGGGGTGAAAGAATGAGAAAATTTGTCAGAGAGGGACAAAGAAGCAGAAATAGGAAATGAACACTGTGGAAAAATTTGAAGGCGATTGAGTGAAAATCGAAGAAGTTATGGCAAAACCTAAAAATAGACAGATGTGGGATTTTGGGCTTCGTGAAGTGGAATTTGGGATAGGGTCCTCAGGAATGAAATATGTGGAATGGGATTGCAGGGGCGTCAGTGAATTTTCAAGGGAAACGGAGTGAAAATCAAGAGGATATGGGGAAAAAATGGAATTTTATACTTTTTTTCTCCTTTTGAATGGATCTGCAACGGCTCGGACTTGATCTGCAACAGTTTTGGAGAGATGTAATTTTCTATTTATCAGCTGGAAATATATATGGACCCGAGGTATGCTCGGCTTCCTAACAATTCAGGGGATTCACTCGGCCACCAATGTTGTCTGACGGCTTGCTTATTGGGGAAGTACCCATCACTCCATGGCTCAAGTAAAATTGATAACCGCTTTTCCACAAATGACGGCTCTTGGTTTACCTCACGGTTGGGAACTAGTTAATCAGGTAGGGGTCGTTTCCCTTTTCGCTGGTAGGTCCTCTCAATGGGCCAGCTACTTCATGGTTCCTGTGGTACTCCTCACAATGAGTTTTAGGGCTATGCCCAAGTACTTCCCACAATTAAGCGGATAGGGATTATTCCCGGATCCGAACCTGCAATTGAAATGAACAATATAGATGCGGAAAAAAAAATTGGCAGAAATTCCACCCAACGAGCCCAAGAAAGTGCTATGATACCAGATGTGAGGAACCTCCAACAATTAATTAATGAAAATGCATGATATATCAGAAATAACAAAACACAAAATAGATTCATTGATCACGGGCCACTTTGAGGGGGAAACCTCCTTTGAGCAAGCTCAATACAATTAACTTCAGGATGCCTTCATTGGCCTCAACACCTACTTATATACTAAGTCTATGCGTCAATACTATGGATCAATACCATGGAACATATAATACTACGGGACAACTTACAAAGCATATGCGTCCAATACTATGGATCAATACCATGGAACATATAATACTATGGGCTGATACAAACTATGGATCAATACCATGGAACATATAATAATACGGGACGACTTACAAAGCATATGCGGCCAACAACAATATACTAACAAAGTAAAGAAAAGGGTTGACACGGGTTCCTAACACTTTTTTAGAAAATATGGACATGGAGGTAGCGGTTGAATTCCTATTTTTACATGGAGGGAGGGGATGTAATGTTGAGCATCAACCACACTCCTTTCGCGTAAACAATTTGACAAAATTTGGTGAATTTAAACAAAAATTTAGCCCATTTCAAGTAATTTTGGGCAATTTTTCACATGGAGGGAGGAAGACAATCCTACGAATCTCTCTTGGGGTGTAGGTGGTTCTAGGCATCACTCCTCCCTCCATACAATGAATTTCAAGAAAATTGGTGAAATGTAGTGAAAATTGATGAAATTTGACAAATTTTGGCCAACGTTGGGAAAATATTCACTAACATTTTACCAATTTTTGCTATAAAAAAAATGAAAAATATAAGCTAGCGGAACTATCCTATTAATAATGTATAGTAAAAGATACATCCCTTTCCCAATGTATCCTGCCACAAGGGAAAATAGGGCCACTGTGAGTCAAAAATATACAATTGCTACACTTGGGTATGCTTGGGATGAGGTTCATGAGCTCAAAAAAGAGAGCATTATTATATTCCAATTTATCCTATGATTTCCTAAGCCTATAATGAAAATATATACATAATAG
The DNA here is from genome assembly GCA_027924585.1 of Larix kaempferi. Taxonomy (NCBI): domain Eukaryota; kingdom Viridiplantae; phylum Streptophyta; class Pinopsida; order Pinales; family Pinaceae; genus Larix; species Larix kaempferi. The sequence continues at coordinate 3,869,208 of BSBM01000477.1, read as the reverse complement.
ATGGTGGAGAAAACTCCAACAAACTAAATAAAATGATAGCGGTAATTAAGCTTGATTGAATAAAGCATATACTTATATTGATATATATCCTAACAAAGAATATACTTCTAATATTTATCGTAAAGGAAAAAGAAAACAAGATCACTAAGATCAGATACTGTGGCACCCATTCATTAACTTCGGAGTTTGAATCCACATATATGAAAGTTGGGTTGGTGTTAATAAGGGTCTCTTTGAATGGGGTCAATTATTCTTGATTATTCTAAAGCCCCATCGCTTCCATGTCCCAAAGAGCGTTGACTAAAGTCTCATATTTGTGGTCCAAGTAGTCCGGTTTACCAAGAATGGATTTCTATTGAGAACCATATTCCTCAATTACCTGGGCAATGAGGGATTTGGTGTGCAAGCAGATGTCAATTTCCTTAAAATATTGTGCCCTAACTACAAGAGAATATGATGTCATGTATCCAATCCATTAGAGAAACATCAATGTCCTCAAAAGAGGTGTTGCCTCCTCTCTCCCTTACTTTATGCTCCATTCTTTCTACCTCCACTTTAATATTATGTGGGAACCTCCTATGATAAATCAAGGCATATTTTATGGCCTCCATTTCAACTTTGGTTGGTTTGTTGGAGGAATTTCCTTATTGGGGGTTCTTGCATGACCAAGGGTTGTCTGATCTAACACGCTTTGAATTTTTGTTGTCTCCCATTATCAATTTTACTACTTCAAACTAGACCCTCGTACTTATAAATTGGTTATGTAGCATACTAAAATTGGAAACAAAGCACGGGAGTGAGTCTTGAATCTCTCTCTCACTTCCTGTATATCATATAGCATATTCAAATTCTTCAAATTTGAGATAGAATATGTATGCCTCCTCCAGAAGATAGAATCACATGTTTACCATGTTCATCATAGAGCTTATCACCATTAGGTGTATACTTCATTGAACACCTTGTCATTATGAGCTAGTCCCATACCTTACCTCTCTTACAAGTAGAGACCCATGTAGATAAGAAAATGGGACTATGAAAGTTTCTAAAAAATATAAATCAATGTTGTTCCATCCTCAACTATGGAGGGTCTCAGCGTTGCCTAGGATAGTCAAAAGAACAACCATGAAACACAAGCTATGGAATCCAATGACATACCTTTCTTATGAGCCTTTGTAGAAGATCCCATATTGATCATAGCTTAAATGGGTCGCTTGGTGTTATACATCCTTTGGAAACATAAAACCATAATGTTTTCAAGGAGCAAAGTAAATGGAAATCATTTCAAAGGATTGAGGTGGGAATTTGAGTTATTCTCCTTTGACCTTCCCACCCAAATCACACTTTATAGCGTCATATCACATGTATTCCACTTACACCTTGAGGGGATAGGCATCATGCCCTCCCTTATCTCACTTTCCATACACCCTATAGGAGGTATACCCATGTGAACTGTTGATGTTGTAGAAATCCTCCTCTATAAATATTTCTTCCATATTGTCCCATATATAGAGAGGAGTATTTCTACAACATCAATAGTTCAAATGGGTATACCTCGTATAGGGTGTATGGGAAGGGAGATAAGGGAGGGAATGACGCATATCCCCTCAAATTATAGGTGGAATACATGTGATATGATGCTATAAAGTGTGATTTGGGTGGGGACGTCAAGGGAGAATAACTCAACTTGCCCCCTCAATCCTTCGAAATGATTTCCATTTACTTTTCTCCTTGCAAACATTATGGTTTTTGTGCTTCCAAACATCATTCCTTAGCCTAGAAAATTCCCCTCCATTCATATGAGGTCGTGTTATTCCATGTCTCTTGCATATTCTTTGTGCCATACTTTACCCATGGCTCATCCTTTCTATTGAGCCAGCTCTACTAGATCTTCACTGCTAGGACCTTATTGAGGGTATGAAGGTCGTGAACTCCTAAGCCTCCTAAATATTTTGCAATATAGACTTTTTCCTAGGCCACAAGATCCCATTTTATTCATTTTTTAGGAGACCCCCTCCCTCCCCCCACAAAGAAAGGATCTTCGTAGGCCTTTTATGGCCTTAATCATGGAAGGTGCTACCAAAATCAAGAGAACGTATAGAGGCATAAACTAAAGCATAGATTTGAGAAAAAATAAATTGTCAAGAAGGTTAAGTGTTTTAAATGTCTAGGAGTTGATATTATGGTCAAGTTTGGAGAGAAGGTCTTCCCACAAGATGTTTCTCAACATGTTATCAACAAGAGGATCTCTTAGGTATTTTGAGAGAAGGGTCCCTTTTTTGAAATCAAGGATTCTCAATGTGTTGTGTCGATTAATCAATGGAGTGTTGTAGAAAAATATAGGTGATTTATCCTAATTGAAAAGGATTTTGGAAGCTATTAGAAATTGTTTAGGGTTGCTTTGATGGATGTTTCCTCCTTGGTTGAAGGGTGGCCCATAAGCATCATGTCATCAACAAATTGAAGGTGACAAGGTGGATTAGCATCACTATGAATTTTTAGGCCCTTTAAATTTATTAAAGCAATGTTGTGATGTAAGCTTCTTCCCAACCCTTTCATTATTAGAATAAATGAAAAGAGAGAGAGGGGATCCCCTTGTTTGATACCACAGGATGGGATAAAGGGGGGGGGGGGGGGGGGGGGTAGATTAATCGTTAATAAGGACAAAGAAGAAGGATGAGGAGACAATCATTTTGACCCAACTAACCCAACTCTAATTGAAACCAAAAGTGGTTAGCATTTGAACTGGGAAGTTCCAATCTAATCGATCAAAATCTTTGGACTCATCAAGTTTGATAACCATACATGTCGAGAGTTCTTTATGTAAAATGTGTATCTCTTATTCTGAGATATTTGTTAATGTTTTTTCCTCCACATATTCCAATGAGTGTTGGTAGATCTATTTCATATATTTCCATGTCCTATGTTTGTTCCAACTCGTCCTCCTCTTTATTGGATTTCTCCTCCTCGGCTCCCACCTCTAGATCTAAAGTGCCTCCATTATCTTCCTCTATTGTTTGCAGGACTGCACCCTTTTCTCTATGCTTTGTCTCACCTGGAATGGTTATGGGAGGCATATTTCCCTTGGTTACAAATGCTTCCTCTCTTCATTTTATCTTGGTAAGTTCATGTGCTCCTAATAAAGAATAGAAACTATTAGCTACTTTGGGGGTATTATTAGCTACTTGGGTGGGGTTTTTTCTAGACTTCCATTTTCTTGTCATTTTGATAAATCCCTCATTGTCACCACCTTCCTCTTGCTTATTGGGATTATTTGTGGTGTTTAAAGGGCATTCCCTAAACAAGTAATTGTCCCATCACATTTCCTACAATGGAAAGGTTTGTGTTCGTAGTCTAGCGGTTGAAACCATTGTGAATCTTGGAAGCTGATCCAGATGGATTCTGGGATAGCTCTCCAAACATTCATGTAAACACATATTCTTTCATAATTTGTATCTTTGACTACTCTGACAAGTTTCCAGGTTTTGACAAATCATTGTAGTGTATTTCCTATTCCTACAAGTGTCTCTTCATCCCAAAACCTTGAGGGAGTGATTACTACCAAATCCACATTGGAGTTGTGAAATATTTCATTCAAAGGTTGAACTTCTCTATCTATAACCTCAAATGTAGACCTACATAGTTGACGAAGTATGCACCATCCTCAAAGACCCTCTCTCTATCTTCAACACTTGCAAAAATGGTGGTACAAAACCCCTTGGACCATAGCTTCAAATCCACTTTCCCCTTAGGTTTCCATCTTGATTTTATCCACCATATTAAATCAATTGTATGAAGACAAGATCCTCATGAAATTCCCTATTACTACATGATCTCTCAAGTACCAAATGTAACCTCCAACCCTAGATGATGTAACTTTATATATGGGGTTTTCAATCGCCTTAGTTAGGCATCCTCCAATTAAAATATTGGCTCTATTGATCGGATATATTGTTCTAATGTCCTTTCCTTCTTTATTTTCACTTGTATCCAGAGTTTCTAAGCTCCCTTTTCCTACACCCATCGTCTCCTTAGTTATACTTGCCTCCCTTATCAAACATCCTTGAACGAGGAGGGTACAATGTGGCCTGAGGATTCACTACTTGCCCTTACCTTTTCCATTGCTTCCTTTACATCTCTCCTCCATCATTTCTAGCCACTCTATGCACTTTATCCATTGTCAAACCCTCAAATGATTATTCCATGACCAAATTTTGCTAAATTAAATGTAATTATCTTCTTAGGTTTTAAAATTATGTAAAATTTATTATTTCTCCTTTAAAGAATTAAGAAAGTATCTTAACGACTACACATACCTTTCTTTAAAGTAAATAAATTTGCAAATATAACCATTAGAAAAAAATGATGATATGAAACTTACCAAAAAAAACAAAAAATAGAATATATAATAAAGTAATTTGGAACTAATTTATCACCTATAAAGGAAAAAGAAAAACCAGAAAAAAAAAAAAAAAAAAAAAAAAAAAAAAAAAAAAAAAAAAAAAAAAAAAAAAAAGAAAAAAAAAAAAAAAAAAAAACAACCTCTTGGAAAAGAGAAACAAAATGTGAATGCTACATGAAAATTTTACAAGATTAACCCCTTGAAAAAAAATGGTGTTACTAGTACCACCATTATTAAAAAGATGACGAAAAGGCACAATTTAGTAAACCTCCTACAAAAGCATTTCTACATCAACACTAAAGAAGTTCAAAAAAATACAAATGGAAAAAAAAAGTGGTCACACTCACCGCATGCTCTTTTCTTTGACATTGACACCATTTTGATAAACCTTCTCTACTTTGATCATGGCAGTCATGATTTCCTTCCACTCTTGTCTCCCCTGGAACACAACTCCATCATGTACATATCATCAAGACTTGCAATCAAGTGAGTTGAAACATGTTGTTTAAAAGGTATTTGAAAAAATGTGTAGTGGTATTGATGGTAGTATTAGACAAAAAATGTTGTTTTATGGTTTTGATTCCAACGTTACTAATTTTTTAGGCCTTGGTTTGAAAAATATTGCAATTTTAAGCCTGGAAAAAAGGGTACTAGTAGTAGTACCACTTTGAATCGGAGTTCGATTTTAAGATTTTGGTTGCAACAAAATTGGTTGTTAAAGCCATGGTTTCAAACAAGAAGTACTTTTAACCCTGAAAAGAAAATTGTTTTATTGGTAGCACCATTTTTCGATTCAAGGTAAATTTTAAAGTTTTCGTTAGCAACATTACAAGTTTTTAAGGCCATGGTTGCAAAAAGTTGTAATTTCAACTCCATAGAATAGAGTGCCACTAGTAGTACCACTTTTCAATGTGGGGTGGTTTTGATATTTTTGACACAAAAATATGAGTTTTTATGGATAGAGTTCTCATTTTTAGGTCAAAACTCTCATCAAGTTGATGACCATGTTACTAGTGGTTGCCACAAATCTATATACGCTAACCTATTCAATACCTTTTTTGCAAGAAACCCTTAATGATCAAATTTATTTTTATAAGACACTTGCTTTTGTCAAATCCAGTTCTATAATCATATTTTGCAAGTTATCACTACATGATTCTTCAATCATTGGACATAGCATCATGCTCACATTCTTGATATCAACAATTTGCATTTTTATGATATTTATTTATTCCTTTGCATTTGACTTGCATTAGTACTTTAGATTTGATGGTTATCATATAGTTACTTCAAACATTTTTTATTATTAAATGTATTATATCCCCGAAATATAAAAGAACAAAAATTGTATCACATATCTTGTGATGACTTCTTGACTATTATGGATGTAAATGATTTATTTATTTATTTTATTGTGAAACATAAAGTCAGCTATTACTGATGTAAATGATAAAATTATTTTCTCTATTGATTGTTATTGAACATAATTACCCCTTTGCATTATTTACTTTAAGTGTTGGAGATTACATTTATTTTCTACTCTCTTTCCCAAAGTGAGTTAAAAACATATTTTAGAGTTCCAATTGCTTTCTCTTATATCTTCAATATATTACATTGTCATGATTATTTCCTTGGTCGATAGTGTTTAGATTGATTGCTAGAATATCATCTTTGTTAGTTTTCAATTGAAATTCAATGTCTTGACCGACTAGTATTGTTCATTTGAATTTCGTTTTTGGTGCAAAAAGTAGATTAGATGCTTTTATACCAATACATTTTTCCTCTACTCATCATATAGCTAGAGATCAAAAAAGTGCTCAATTAACTTACCAATTCAAACAATCCAAGACTAATAACAAATACCTAGTGTGTTTTTGACAAACTGCTTTAGAGAGATTCCAACCATATCTTACCCTCCAACTGGTCTTGATTAGCTATAATATCCATTCATTAATGTATTAATTTGGCTAATGATTAGCTATTATATCCTTTCATTATTTCTACGCAATGTAATTGACTACATTTCCCTTGCTTCCTTAGATGTTCTATCTTGATTTCGCAAAATGATTTCATGTTTTACAATCATGCCAATTATTCTATATGTGTAATCAAATGTCTCTCATTTGCAATAGTTGATTTTATTTCATCACCTTCTATTATGTTTCGTGATTTCTAAATTACTTATTTGAACTTCCACTCCACATAATGTTTATTATCTAACATGCAAGTCTATCATCATCTGGAATAATTTGGGTCATTTCTTTTATAGAGATTTTTAAATTTTAAATCACTCAAGCTTCTTACCAATGACTAATTAAATTTCTGTATTTTGACCTCTTCATAATAAAAGATTAAACTTTCAATCAATCGATCACTTTAACCCCACTCTAATCTCATGTGCCTTTCTATTCACAATTAGTAAAAACCTTTAATGCATTTAAACATTTTAAAAAGTGAATAAAATTATCTTTGATACAGACTTGGATACCCTCAACCTCCCTCAATGAATTCATTGTTTCTTTTACAATAACCTTGACTCTTTAGTAAGAGATTTTCTAATTGTGATGTTTCTATGGTTCATCTTTGGTTGTGATGGCAGTGACTTCTTTTTGCAATGGCCCCGCTCTGGTAAGAATAGTAGTGATTTGTTTATAGCTTATCTCTTTGTTTCCCCCAATGACCTGTATCATGGTAGTTCTATATTTGATTTTCATCACAAGTTCTACTTTATCGCAATAGTCTTTTTTTACAAAGGAAGGTTGTTCTCAATGATATAGTATTTTTAACCACTACATTGGACAGAGCTTTCCTTCTCTACTTCAATGGCAGCTCAAACACGCTTTCTCAAGAAACTTTTCTTCGCTACAAATTTGATGGCAACTCAAGCCATGTGTTTCCCTTAAAGACAACATCCAACTCCAATTTTGAATATGTTTCAATCTCAAACACTCCTTCAATTACAAATTTCTCTCCAACATTTTTTATGGTGTCTTAAATAACAATTTCTCCAATCATGTCCTATTGTGGATATATGCAATCTCCGCTTTCCAACTTTGATACTACATCGGAATATTGACGAGGATGAAAGAAAAAAATATTCAGTACATTAAAATAGTAGGTTAGGCTTCTACTTGTTGCACCAAAAGTACCAAGTGCTTTACAACCGTGTAATAGAGTGTAATAGAGATGTTAGTCGCATACGTGGGTAGCACTTACATATCGGCTTCAAAAAAATAGTAATATTATATGTTAGTCAAATATAGATATAAATAAAATAAAATATCATTATCTATATGAATGAGGGAGATTTGATATGTACACCTACTATAAGAACTGCTATATAAAGAGATAAATGGAGAGATCAAAATTTACACAAACTGGAAATACTATAAATATGATATTTCCAATATTGTTACCCGTCTATGTCTACACTGAGATCTATCTTAAATTATTTAAGAAATTACACCCTCAATAAATTTGAACCCGTTCGATGCTTGATAGATCCAAAGTTAAGATGTATCTACACTAGTCCTTTACATTGTCTCTCTTATCAATTCTACACAACCTGTCATTGTTTTCCTATGTCAATATAAATCACTTCATTTAAATATTAATCCATTGTTCCAAAAGATATTCAATTGCTCTTGATTTTCTATACACTTAAATTGTGAACAAAATGACCATTAATTCCAATGTTGTGGATGATGCTTTGGTCTTTGTGAAACTCTTGGACACCTTCCAAAATATTGATATTCAATTGCTCTTGATTTTCTATACACTTAAATTGTGAACAAAATGACCATTAATTCCAATGTTGTGGATGATGCTTTGGTCTTTGTGAAACTCTTGGACACCTTCCAAAATATTTCCTGTGACTAACCAAGACCATAGATGTTAACCACTATATTGGATTTGTGGAATTCATAGCTTATCAAAGCCTTTAAACTGAGAGCTCAAATTATCAACCTCTTCCAGCACCTTCGTAACCTTGAAAGTAAGTTCCTATGTATTTCATTGGTATTTTGCCTTCGACATCGACAAAATAAAAGCATATTTATTGTCGTTTGTCAATTCTCTAAAATGGAAATCTTATTTCCATCCCGTAAAGCCATTGGCCCAACCCAAGTACCAGAATTATTTTATCAGCATATATAACCTAATTTGAAGTTGCCTCTTTTATGCCATATTATATCAAGACCCATCTCAACAATTTTTGTCAAGCTTTGTAAAAGAATTCCACAATCATTCTCAACCTATTTTCTTCCTCAACTGAATACATAGATACAAATTGCCTACAAGACCCTATATGTGCCCTCTTGAAACAATCATCAACCTTAGAATACAATGGTATGTGCCCTCGTGAAACAATCATCAACCTTTAGAATACAATGGTACGTGTTTCTTATGATCTCACTTAGCTATAGCAAGGTACCAAATTTGTCAACTAGACACCAACTTAAACCAAAAGAGAATCAAAGTCACCACATTCATAAAACACAGAAAATTGCATTCAAAAGTCAGCAGCATAGTCAAACACCAAATATAGAGCTCTTTAAAACAAGTATTGGGTCATGTTAGTGTTTAGGTAAAAAGAAAATGTCTCAACAGATATTAAAAGACCAACAACAATTCTGACTCTACTTGTTGAATCATTTCATTCATAGACAAACAAAAATTCTGACTCTACTATTTGAATCATTTCATTCATGACTTCAAACGTTAGCAATCCCAAATTATATGACAACACATTTCATGGAAGTACATATCCATCTAAAGGCAATTTCCAGACCTTAAACCTCTTCTTATAGATACATTTCATTACATCAAAGAAAATGTCTGAACAAACATTCAAACAATAAATAAAAATACAAAGCTATATGATATGGATCATAAAATGAAGGAGAATATTGGATCAAATGTTTTCTGATTTTATTTGTACAATATTTTCAACATCCATAATGATGTTAAAAGTCCAAAGCTCAAATTATATCAACCACCACAGCTCATGAAACAAGCAAGTTCATGCCATACACCCCAGGCACAATTCCAGACTTCCAACGTTTTCCTATAGAGAATTTCATCAGAGGTTGAAGAAGAAAAATGCATACTACAGCATACTTGGCATAAAGGGAACCTTGCCTTCTCAATCTTTATAAGGCTCTTATCTTTCCCGTTTAGAAAAAAGGTTGGGGACAATTTCCTGCTAAACAAGAAATGATTAACACATGAATGTTAAATATCATGTAAGTGATGATATGTTACATATTATGTTAGGCAGCAGAAGGTTTGCACTAAAACAAGTCTGAGCTTATTAGATTTATTATTAACAGTTCATCATAATTCCACAACGGTACTTCATTGTCTATTGGATTATGAAGTTATTCACAACCCAAATTATATTAACCACCACAGCTCATCGAATAAGCAAGTTCATGATGTATGCCCAAAAATTATATTAACCGCCACAGCTCATGGAATAAACAAGTTCATGATGTACACCCAAGGCACAATTTTAGACTTCCAACCTCTTCCTATAGAGACTTTTATCCCGAACGGAACAAGAAAAATGCATATTACAGCATACTTGGCATGAAGGGAACCTTGCTTTCCAAGCCAAATAGGACACTTATCTTTCCCGTTTAGAGAAAAGGTTGGGCACAATTTCCTGTTATACAAGAAATTATTGACACATATGTTTATGTGAGTGATGCTATGCAACATATTTTGTTAGGCAGCAGAAGGTTAGCACTAAAAGTTGTCTGAGCTTATTAGAGTTAATCATAACATTTCATCATAATACCACGACGGTACCTCATGTCTATTGGAGAAGTAACTACGCCTACAACCAGGATTTCACTTTCCAGTGGCATACAGCGACTTTCGAAACTCACCAAATAATGAATCTAGAAATGATTATCATCGTTTGGGAAGAAGTATATCCTCGTACAAATGGGTAAGTTTCTTATCCATATACATTCTCTGCCGATTAAATTTCTGACTATTATGATATATATATATTCCCAACATCGGATAGAAATAGCTAAGAACCTGACTGTCTAAACATACAAGAGTTTCTACGAGACTTCTACCTGGTGCATTGCTAGTCCGCTAATCTGCAAACAAAAACATACATAAAAATTGATAGCAATAGAAATTTTATATTTTGTAAATAATTGAACACGGGGTTGGAACATACATAAAAATTGATAGAAAAAAGAAATTTTATATTTTGTAATGAACCCAGATTTGTTAACATACATAAAAATTGATAGCAATCGAAATTTTATATTTTGTAAATAATTGAACACGGGGTTGCAACATACATAAAAATTGATAGAAAAAAAAAATTATATTTTGTAAATAATGAACCCGGATTTGTTAACATAAATAAAAATTGATAGGAATATAGGAATATAAATTTTATGTTTTGTAAATAATTGAACCCAGATTTGTAAACTACCTAGGAAAATTGTTGCCACCTGTTAGATATGATGTCAGTGAGCTTTGACCATCAGTTACTAACTTACTAAAGTTCATTTCTTGCAGTTCTGAATACACTAAACATGAATGTTTTTATTAGAGATCAAGCTGTAGAAAAAACAGAAAAGCTTCAATTATCAGCAGTTACGTAGCGAAGAATAACTGACTAGCTCACGATTTTCTGAGTCTATACTCTTGCATTTTATCTGTATTAACTTTGTTAGAGGCACTAAGATGATATTAACAAGTTCCCCATCATTGTCAAACTCCAACCTCCTAGCTTGCTTAATTACAACCTAGCATAGCATCAATATACACCGGTTGATATTGTTTTTAAGCCTCTGACATTTGAGCTTAACAATGCTAACTACAAGATACAATTTGGCCAATGATACAGGCTAACAGGATTAACAACAATCAGTGCGAAATTGATCTGTTCTACAATAAACAAGAACTGCACGGCTAAATAACAAATCCAGCTATTCTCATTTAACAGTGACTCAATACTTCAGGAGCATGTTTATTTCCAACACCACAGAACATGATATCGGAATCCACGGTGATTCTCTGGATGAAAGTATAACCATCAAGGAAACATACAAAACATGTTTCCCAGTTTGGAGATGCAATGAACCTCCAGTATCAGGAAACATAAAAACCATGTTTTCCAGTTCGGAGATACAATGAACCTCTGAGAGTATCAGATGGCAGCAACCAATTAACATTCCAACGCAACAGGCTGCACCTGGAATACAAGCCATACCACCAGTTACCCAGCATTTCATCATCAGGTGTCGAAAAGACCAGAAAATGGGCACCCCAAAAGAAGAGACGCCAATTCTCAAATCAGAAAATGAAAAGAGCTCTTTTAATCACTAATTAACTTTCAAATTAAAACCAACATATTATGTCTTTCATTAAATTCCAGTGTGAATGTAAGACATGGCATATTGCTAAAATTTGTGCAGTATGCATTTCCATCAATAAAGCATTTACAGGACCATAACAAACTTCAGACAAACTGTTGATGATGTAGGAAGTTGAATAATTCCTTACAGGAAATTCATAACAGTCAATTCAAGACATCAAGCATTACCTGCACTTGAATAAATATATTCAAATAGTAAAACTTTAATTGTGATGTAGATATTCCAGGCCCTTGCATTAATTAGTCAGAGACAATTTACCAAGCCAAAAGTCCCAAAACCAGTCATGTTTTTAAACATATTTCAACACTCTAAATAAAGGCATAGCATTTTCTCAGGTTTTCAACAGCAACAGGATACATTAGGAAAGGAGAGGTCTCATTAAAATGGCAATCATATCACAATGACTTCTTTTGACAGATAATAAAACCAATTCCCTTTTGTACCCTGTTCTCTAACAGGAACTCATCCATGGTCTGACATCAAGAAAGAGATCATATATTAATGAAAGAGAAACATTCTCAGCTGCATCTTACAACATAGATATGCTACATGCACCTAAACAGCTTATCATTATGAGCAAAAGAAAGAATGGACCACTGATTTTCTTGAACCAAAACCATCTTCAGTTCACTTGCAATCTCTAGCTGGATTGCGAGGAGTTACATCAAACCATGGAATAACTGTTAAAAAATTGACTGCCACTTGTCCACCAAGTATGTAGGAATGCAGAAATAAATCAGATTAATGCACCAGACAATTTGTACTTCAAATCAGTCAATACTGATGACATTCTTATTAGCCTACCTCAAACATGTTATGATCAATACCAGAGCTGCTTACTCCATAGTTTGGACCATGGGTCCTATCATATTGAAGGATCCTAAGCTTACCTTCCTGCATCAAAAGAAGAAGGATTAATATTGCAACCATAAACTGGCAGTAAAATTAGCAAGAGATACATGCAATGACTGGAACAAGTTTACACAACAAACAATATAACTTGAAGGATTATTTCTAACCTTTGTTCCATACACAAGGCCGCCTCCAACTAATGGGTGAAAGCATGCTACATTAACCTCATCTTCTGCACTAGGAAGCACTCTTACTAGCTCCATATTTGAAACTTTGTAGATCTGCAAACTCACAAAAGTAATAGTGAGCTATTAGCACGTTAGATCTATGAAACAACTCAACCACGAAGTATCACAAAATAATCTCCAATGAAAACAGACATGGCAATGCAAAGTCAAAATTAGTAAAGGAAAATTATGATAATTCTACTGCATGCGTAAGGAAGAATTCCATATCTGAAACTGCAAAAGAGTGGACAGAAGTTTCTTGAAATTAATATTAGGATGAAGAGAAAAGGGCCACAAATATTTCCTGATAATTTCATGTCCCAAAACATTTACAACACACTATTTCAGAAGTGCAATTTCTATATTGAAATAAATTATTTGTCAAAAATGGGCACTCTTGCAGTCTTACTAAGGGACTTCCACAGAAATATGAAAATAGGCTCAACTGAAGCAATACAAAATCCTAGAGATCTGTTTAATACATTACACAAGATCGAAGGAACCTGGTACAATAACTAAAAGGAGTATAGCCTTCTGCTCTAAAAAAAACAAAACTATTACACACACACCCATGAAGCTTATGGGCATTTCTAGCTATGTTTTAAAAATCGGCCAAATCGGTTTCAGAATCGGCTGATCTACCGATTTGATAAGGAACCAAATCAAATCGGTTCGGTCGACCGGTTCGGTACCAAACCGGCTGATCTGAACACTAAACCGGTATAATCGGTCGAGTTATGTAAAAAATCGGCCGGTTTGTCTGGAATTTTGTGTGGGTGCCTGCAGACTCAAAAAACAATGCAATATCCCCATGCTGCAGTAGTACTTGGTGATATTAATGGTAATGTTAAATTCTTAAAGTAAAAGTGACATTCTCCTTATCTTTTATTTTCCAAAAGTGACATTCTCCTTATCTTTTATTTTCACTTCCAAAAGTGAAAATAAAAGATAAGGAGAATGTCACTTTTGGAAAATAAAAGATAAGGAGAATGTTACTTTTACTTAAACTTTTAACATTACCATTAATTGTTTCAGGATGTTTGAGAGTGGTTCCAACCTCATCGGACTTCATATGCAAAAAGTAGATTTTTAGATCCCATTCAAAAGTCAGCAAACTTGATAGTTTTCAGGGATTTAGGATTGCAAGGTTTCCACCAGATTCTATCATGTATGACGGTATGGAATTGGCATTTAATCAAGCACATCAACCCCTATATGTACCTTAATGTTCGTGGTGTTGATTGTTGAATTCCTCTGTCATGACCTTAATAAAAATGTACTCTTTACTCATGCAAAATCACTTACAAGCATGGGAAGCTTTTTCTACATTATTTTAGCGATTGGATTAGAAAGTTTCATCAAAATTGTAGTGTGTTGAGCCATAGACTAATGTCCTTGGAGGATTAACTTTGAAATTTGAGTTAGAGGCAAGGGCTAGAGCCTAGAGGAGGGAGGCTTAGGGTGCTATTGATGAATAGGATCCCAATATAGGCAATGATTCGTTGACATGTATGATTGATGATTTATATTTCACATTCATTTTCATAAATGTCTTTGCTAATTTATTAATTTTATATATATATATATTGCATTTCCTCATCTCCAAAATTTTGAGGGTCATGTTTCCCCTGTTTCAAAGTTTCCCCATTTCGTCCTCGTTTCCCCGGTTCATGCAACTTAGGTTGAAGCTGTTCAAACCCTCGTACAACAATTTTGAAGCAAACATGTGCATGTTATGACCTTTGCAGCAATAAAAAGTCATGAAAATCACATTAAAGGCTTAAAATAAATTGTGGGCAGTAATGTGGATGAAAGCAGCCCTAAACAACAAATATTAGTGCTCTTTGGCCTTCAAACAACAGGTCTGGGTCATAACAACAGTCCTAAAATCTTGAAAATGTTGTTTTTCTTTAAAATTTAAATATTTTATGTATTTTTGAGTAAACCGATTCATTAAATTCAAATCAGCCGATTTATGACCGATTCATTACCGATTCCGAGTTGACCCTCGACCGATTCCAAGTCTAATTCTAGTATAAGATAGCAGCCTGGGTGTTTAGAACTTACCTCATGACATCGTAAGGAAGAAAAGAGGAAGTTCTAATTTGGAACTAAATCCCATCAAAGGGATATGCCACAATATAAAGTATCATAGTTACTATGCTCAGACCTCAGACTCATACTAGCCAAGGCAAGGACTCAGCATATCTGCATGCTTGTACTTGGCATTCTCAGCAATGTATAAAAGGGAAAAAATAAATCATTTTATTGTAGAAAAAGCTGCTGACAAGTATTGACTCAGGATACTTAGTCAAGACTCAAGAGTACTCTGAAATACTCGGAGTCTGGCCAGTATTGAGGCCAGATTGACCAGTCAATACTCAAAGACTAGGATTCAGATGAATATTGAGCCATGTACTCATCCTAGGGCTATACATGCCATACTCAGGAGTATTGCAACTATGGTAACTACCACTATAGGGTCATGCCAAAGTGGCATTTGAGTTATTGAATGAGCCTTTTTAGATATTCATATATGATTTTGATCCAAATAGAATAATAATGTAACTTTGGCACAACCCAGTCACAGGAAATATATAGAAAATACCTCTACAAGGTCACACTTCTTGCTTTAGAAGAATCAGTTTAGGGATGGATCTTTTGGACCTTAGGTTTTGGGAAAGGAATAATAGAGCACAGTGGTCAAATCAAACCTCTTTTAGAAGAACCCTCGAGTGTGAGAAGAAGAGTAGGTAAAATCCTGAGCATTAATTCTATGTGTTCCCTAGCACATGGGAACTTGAGGGACAGGTCCCCAATATAATTCCACACTGTATCAGAATTTATTTTACAGGTCCACTGGGGCAAGGAAACTCAAGAGACAGGTCTCCAATATAATCCTACATGGTATTGAAGCAGTGTCATGGTGGAAACCCAAAAGTCAGATAATTGAAAATTTCTAGGTTTGTTGTGTCAATAAGAGTGTTTCTGGTACAGGAAACTTTGTTGCCAGAATTATTCTCTCGCCAGAAATGTTATTCTGTTACTCTGTATCTACAAAACAAAATCTGTGTTATTGAAAGTGTTGCAGAAAATAAAATCACGGAGAAACAGATGAGGTTGATTGAGATGTGTCGAGCTCTAGTCGGAAGGGCTCCAACCGAATATGTGCCTCCAAGTTCAGAGAAGCTTAGAACCACATTGTTGGTTAAGGAAAAGGAGGTGGATAAAATCCTACACCATATCAAATCATCATGGCCCACATCTGATGTTAGTATTGTTTCCGATGGATGGACAGATGCAGCACGCCATCCACTCATCAATTCCATGGTGTCTTCCCATAATGGACCAGTCTTCTTGAAAGTGGTGGATGCTCATGGAAAATACAAGGATGCACAATATATGGGTGAGTTGTTCGTTAAATTTATTGAAGATGTAGGTGTTGATGCTTGTGTGCAAATCATCACGGAAAATGCACCTGTTTGCAAGTCTACCGGCATGATTGTGGAAGCTAAATATCCACAAATATTTTCGACACCTTGCATTGTTTACTCTTTGAATTTGGCACTTAAATCTATAGCTTCAGATGTGACATGGATTGGTAATCTTATTGATGATGGACGCCATATCTGCAATTTTGTACAAAACCATACCAATGCCCTCACAATATATAAAGAGTACACACATCTATCATTGTTGAAGGTTGCAGATAATCGATTTGCTTCCTCATTCATCATGCTAAGAGGTTGAGCAAGGTCAAGGCCGCTCTTGGGGCCATGGTTATTTCAGAGTTTTGGAGAAAGACGGATCAAGATGCTTCAAAAAAGGTAAAGGACAGTGTTAGATGACGTTTGGTGGGAGAGGGTAGATCTTGCCATTAAGATCACGGACCCTATCACTTCTTTGTTGCGGTTTGCAGACAAAGACCGGCCCATCCTAGGAGATGTTTATGAGGGGTGGGATTCCATGATTGACTCTATGAAGGCCATTGTTATACAAAATAAGTGTGCTAAGTATGAGACATCAGCAGAGAACTTATGGTCCACCACACAGGATATTCTTATCGCCAGGTGGGATAAGAATTGCACATCTTTGCATTGCTTGGCTCACTCATTGAATCCTGAGTTCTACAGTCATGAGCGGCTCAATGGTGGGGGCCCTCTTGCAAATTCTCTCGTCACATGGATGGAGATATTTTAGAGGGTAGGAAGGTAGCATCCTTATATATCATGATAGAGCATTCCGTGAGGAGGTGGAGGGCTTCATAGAGTTCTGCGCATGCACTACAAGATTTGGAGGGTATGATGTGCTTGGAGACAGGGGGGTCAAGAAGCCCTATGGTTGGTGGGCAACTCATACGACACCATACCCTATTCTATAGCAATTAGCCATGAGAATCCTCTCTCATTTTACTTAATCCTCTTGTAGTAAGAGGAAATCGAGCACATATTGGAACTTGTACAATTTGAGAAAGAGCAGGCTTGAGCATTCCAGGGCAGAGGCAATGGTGTATGTGCACATCAACCTTTGTCTTATTTACAGGTAGAGGCAGGAATTTTGAAGGGAAAGACAAGGATGTGGGATGTGTTTCCAAATGATATGGGTCTGGATGGCAATGTGAAGTTGGCATTAGCCAACATGGATCTTAATGACCTAGTGCTAGAGCCAATCACTTTTGATGATGAGCCTCTTGAGGGGTCATCCTCCACACCAACAGATGCAGCAACAAATCCTAGATTGGGTAAAGAGGAGGAGGAGGATGGAGGAGAGAGCAGTGACACTGATGTTGATTTTTCCATGGAGGAGGACTATAGACGGTGTCCTGTACCACTGACCAACTATAAGATTCTTCCCTATTTTGTATTTGCCAGTGGCATTCTCTTGATATCTATGTAATACATTTTGAATTTGAACTTAATGAGAAATTTGCAATTTATGGTTCTAAACTTCTATTATTCTTGTGTGCTTGATCATGATTCATCATTGAATGATTGATGTAGTAACTAGGTGTATGATTGTATCACTGTATGATGTATCAGTAATAAGTATTTATAGTTTTTAAAAAAATTGGATCTTTACGCTAATATTTTTTAATATATATAAAAAAATTAATATATATAATATATGTGTGTGTGTGTGTGTATGTGTGTATGTGTGTCCCCTGTGTCCTATTTATGTGGTCATTGTATCCTGTGTCGGACACTCGTATTTACATGTCCTTTGTGTCCCATGTCATTGTGTCATGTGACTTAGCTCAAAAACAACAAATCAATAGTCGAAACTTCTAGACCTGTAAATCTAGGCAGCAATACAGGCAAGGAACAGATCCGATCTGCTCCCAAATCATCTAATTGTCAAAAAATCTGGAAAAATTAATTGAAAACAGCTCAGTACATAGCAAATTTCTGTTTGGCAGGTAGAATTATAAATCCATATTGTCATACAACTACATGATGATTGAATTTCTTTTCTGTACACTGTACAATCACACTTGTCATTGGAAACTGCTTTGGTGACTACGGAATTCCTTGACGACAGTATTGTCGAAAATTTATGTACGCCTGATTGAATGGTCCTTGAACTTGGCGGTTGAGCTTTGACGAGTGTACGGTCTTACAACTCTTCAAATCAGTTTTTTTATTTGGAATCTTAAATGCAAGTTCCCTTAAAAAAAAGTTGATTTGCTTCAATCTTGGTTTCAGCAAAACCCTTTTGGCTCTTCGATGTGCTACGCTAGCAATCCATCGTTCTGTCTCTGACGACAAACTTGGCGGTTGAGCTTTGACGAGTGTACGGTCTTACAACTCTTCAAATCAGTTTTTTTATTTGGAATCTTAAATGCAAGTTCCCTTAAAAAAAAGTTGATTTGCTTCAATCTTGGTTTCAGCAAAACCCTTTTGGCTCTTCGATGTGCTACGCTAGCAATCCATCGTTCTGTCTCTGACGACAGTAGTCCCTAGGTCTTCATGTTGTCATAGACTTTGTGGTTTTGAGTCTTGACTGAGCTTTGATACCATATGACAAAGATCGAACACAAAGAAACCAAAATAACTCGAAACATTTATCTGTATCTCATTGCATGAATAGAGAACGATAGCTTTCTTATAAAGGATTGCAAGCTAGTCGAGTCAATCCACTTTATGAATGTGGGATAGACCCAAAAACACACTAAAGTGAGAAAAAAACATAATAGCACAAAAACATAATAGGCATCAATAAAGTCACTTTTGATTTCTGTGTATCTCATTGCATGAATGAGAGAACGATAGCTTTCTTATAAAGGATTGCAAGCTAGTCGAGTCAATCCACTTTATGAATGTGGGATAGACTCAAAAACACACTAAACTGGGAAAAAAACATAATACGCATCAATAAAGTCAAAGTGACTTTATTGATGCCCATGGGTAATATCTAATTAACCATTATAATTTGACTTTTACTTTAACAAGAAGTCCAATACCATAAGCCCCATACAACCACCTTACAACATCAATCCATGACTTAATTAAAATGTAGTACTAATCATGACATCTGACTTAATTAGCCAAAGTCTATTCATTGTATTAAACTGAAGTACATCTTAAATTTTTTGAATTACTAACATGAAAGTACATTATCATATGAACATTATATTAATCTAACTCTACTCTTAGGTATTTTTTTGGATTTTTGGCATCTTTCATTCATTTTTCAGCATATGTACTTTATAGTTGCATAACTACAGCCATCATATGTATACAAGGGCAAGCGGTTGAATGTCAATAGGGTCTAACTTGGGTGGTTGGGGAGGAGAATTGTTATTCTCCCCACTTAGGCCCAAATCTTGCTTGTGACATGTTTTTCTCTTTGTGAACCAATTGTTGTCGAGGTTGTGAGCCATGAGTAATATCTTACTAATCTTACCCGTACTTGCGGGTTGAAGGGTAGGATGCTTGATTACATGTTAAAAATGGACAAGCATATGAATATATTTGGCATAAATCAACCCCTAATTGTAGGAGCATTCATAATGAGGCCAATAGTTTGGAGTATGAAGATTTATTGGGTATTTTTATTGGATATTAACCCTAAGTTACAAGAAATTCCTAAAAAAAAATTAATTAAAGCTTCCTTTCACTATTAATATAAACAATTTGTACTAGGCTTTAATAAACAAGGGAGCTCACACATTTAGTAACCTCAAGCATGATGCAAAAATGAAAAAAACATTGGTTGGCTTTAGGCCAAAACACCCACAATGATACCATAACTCACAAAATGTCTATAAAACTAGAAATATAACATCAATGGATGAAGGATAAGAGCCTAATTATATAACACTAAAAAGTGATCATGCCAGCAATACGAAGAGGTCAGTCGTGGCCATCTAGGGGAGGGGCACATCTAGAAAGTGGGGGATGGACATTTGCTAGCTACATTATTTTCCACCCATTTTGTGGAGGCTCTAGGGTCTTAATGCCTTCAAAAATGGCCTAGGGTAGTGTTGAAATTTGCTTGTCATTACAGGGTAGGGTTGGTGCCCAATTCCTCGTGTACTCTCATATTTTGTAGACCTATATGCTAGCCCAATGGTGGGGAATACGGCCATCTAGGGGAAGGGCCCATCTAGAAAGTGTGGGGTGGACATTCGCTAGCTACATTATTTTCCACCCATTTTGTGGTGGATCTAGGGTCTTAATCCCTTCAATAATGGCCAAGGGTAGTGCTGAAATTTGCTTGTCGTTACAGGATAGGGTTGGGGCCCAATTCCTCATGTACTCTCATCTTTTGTAGACCTATTTGCTAGCCCAATGGTGGGGAATACTATGACCTTTGTGAGAACCTATTGAAGTGGGGTTGAGAGGCTAAGTGGCTCCTTGCTCTCAATGCATGGGCCCCACCTCAATAATCCAGAAGTTGTTGGAGATGGTCCTTCTCCACTCATACCTTTCTTGCTTTCACTAAGATGTACAAGAACATATTGGAATAGAGTGTTTCCATATCAAGAAAACACCTTCTGTGGGATTGTTGAATTAAAACCAACATCATTTTGTCTCTTCTTAATGCAAAATGGAACTTCAACTCTAATAAGTATCCTAGCAAAGTAAAACCTAATGGGCCAAGGAAGATGATTGCTTAACAAGGCAAGGCTACAAGTGATTGGAGGCAAGGAGATATTGTTGACATAATGACTCAACCATGCCAAAGCAGACTTGGATAGAGGACAAAACCAAAAAGATGCTTGGGGTTTTTGGCTCGGCCACATTAGGTAATGTGGGTTTTGCACGCCTAGGTTAGACAATATCTTATCCACTAGGAGACTCCCCATAGATAAATACCATGCGAAGACCACTTTCTTGGGTTCTAAGACCAGTTTCTAAATACTACATAACTAGAATAACCAAGTGTTTTGTTTAGATTTCATAGGTCACGATTTGTTCATCCAATCTTGATGGAATGACTTGGAGCACAAGCACTTGTATCCCATAGCGAGCTTATATTTTGAAAAAGTTGTGGCCTTTTGCTCCTTTCAATTGCACACCCAAGCTTGAGGTGTTGGGAGGCCAAGCTTAAGCATGACAATATTTACAATGAGACCATGAATACATTCCAAGATAATTTTTTGTGCATGCTAGCTAGGCTAGACTTCTGCTTGAGCTAAGTGTACAAGAGATAGTTCCTCGATTAGTAGAATTGATGCCCTTCCTAAAAAACCATGAGGCTGAGAACTAAGGGGTCTTGGCGAGAGGCTTACCTTCAACTTTTACAATAATCAACTACTAGAAGAAGAGAGAAAGCTCATTGAAGGCAAGGCTTGTTTAGAGGTAAAGGTGTTTTCAAATGCCCTACAAAACAAATGTGCTAATGAATTTAACATGAGATGGAGTGAGCAAGAGGGTTTGAAAAGAAATTCCCTTCCAAGACCGCTTCTTGAGTGGAAGACACTGTTTGATTCGATATCTAAGGACCTTCTAAGCTTTGTTCCCATGAACAACTCAAATTGGCCATTTGACACACGGGGCTTATGCTTGGAGGTGGGTTTTGATGATATTGAAGCCATCAAATTCTTGTGTAGTGCAACATAGGTCCTAGTTAATTTTGTGAGACCCCTTAATCTTGTCAGTCTTGGCCCATAGAAAATTTCTAAGAGTCTATTCTAGCTTTGAGGACATCGTTGAAAGGAGGCCCAATAGGAAGAATAGTACATGAGTCACAACCAACACTTTATTGCAAATTTGGAACTCTGTTACCAAGGCTAATGGTTTGATAATCCACTTGTCTATTTTCCTTTCCACCCTCTACACCCACAACCTTCGAAAGGTCTTTAGGAGAAGCCTTGAAGGTGAAAGGAAAGCCTTGGAATCTGAAAATCTCACTTGATTGAATCTAGGACCAATTTTCAAAGCCAAACAACACGGCATACGCTATTGGATTCGTTTGTAATATTTTCTCTTAGCATATTGAATATTCGACCTCAAGCCCATAGAAGATGTCCAAACATTCCATGGTGTTAACCCAATAAGTTTGGTCCTCGGGAATCGTTACGAAGGAATCATTAGTGGGGTTGTCCATAACCAATTGACCACCATCAAGTTTAGGGAAATGAATCCCTTGAATTCAATCTAGGTCAACATTAAAGCACAACAAATAATCGTGGGATTCACCAACCAATATGTATAAGGTCATGGCCATGGGAAACCTTGACTAATTGATCAGAATAGCTCAACTTTTTCAAAGTTACCTCTATTGATGGAGAGATAGGGAGAAGCGTCACCAAAAGGATTTCAACACTACTATTGAAGATGAGACCAAACCCTATGGATTTGAGCATCGCGAGAACAAAAGGCAATTCCACTCAGTTGTAGGCTAAGTCACTTGACACATGGACACGGAACACAGAGGACTCACAAATATGAGTATCCAACACAGGACACAACAACCCAAGAAACAAGACACAAGGGACATGTTATATATATATATTAGAAATTACAAAACAAAAAATGAAATATGGACATAAAGATCCATTTTTTTTAGAAACTTTAACATTCACAAAATATTGAAACATCATAAAACTAGTTACTACATCAATGATTAATCATGATCAAATGACAAACATACAAGAAATTAGATTGCATTATGCATACGTCATAAAATAGAAGTTTAGAAATTAGAACTTTGAAGTTAGAACCATAATTTGCAGATTTCTCATTGAGTCATCAAAATCAAAATGTATTACATAGATAGATTGATAGTAGATACTGAGGGAATGCCACTGGAAAATACAAAATAGGGGAGAATGTCATAGCTCATCAATGTTCACTGTCATAGTATTAATAGTCCTCCTCCACGTCAAAATCAACAAAATCACATTAATTGCCACTGCCATCCTCCTCCTCCTCCTGCTCTATACCCAATCCAAGATCTGTTGTTGCATTTGTTGGTGTGGAGGATGACCCCTCAAGAAGCTCATCATCAAAAGTGACCAGCGCTAGCACTAAATCATTAAGATCTGTGTTAGCTAATGCCAACTCAACATTGTCGTCCAAACCCATAACATCAGGTAACACATCCCACATCTTTGTTTTTCCGTTCAACCACTCTTGCCTCCGCTTGTAAATAAGACGAAGGTTGGTATGCACATACACCATTGTCTTTGCCCTGGACTATTGAAGCTTGCTCTTTTTCAAACTATACAAATTCCCATATATGTTCCAATTCCTCTCACAACAAGAGGATGAAGTAACCTAAGAGAGGACCCTCAAGGCTAACCGTTGTTAAAATATCTAACTCTAGATGTCTTCCTCGTGAGATTTTGGGTGTGTTAGTCATGGAGGGGGGGGGCAAAGTGTGGTCCCTAGTACTTTATTTATGTATAAAGATGTTATGTAAATAAAGTGAGTTTGTACTTTATTTTTAAAAGTGAGACTTAAGTTGTGGGTCCCATTTAAGTTGTGCATTTAATTATTATCTTTTATTATTTAAAACTGCATTTAATGACAATCCAATATCTTAAGATTAAATCCTAGCCTTTCATAAGTTGGTAGTTAGGGTTAGTTATTAAAAGTGAAGTATAAAAGAACATGAAGGGACAAAAAGAAAACACATCAAGAGGGAAAGAGAAGACTGAAAGAGAGTTTCCAAGACAAATTTGGCACATTTTCCAAGGAATTTTCGGTAGCATGATTCCCAAGGCAGCTATACTGTTCTGCACAGATTTCCAAACTGACTGACAAAGGACATACAGCAGCCCGATTCTGGCATGTGTGGGCACAGTTTTCAAGGCAGGGACTGACAACATTAATTGCAGCCTGTTTGGACCCTACAGCAACACTTTTATGGCACGTGTAGGCATAGAAAACGAGGCAAAATTATTTGCAGACAGCGAACAGTCCGCACAACAGGTTTTTGGCACGTGTGGAGGTCGTACAGTTGTTCAGAGGCACAAAAATTGAGGTGGCAGTCTGCTGAAGATAAGTTTGTAAAATTTGCCAGTTTTGGGAAAAAGGAAAATTTCTGTGTAAGAGAAATTTCTGAATTTTCTTCTTAATAAAAATTATTCTCTTAGGGTTTTCCCAAGGTTGGGTTTTGCCCTGGTCAAGGTTGACCAAAAATTGACTGTGTACAATGTGAATGTTCATTACTTGTGAGTCTGAAGAATTTGGCATGGTGTTTTAAATTCTTAAAGTCTGCAAGTTAATCTTTTAATTTAAAATCTAGTTGCTAAATGTTTGACAAAATGCCTGCAAGAGAAATTTTATGATTTTGTCATTTTTCTTCAACCGCTACAAAATAGGGCATGTTGCCCCATGACTTGCCCACCAACCAGAGGGCGTCTTGACTCCCCTGTCTTCAAGCACATCGTAGCCTTGAAATCTCCTAGTGCCAAGGTAGAACTCTATGAAGCCCTCCTCCACCTCAATAAGGGATGCTCTATCCTGATAAATCCTTCTAAAGGTTTCCTTCCTCCCCTATGAAATCTCTCCATCCATGTGAGGGGGATTTTGTGTGAGTGCCCACCATTGAGCCAGTCCTGACTATAGAACTTGGGATTCAACGAGTGAGCCAAGCAGTACAACGATGTGTAATTCTTATCCCACCTGGCAATAAGAATATCTTGTATGGTAGTGAATAACCTCTTTGTTGTTGTCCCATACTCAGGGCACTCATTATGTATAATAACGGTCTTCACAGACTCAAATCAGGGAATCCTACCCCTCATAAACATCTCCTAAGATGGGTTAGTCCATGTCTACAAACCCAACAAAGAAATGATAGGGTCCATGATCTTAATGCTAAGATCTACCCTCTCCCACCAACCATCATCTAACACTGTGTCCTTTAACTTTTTTGAAGCAGCTTGATTTGTCTTTCTCCAGAAAGATCAAAACTCTAAAATAACCATGGCCGTAAGAGCAATCTTGACTTCCCTCAACCTCTTAAGCATGATGAATGAGGAAAGTTGAAACAAACCGAGTATGTCCAACCTTCAACAATGATAGATGTGTGTACTCTTTATAGATTGTGAGGACATTGGTATGGGTTTGTACAAAATTACGGATATGGCATACATTATCAATAAGATTGCCAATCCATGTCACATATGAAGCAATAGATTTAAGTGCTAAATTCAAAGAATGAACAATCCAAGGTGTCCAAAATATCTATGGATATTTAGTTTCCACAAATCATGCCAGCAGCTTTGCAAATAGGTGCATTATCTGTGATGATTTGTACATAAGAATCAACACCTACATCTTCAATAACTTTAATGAACAACTCACCCATATATTGAGCATCCTTGTATTTTCCAAGAGCATCCACCACTTTTGAGAAAACTAGTCCATTCATGGAAGACACCATGAAATTGATGAGTGGGTGACATGTTGCATCCGTCCATCCATCAGAAACAATACTGACATCGGTTGAGGGCCATGATGATTTAATAGGCTCTAGGATTTTATCCACCTCCTTCTTTGCCTTAACCAACAATGTGGTTCTAAGCTTCTCTGAACTTGGAGGCACATACCCAATAGGAGCCTATTCAACTAGAGATCAACACATCTCAATAAACAAAGGCGACCATGCAACATTAAATGAAGTGAAATTGAGATAGAAAAAGAACCCAATGGTAAGATCAATCTCCTCTCGCTTGTCTTGCTGAAAAATCCTATCCATTGGACAGCATCTTGGGACTAGCCTCTTTTTGGCCGACTGAATTTCAGCCCCACTCCCAAATATGCTAGATGGATTCCTCGAAAATGGAAGAGAATCCTCATTTGACAAAGTTACTAGCTATCTTATAAGGATCACTTAGATACATTATCAACTTGTAGC
This sequence comes from Larix kaempferi, assembly GCA_027924585.1. NCBI lineage: Eukaryota > Viridiplantae > Streptophyta > Pinopsida > Pinales > Pinaceae > Larix > Larix kaempferi. The sequence continues at coordinate 3,843,007 of BSBM01000477.1, read as the reverse complement.
CATTGGAGAGAAAGTAGTCGATACAAAGCTTGTCAATCTGGCATTGAATGGATTCACCAAGCCTTGGCAACCATCCGTAAAAGGACTTTGTGCTCGAGAGAAGCTCCCCACTTGGAAGAGACTTTGCGACGATTGCATCCAGGAAAAGACTCGAGAGGAGACCAGCGCTCACAAACAAGGAGGTAGTGATGAAAACTTGGCCCTTGTAAGGCAAAGAAGGGCAAAGGAAAGAGTTCCAACAAGAAGGGTAACGGCGAGGGCAAAGCCTCACCATCGGGAAAGGACTCAAGTAAAATCAAGTGTTTTGTGTGCCACAAGAATGGGCACTATTCATTTCAGTCTCCAGAGAAGAAGAAAGGAAAATAAAAGACGTAGCAGGTAGCAACATTTGCAGAGACTCGGTTGAGTGAGTTTGCTACAAAATTCGAGAGTGACTTCTCACTAGTTTCCTACTTTTCCACCAACAGAGTCATACTCGAGGATCCATGTGGAGCTTGGTGATGATGCCAAACATGCAATGAGGGGAGATGGAATAGTTTCATTCCAGAATGAGTCAGGAGGTTCATTTGATGCCCAGGATATGTTATTTGTACCAGGACTGAAGAAGAACTTGCTCTCAGTCTCAACTATGGAGGACAAGGGTTTTGGCGTTATCTTTCGGAGAGGGAAAGTACTCATACATCTGGAGGGAACTAGCCCTGACACGTCAATGAGGATTGGGGTAAAAGAGGGAAACTTATGCAGGTTGTAGGGGAAGCTTGTTCAAGCCTTGGTACATGACAATGGCAACATGTGTTAGCTATGGCACAAGAGGATGGGACACTTGCATTACAACGTGTTGCCGATCTGAGGGAGATTGTCACTGGTCTTCCAAATCTCAGTGTTGAGCAGTAGGACGTGTACAGAGGGTGTGCACTTGGCAAGAATGTCAAGGTTGTTTTTCCAAGCGACGAGACTACCGATGTTTGTAGGCTATGTGACATTCATTGATGACTTTTCCAAGAAAACCTAGATCTTCTTTATGAAGACAAAGGATGAGGTCTTCGATCAATTCCAAGAGTTCAAGACTAGGTAGAGAATCTGGCAGGTAAGAAAATCAAGGCCATGAGTCGGATAATGGGGGAGAGTATACATCAAATGACTTCAAGGATTTTTGCAAGGAGGCATGGATCAAGAGGAAGAAGACAATCTCATACAACCTACAGCAGAATGGAGATATGGACAGAAAGAATCCATCCATCATCAATACTGCAAAGGCTATGATTCATGATCAGGGATTGCCTATGTTTCTTTGGGCAGAGGCATGTAACACAATAGTATATTTGCATAATAGGAGTCTTCATAGGATATTGGAGGACAAGACTCCAGACAAGGCATTCACAAGAGTGAAACCATAGATAGGACATTTTAGGATCTTTGGTTGTCTGGTTTACATTCATGTGCCTAAGGAGAAGAGGACAAAACTTGATCCTTCAGGAAAGAAGGCGATGTTTGTGGGGTGCAACGAGACCTCAAAGGATTATAGGATCTTCATGCTAGCACAACGGAAGACAGTGGTGAGTCAAGATGTTAAATTCGAGGAGAACTTGGCATCTAAGAAGTCTCATGAGTTACCAATAGTGGCAAAGAACAAGGAGAATGTGACTCCAAAGGGAGAACAGAGTCCACAAACTTCCAATTTAGGGAGTCACCCTTTAGGCAAGGAGGAGGAGTTAGCTCCTTCCAGTTCGGTTAGGAGACCCAGAAGGTTTAAGCAAACATTAAGGGATGCTCGAGAGCATGTTGAGGCTCCCAAGAGCTCATTCGGGGAGAGTAGGTCTTTAAGGAAGTTTCTGAACTATATGGCATTGATGAGGAGCATCATTGATTCCAAGCCTTCCAGTTTTGAGGAAGCAACCGACCAGCAAGTTTGGAGGGATGCCATGGTGGAGTACATCTCCATCACAATGAATGATGTTTGGGACATTGTGTCGAGACTAGAGGGGAAGTTTGTGGTGATTTCTAGGTGGCTCTTCAAGATCAAGCATGTTGCAGATGGTAACATCGTGAAGTTCAAGGCAAGGTTCGTGGCAAGAGGGTTCTCTCAGAGAGAGGGAGTGGACTATGAGGAGACATTCGCTCCAGTCACCAAATATGCTTCCATTCAGGCTGTGATATCTATTGCCTCAGTCATGAGGTGGAGGATTCACTAGATGTACATGAAGACAACCCTCCTCAATGTGATCATTAAGGAGGAAGTATATAGAGCAACCTCAGGGATTCGAGATATACATGGGAGGGAGTCTCATGTGTGCAGGCTTAAGAAAGCCTTGTACTGACTCAAATAGGCACCCAAGGCGTGGTATTCCAGGATTGACAGATATTTGCAAAGCATGGGCTTCACCAAGAGTGAGGCGGATCCCAACTTGTACTTCATACTTGTTGAATATGAGCCACACATCTTGGTGTTGTACGTGGATGATTTATTTCTCAGAAGTGCTAAAGAGCTTATAGCAAGGTGCAAGTCAAACTTGGCTATAAAGTTTGAGATGAAGGATATCGGCTTTATGGATTACTTCTTGGGGTTAGAGGTATGGCAGAGATCGGATGACATCTTCCTTGGTCAAGGGAAGTACACAGTGGAGACCCCGAAGAGATTCAGGATGAAGGATTGTAAACTGATAGCTACACCTATGGTTACCAACCTAAAGAAGGCTGACTTTTGAGATTCAGAGTTGTTGGATTATAGAGTATACAGACAGTTGATAGGATGCTTGATGTATCTGGAAAACACCAGGCCAGATATATGCTTTGCTATGACCACCTTGAGTCAGTTCATGGTGGAGTTCAGGCTGGTGCATTGGGTAGCAGCGAAGAATGTGGATATTTGAGGAGCATAGTGGAGTATGCATTGAGGTACCTTGGAGGTGATGAAGTGAGGCTGCAGAATTATTCAAACTCGGATTGGGAAAGAAGTGCATCCGATCGGAAGAGCACCTCAAGATGCTACTTCAGCTTGGGCCCAGCATTGATTTCTTGGTTCAGTAGGAAGCAGAATTCCGTAGCACTCAGTTCAGCAAAGGTGGAGTACATGGCAACGAGTATGGCGAGTTGTGAATCTCTTTGGCTTTGCAAATTGCTTACAGGATTATTTGATCAAGTGTACTCGAAACTATCATAGTGTCAATTTGGATAGTTTCGAGTACAACCAGATACGTTGTAACAGTTATCTACTACAATGTCTTAATATTTTCATGGATTGACCAAAATAGGCCAATGGGCCTCAAAAGTATAACGAACAATAATAGTGATGAAACAATTGCCCAAAGCATCTCTAACCAAAGAAAAACGTTAAATGAGGGGATTCACCAAGAACAAAAGATAAAACCTAAAAGATTACATGACACTACATATAAGAATACAATCCTTGTAAGATACAATAACGCAAAATGAGCTACTCTTGCAGATTAGTAACCAAACAAGGGTTAGAAAAGACGGGGTGAAGCACTTCATCATCATCAGAGGGGAATATACAGTCATGTTAACCACTATATAGTCACCAATACGGAGTTTGAGGACATTGTTAAAGAGTGGCTAAGGTTGAGAGGAGGTGGTGCAACTTTCCTTTGGGGTATCATAGTACTTGTGGGAAGAGCAAGTAGAAGAAGCTCATGTACCATCCAAGGGTGTTAATTACCTACATGAAGTAAAGAAGCTAGTGATATCGTCTCTTCTACAAGATCTATAATAGATATGGGAAACTAGGGGGGGGTCAGGATTGGGGACACCCCACGTTGGATACTGGATCTAAGAATGTGGTTGCGTCTTAGAACATCTTGGACGTTGGAACAGATTTCTCTACTAATATCTATTGCCAATATCAACAGTGGTTGCAGGGTGCTTGACATCGCCACTAGTGGAAATGGGTTGGAAGTATGCTGCAATCAATCTGGTAGGTATAAGGAGAACTTTGTAACGTTTGTTACTTGAAGGTCACCACCCCTAAAACAAAACAAAACATATTTGGTTGGAATAACTAAAGCAGATAGATAATGACCCCCTCAAATATCTGAAAAGATAATAATATCTGCCTTAAATCACATACTGAATTACATACACCTGAAAATAATTGCTCTTTAATCTCTACTTCCTAAACAGATGATAGTATTGAATTGATTTCCTCTTGAGGGATATGGAGGTCATTTTCAACTTGCATTGAAAAAAACACACATTGAACTAGCCAGGTGAGAATCTAAGACCATGTGTCTAGTGTTGTTGGCATCGCAAATCGTCTGGATGAACAATAAGTCACTGAAATATCATGGAAGAATTTTGTGTAAAAGGTCAACTTCAACCTGAGTGGCTAAGAAAGTGAGCATTTGGTTGTTTGAATGAATCTTAATTGCAAGAAACTTCTACCCATGCCCCGGGCCAACAGCAATATTTTGTTAATGAAAATATTTTGGAAATCTAAATGCCTTGGAAATGGCTCAGCAACTCGTAGAACTATTTCGGAGTTGTTGCTTGGTCGTCTTCTAAATTGGAAATTGGAAGCCATTTCTTGTCTGTTTTCATCTTAGAGGGGATGTTTTCAGACTCCTAATGCTTAATTGGGGCTATGTGGAACTCTTATTGCCCATACAATCTAAGAATGAACAGATTTCTAATTAAAAGAAAGAATAATAACAAAAAAAAAGAAATTACATTTCCTCTTATTAAAGATAAAAAGTATTTATACTAATGAGATGACGCACATACACAATAGCAGAATATTACAAAGAGAGGAGAGAGAAATAAGAGAGATTTTACTTGATTGATTGATGTGTAAATGCCAATACACGTAATTTCTCATGAGAGAGACAAGGCTTGTGCCACAGATTACATTACTACTTGATTGATTAATGTGTAAATGTCAATATATATTATTATTACTATATATATATATATAATGAGAGAAACAAGTCTTGTACCACAAATCTTGCAAATTACTACATGATTGATTAATGTGTAAATGTCAATATATATATATATATATATATATATATATATATATAATGAGAGAAGCAAGTCTTGTACCACAAATCACACACAGCACTTTATTTATTTATTTATTTATTTATTTTCCATGTGGTTCATGCCTGTATCTTTCAAGAGGCCGCTACATCCACGGTAATTCCCCTTTATACTGTGAGGCATGTGAGGAGGCTGAACATAGTCGGAATATTAGGGGCTCAACAACAAGAGCATCATATGTCACTTACAAGGAATTGAACGGCTGGGAGGGGAGGTTACCAATCAGAACTCCCAACCACCTGAGCTACATCCAATGGACTCACAGCCACTTTATAACATTAATAAATAACTTAATAAAATTACGAGTTAATACTATTATGACAGGTGACTTAATTAACTTAAGTCACTATAGTATATTAAACTAAAGTAAAACTTAACTTTATTTTATGAAATGACTAACGCAAAAGTGCATCATCATATGGCCATTATATTAATCTATCTCTAACACCCCCTCTTAATGTCCATATGCAAACCAAATACTTGTCCTAAAATACAAAGTTATCTGGACCAAACATATCGAAGATGTTTGCAACCAGCCTCTTAAATGTTAGGAATTATGATCCAAAATGTAATAAATAGAAGTTTAGTTTAATAAATGTAAAAGGGCATCTACACACTCACGTGATTATGTGAGGTGTCCCTTAGTTAGTTTTGGTAACGGTAAATTAGTTGTTACTCTTTGGATATTTAAATCCATCGAGTTTTCCATGTGAGGTAATCTTTCGGGATTTAGCCCTCACATCTCTGTGATGTAATTATTTTCCTTCTTCATTAATAAAATTATGTGTCTGAGGACACTTTGTCAAAGTGGTATCAGAGCACGCGGTTGAAGCTTGGTCTAGTTGGAACCTGGTTGGAAGGTGCTAAAGGTTGTTTGAAGAAGGTGACTTTCAAGGTTTTGGAATAGCGAAATTTTAACCGTAAGTTATTGCTTCCTATTCTTTTGGGCTAAAAAGAATCTCTGCAAAAAAAAAAAAAAAAAATTTATAGACTCAGTTTTTTTTTTTACTTGGAGAGAGTAAAATATTATTATTTTTTTAAGGCAAGGTTATTTAAAAATTTTGTGGAAGAGAATTTTTACAAAAAGGAAGAGACATATAAGTTCAAAATCCAATGGAAATGAATAAGAGAACTGTAATAGCACCAAACTTATTAAAAAAAGTTGATTATTTGAAGTAGCCTGCCTGCAAGACTGGCATTGAGCGAAGAAAAACATGGACTTATTCCTCAGAAGTCCTTGTCCCCAAGACTGAAATATCCTGGTATCTTTTCCCAACATTGTTGTGTTCCCATATTTTGTTTACTCCATAGTCAACCATCCGTTCTCCGAAGAATGCGCCGGCAACAATGAAGGTCACGTAGACAGAGTTCCTTCTCATCAGAAGGCGATAAGTTCTCATCAGAAGGCGATAAGCCCCCTCCAAGAGACCGCCTGTTCTCTTCGTCGTTCGATCCATTATCAGGTTTCGTGAAGAATGGACCCCTGAAGAAAATTACTGTTGTAACCCTGGCTAACAAGCAGATCGACAGCCTTAATGATCCAAGTTCTTATCTTTGACGAGAGAAAAGTGTTAGAGTGGTCCGTTGAGGCCCGAGCACGCTGAGAGGGAGGGCCATCCGCCGTTGAAATTTCGCGTGCAGAAAGAGCTTCGTTGAGGAGGTCATCCACCATTGCCTGTGGGGAGAAGGCAGATCCGTTGAAGTTTTGCGTGCAGAGAAGCACATGCAATACAATAGCCAGCAGAGGTGGACAGCTTGTGCAACCAGTCGTCGTTGGAGAAGTTGCATGCAGAGAGATAGCTGTCCGTCGATTGTCGTTGAGGATTGTTGTTGAGGAGAAGGCAGAGGAACGCTGTGCTACCAGAGTTCACAATCTTGTATAATTTTTTCACTTTTCATTTAATTCAATATTTATGTAATATTTTGAAAAGTGAATAAGTTGTTTTTGGAGAGATAAGGTATTTTATTATTCATTTTTATTTTTGGAGATTTTTTATATATTAAGAAGAAAAAGGTGGAAAAATAAACTTTAAAAAAAAAAAAATTATTTTTGAAGTTGATGGGACTGGATCTTGTGACCTCCCACTCAACAATATTGTATCTCTCCAATTCACCTATAAAGATTTGTTATTTTTTGGAGTGATAAGGTGTAATTTTTTTATTGGGCATTGGAGTAATAAGGAGCATTGTTGGTGTCATAAGGAGTACTTGTATTTTCACTCAAGGTTTGATTAGAGCAAAGTGAAGCTCTATCAAATTCTTTTCTTGAGGCTATAAGTGGGTCAAGGCCAAGCCCCTATAGCTTTCTTTTGTATGGTGTGTGGTGTTTCTTGCAGCATTTCTTTCATGGTGACTCTTGTTGATGAGTAATTTTCTTTTCATATTGGTGGTGATATTTTTGCATAAAATCTTCCATTGGTGATATAAGGTGATTGTTTGCTTATTCTGGTGACATAAGGTGCTTTCTTTAATTCTTGGAGCTATAAGATTTGCATAATACACATCTTCTGGAGTTACAAGGTGTTTATTATTTTTTTACAATGTCTAAAGTTATAAGTCTTTTTAATGAATCTGACAAGTTGGAAGGATCGAAAAATTATAAAGTTTGGAGTCGTCATATTCAAAGCACTATTATTTACAATGAATTGTGGAAGGGTGTTTGTAATGCTAAGCCTACCAAACCAACTAATCCTGATCAGCTTGCAAAGTGGGAACTAAAAGATGAAAAGGCCTTAGCATTGATTCACAGTACTGTTTCTGATGATATTTATGTGCATATTGAAAATAGTTCTGATGCGTGGTCAGCTTGGAAGACATTGAAAGATTTATTTGATTCTCAGAGTGAAGCTAAGAAAATTGATCTTCAATTGAAGTTGTTTCAACAAAAATTGTCTTCAGGAGGTGATGTCATGGAGTACATTTCTAGATTAAAAAATATCAAACAAGAAATTTCAAGAGCTGGTTTTGGTAAAATTGAGGACAGCATGATGGTGACCATTTTGATCGCAAGATTGCCTGAGACATATAAGCATTTTTTGGAAACTTTACAAATTACAAATAAATTGGATAAAATTTCTTTTGATGAACTAAGTGAATTACTTGCCACACATGAAAAAACTTTTGGTAAAACAAAGCAAGCAGGAGAAGATGTTTTGGTTGCAAGTACTAGCAAACAGTCTCCAGGTAATCATCAAAAAGGCAATGATCAGAAAGCTTTTCAAAATTCAAATAGAGGTCGTGGTCAGGGTTTTGGAAGAGGAAGAGGCCGCGGAAGAGGAAGAGGAAGAAATCAAGGAAGAGGTTCTAAAGAATCTGAAAGTACACAGTCACAGTTTTCTGGAAGAGGAAGAGGTTCAGAAAACCAACAGGTCTCTGGAAGAGGAAGAGCTAATAAACAGGTCACATGTTTTCGTTGTAATAGAGTTGGACATTATGCTTCAGACTGTAGAGTTTCATTTGAAAAAATTCTAAAAGAAAGAGAATCTAAAGAATCTTCATCAGCGGCACATTATGCTCATGCAGACGATAGTGAAAATTGTGAATATGTCTTTACAGCACTTGGACAATCAGAATCAATGGATTTTGTTCAAGTTCATCAATTGGAATCAGTGAATTTTGTTCAGTCTTCTTATTGTTTCAAAAATGATTTTGAAGATGCTTGGATTATGGATACAGGGGCTACTCAGCATATGACATATAGGAAAGATTTCTTTTGGAGTTATGAAGATTGTCATTTAAATTCAATTTTTCTTGCAGATGATTCTATTCATTTACCACAAGGAAAAGGAACAGTTAAGGTTGATTTGCCTGGAATTGGAGAAAGATTGATTTCTAATGTTTGGTATGTGCCTACATTTAAGAAAAATTTGTTGTCTTTAGTTGTCATTCGCCAATTAGGACATCAAATTGTAATGGAAGATGGTATCCTTTTTGTTAATTCAACAAAGGATGCATACAAAACAGTTATGACAGGTTATGAAGACGGAAAGCTTCTTAGGATGAAGGGAACAGTCATTCCTAGATCAAAGGAACATTTGAAGGAATTTGCAGGTTTAGTTGAAACTGATGTTTCACCTATCCGATTGTGGCACATTCGTTTTGGGCACTTGAATGTTGATAGTCTTGTACAGCTTCAAAAACAAGGAATGGTAAAGGGGTTGCCTACTTTTCGGAAGGAAAATGCAAAGTGTGAAGCTTGCATTTATGGCAAACAGAGAAGGATAGCTTTTTCAAAAAGCACTTGGAGAGCAACAAGGAGATTACAGCTTGTTCATAGTGATGTTTGTGGTCCTTTGGAAACTTCACTTGGTGGTTGTAAATATTTTTTGTTGTTTATTGATGATTTTAGCAGAATGGTTTGGGTGTATTTTTTGAAGGAAAAATCAGAAGTGTTTGAAAAGTTTCAGTCATTTCAAAATTTGGTTGAAACAGCAACAAAGGAAAAGATTGCTACTTTGAGAACTGATAATGGTGGTGAGTTTACATCAAATCATTTTTTGACTTATTGTCAGGAAAAAGGGATTAAAAGACAGTTGACCGATTTTTATACTCCACAGCAAAATGGAGTATCAGAAAGGATGAATCAGACTTTATTGGGCATGGCTAGAGCAATGTTATTTTTCAAAGGGTTGAAATCATGTTATTGGGCAGAAGCAGTTCATACAGCAGTTTATTTGAGGAATAGATCTCCTTCATCATCACTTGATGGAATAACTCCTTTTGAGGCTTGGTATGGATTCAAACCTATGGTCAAACATTTGAGAGTTTTTGGTTCAGTTTGTTATGCACTTGTCCCAAAAGAAAAACGAAAGAAGTTAGAGTCTAGAAGTGTTAAGTGCATGTTGATTGGTTATTCTAATGAGAAAAAGGGGTATAGGCTTCTGTCAGATGGAAAGTTTATTGTCAGCAGGGATGTGATTTTTGATGAAACTGAAAGTTTAAGTGTAGAAGAGGTTGAAAAACAACTTAGTCACTTAGAGGAAAAAGTAACTAAGGAACAATTCAGGATGCAACACTTAAATAAGACAAGGAATGAACAATGGTTTGATCTCACTTCAGAAGTACATGATGATGAACAGGTTGAAGATACTTTGAATTCTTCACAAGTTAACTTGGATAATTCAAATCAAGTTAACATTGAAAAGAAGAAACCAAAATGGGCAACTAAGTTACTTCAGGATGTTAAGTCTGATGAAAAAGGCAAAACAGCTACAAGGAGTTCTAATACGGGTTCAGAAAATTTTGCTCTTTCAGTTGTTGAACCAACTACTTTTAATGAAGCAGTTGAATATGATGAATGGAAAATGGCCATGCAAAGTGAGTATGATGCAGTAATGAAGAATCAGACTTGGAAAATGGTTGATTGTCCACATGATGTTAAACCCATTGGTTGTAAGTGGGTTTACAGAATTAAGTACAAAGCAAATGGAGATATTGATAAATATAAGGCAAGATTGGTGGCAAAGGGTTTTGCTCAGAAAGAAGGGATTGATTATGAAGAAACTTTTGCTCCAACAGCGAAATGGAATACTATCAGGATTGTGCTAGCTTTAGCTGCACAAAATGGATGGAAAGTGCATCAAATGGATGTAAAAAGTGCATTTCTAAACGGTGATCTACAAGAGGATGTTTATATGACTCAACCTCCTGGTTTTAACTTTTGCTCCAACAGCGAAATGGAATACTATCAGGATTGTGCTAGCTTTAGCTGCACAAAATGGATGGAAAGTGCATCAAATGGATGTAAAAAGTGCATTTCTAAACGGTGATCTACAAGAGGATGTTTATATGACTCAACCTCTTGGTTTTGAGGTTCCAGGGAAAGAAAATCAAGTTTGTAAACTAGTTAAGGCATTGTATGGATTGAAACAGGCTCCCAGAGCTTGGTATGCAAAAATGGATGCCTACCTACAGAAAGTTGGTTTTCTTCGTAGTGAGTCAGATGATACTTTGTATGTTCGAATCCAGGAAAACAACTTAGTCATCTTGGTTATGTATGTTGATGATTTGCTCATAACAGGTAACAATAATGATCATATATTTCAGGTTAAGAAAGAACTTCAAACAGGTTTTGAAATGACAGACTTGGGTTTACTTCATTACTATCTTGGAGTTGAAGTAAAGCAGCAGGAAGGAAGTATATTTATTTCTCAAGCTAAGTACATATCTAGATTATTGAAGAAGTTTGGAATGGAGGAATGTAAACCAACGATTACTCCCATGGAGCAAAATTTAAAACTTTCTAAGTTTGAAGGGGGGGAACTTGTAAATTGTACTGGATATAGACAGTTAATTGGATGTTTCATTTACTTGATGAATACTCGTCCTGATCTATCTTATGCAGTTAGCATACTTTCTAGATACATGCAGGAACCTAGAGAAAGTCATTGGAATGCAGCAAAAAGGGTGTTAAGGTATCTTCAAGGAACAAAGGATTTTGGACTTGAGTTTAAAAGAAACAAAAATTTCAAGCTTGTTGGCTATTCAGATGCGGATTTTGCTAGAGATGTTGATGACAGGGCATCTACTTCAGGTTACTTAATGAATATGGGATCAGCTGCAGTGGCATGGAGTTGTAAAAAGCAGGATACAATTGCAAATTCTACAGCAGAAGCAGAATATATTTCAGCGTGGGAAGCTGCTTGTGAGATAGTTTGGTTAAGAAGGATTTTGCAAGACCTCAAAGTTGATCAGAAAGAAGCAACTTCATTATTTATTGATAATCAGTCAGCAATCAAGTTAGCCAAAAATCTTGTTTTTCATTCAAAAACTAAGCATGTGGATACTAAGTATCATTACATTCGGGCTCTCGTCGTCAAACAAATCATCAAGCCAAAGTATTGTCCATCAGAAGATCAAACTGCAGATATTTTTACAAAATCTCTTGGAAGGGTCAAATTTGATAAGTTTAGAAATGAACTTGGTATTTGTTCAAAAGAATTTTTGGATCAAAGGGGGGATTGTTAGGAATTATGATCCAAAATGTAATAAATAGAAGTTTAGTTTAATAAATGTAAAAGGGCATCTACACACTCACGTGATTATGTGAGGTGTCCCTTAGTTAGTTTTGGTAACGGTAAATTAGTTGTTACTCTTTGGATATTTAAATCCATTGAGTTTTCCATGTGAGGTAATCTTTCGGGATTTAGCCCTCACATCTCTGTGATGTAATTATTTTCCTTCTTCATTAATAAAATTATGTGTCTGAGGACACTTTGTCATTAAATGCACTCCAAAAATCACATTCTGAAGCTATCACCAAATGAGAAGTAATGTTGACTGTATGACATGCAATTGACATGGCTGATGCAGAGCAAGTCACCTAATCAACCTCAAGATTAACCATTGACTCTTCAGCCAGATGAGTCAATGTTGGGTGAAAACTTCAGCCTACCTACCATAGATGTAGAAGCTGATTCAACTTCAAAAAAATTTCTTCTTCCATACCTAGGTACCAAAATGCATCAAATTTTACAAACCAAGCCTCTGGGGCTTGCCATAACCTGCAGAGAGTGGCATCCACACCTAGAAAGTTCACCTCTTGTGGCTGACCCATACCTACAATTTACACCTCATGTGGCTGATCCACACATGCAAATTGCACATCTCTAGCATTCTTTTCATCTAAGCAACAACCAAATTGCTTTGGCTCAATGCTAGACAAATCTAGTTTCATTTAAGGAGTCATGAGTGCTTTCTTACACTCATTCGTACCTTCTGTTTCATCAACATAGGATTCAGCAACATTTAGACCAACAGAGAAATTGACTGTCAACAAATTAACAACCCGCTGAACACAATTCTCACCTTTTCTTTCTGAAATTTCACCTTTGCCTCCCATCACCATGCTGTGGAAGCTCCTCTTCCTTCTTATCTCAAACTTCTCCTTTACTGCATCAACATCCAAACCAACAACTTTTTTTGCTTCTCTTGACACATTTATTGGCATCACCCACCTCTTGTGCTACTTGGACAACATTGTTAGTTTTTTCTAACCCCAGCACTAGATAAACAATCCTAGTGATTTCCCTTGCTAAAAATTAAATTTCAGCTCACTGATTTATTTATAATTTTATACTTGCTGAGATCTATTAACAGAAATTTAAATAACAGAAGCAATTCCAATGGAAACATATCTACTCAATAAGAAAACACACAGAATTTCTGTTCTTCAAATCAACTTTTCATTCAATAATTTCCAGGCTTACAAGGGCTCTCTTACTGGGAAAATGGCCGAGAAAATATACAACAAAAAACCTGGCCCAATGCCCTTCACAGAAACATCCTCTTGACTGCAAATCTGTCCGACAAATCCCCTCTGCCTACTGCTGTATTGTACAGCGCTGTACGGACTGCTGAATGGCAGTCATACATCTGTACAACCATGATTGTACGACCCTGTATGGTCGACTGTACAATCCCTACGACTGTGCGGATCAGTACAGTCCTGTACAGATCGACCTGCACAGCCTTACCTCTGTTGGATCATGTGGCTGTACGTCCCCCTTGTTGTACGGTCTTGCCAGGCTGCCCTGCAAAAATAGAACCTCCACCTGACTTGTACGACCCCTTGGAAAATTTCTCTGTCTGCTGCAATCCATCTCTGCCAAATCTAGAAAATAAAAAGTCCTCTCTCCAACTCAATGCTTGAGTTTCTCTTGTCTCTCTTCTCTCACCTTGGTTTCCTTTTATCTTGTTGAGATGAACCAAAACCCTAACTTCAATGGTTGAGATTAGATATCATTCACTTGAGATGAAGAGCTAAGATTCAATTAATTAACTATCGGCATCGGCAAAAAATTGGCGAGGGTATAGAAAACATCTTCTCGGGAACATCGGTGAAAAACTCAGCAAAAATCGGCAAACTGCGAAAAGCATTAAAAAATGCAAAATTTGTACTTTAATAGCGTCAAAATTTGCTTCCTGATTTTTTCCGCTATTTGTCTATTTTTTGCCGATTTTTCTTGATTTTTCTCGATTTTTCTTGATTTTTCTCGATTTTCCCTGATTTTTCTCGATTTTCCCCGATTTTTTCCAGTGTTTGATTTTTTGAAAAATCACGATTTTTTCAGGCCAAAAAATCGGTAGCCAAATAAATTTCTATTTTTTTGACATTGCTGATTTTTTGTTGATTTTTACGACTATGAATTAACTTAAGTCACTAGTGGAAAAAACTTAGGCACTCAATTAAATTAACCCTAAATTAATCTAAAAAGACATTCACTTTAATAATTGACATTATGAATTTCCAGAGTTCTTGAGAGGCAGAGTTACCGGAATCGGGTTTTCATGCTCAGATTCCATACCGGAATCTCATCGGAATTGCGGAATCGTACCGGAATCCACCAAAAAAACAAAAAAATCAGTTCGGAATTGACTCCAGTGATCAGAAACGAATCTGTATCTCCAAGATTCGATTTTGCAAATCGGAATCTTTGGATTTAATTAGGAATCTGATTCCAGTTGAAGGAACCGATTCCTAAAAATCGGGAATCTGTTCCTTCAACTGGAACCGGATCCCACGTTTTTAATAAAAAAAAGATTTTAAGGGAATCACGGAGCAATAAATCCCGCGGGAGAGCCCTTGTTGACCCCACACTCACTCAAAGGTGCGGGAAAGCACATAGTTACATCGGCCGCATAGTTGAAGGGCACCGACTGAGACTCGAGCGATCACGTTGGAGATTGGAGAACTGACTGAAGTCTGGGACTCAAGAACACTGAACATTGGAGCAAGGATGACCTACGTAGGTGGAGGTAGGTGCTCTTCGAGGCATTTTATGTGTTACAGTTTTGGTGTTTTAGTGGACGAACCACAGAACTCGTTTTTAATTTTTATTATATTGCGTTTTTTGTAACTAGTTAAAACTTAAAAATTTAAAATACTAAGTGTTAAATTGTTAATTTCCTGTGCATGCCAACATGCATACGCAGCACAGGACTGCTGTGTATGCTTGTTGACATGCATAGGCTACCTGTGTATGCCAACAGGGCACACACACAGCCTGTTGTGTGTGCCCTGTTGGCATACACAGGGAGCCTATGCATGCCAACATGCATACGCAGCACAGGACTATTGTGTATGCTTGTTGGCATGCACAGGATACCTGTGTATTCCAACAGGGCCCACACACAGCCTTAAATTAAAAATAACAATAACTCGAATTTACACTTGAATCTTGGCACACCTGCTAGCAAGATTTTACACTTCAAAATTTTTAAATTTTATAATTTGTTCAATATTCAATTATTAATTTAATAATTTATTCATTATGCTAGCAGGTGTGGACATTTTCAAATCTCCCCTGTTCAGTTCACTAAACATTGAAACAGTAAGCAGTAAACTCCACCAATGGCCTCTGCCTCACGTCATTCAATTTCGTCTGGACATGGAGTTCGTGGTGGCAGGAGTGGTCTTGGGAGAGTAAGCACTGAACAGCGACAAGTACCTGGTCTTGGTAGAGGAAGCACTAAACAGCAACAAATACCTGATCCTGTACCCACACACCCAATTGATTATCCTCTATGGAAGTATGTCACGAAGATTGGGAAGAAGGAGAAGAACAGTGGTGGTACCTGCTTGTGGAACTGCAGCAAATGTAAAAAAAAAATTACAGGTTCATACACAAGGGTCAAGGCCCATGTTCTTTGGCTTGAAGGTGACAATGGAGTTCATCACTGCAAATCTATTAGTCGAAAGGATGTGGACAACTTTCAGGTAGAACAAGATGCTGCAGATTTAGCAAAGGCAGAAAGGAGGAATTTCAGGCAGCAACCATTCACAAAAAGAACAACTGATGTTCCTTTAATTGTTGAAGAAGCCCGCAAGAGGCAAAATGTTGGGACCTTGGCCAAAATGTTTGACATGCGAGGGAGGGATGAGACAGATAGCAGGGTTGCAAGAGCCATATTTGCATGTGGATTATCCTTCAACGTAGTGCGGTCTCCTTATTGGCAAGACATGCTTAGGGCAGTTAATGAGGCCCCTAGAAGCTACAAGGGGCCAAACTTTGAGAAAGTGCGCACTACCCTTCTATGGAAGGAGAAATTGATTGTGGAGAAAGTGTTGGAACCAGTTCGTTCTAGTTGGAGTGGAAATGGTGTCTCTATTATCTCAGATGGTTGGACTGATAGGACCAATAGGCCATTGGTAAACATTATTACCATGTCTCCTGCTGGCCCATACTTCTTGAGGGCAATATATGCTTCAGGGGATGAGAAGACTGCGGAATGGATTGCCGAAAAAATTTCAGAAGCAATCGAAATTGTGGGCCCTTCAAATGTCGTGCAAGTCATCACAGATAATGCACAGTCATACAAGGCAGTTGGGGCAATTATTGAGGGATTGTATGACCATATCTTTTGGACACCTTGTGTGGTGCATAGCTTAAATCTTGCATTTAAAGCCATTGTTCTTGATGTTGAAAGGATGAAAAAACTATGTGAAGAAGCAAGAGAAGTTTAGATTTTTATCAATAACCACCAACATGCACAAGCTATGTACAGGGAATTCGCTAGACTCCAACTTTTGAAAGTTGGAGAAACTAGATTTGCATCACATTATATAATGGTCAGGCGGTTAGTAGACACGAGGGAAGCTTTGTCCTCCATGGTTGTTAGTCCACGGTGGCAAACATGGAAACAAAGCAACACTGAAAAAGCAATGTGGGTTAGACGTACCATTCTTGATGAGACTTGGTGGGTTCAAGCTGAGATCTTTGTTTCCATAATGGAGCCACTTGTTGATTTGTTGAAACTTTATGATTTCGATGTGCCTATGTTGGGTGACATCTATGAGGGAACTGACCATATGTTGGAAAGAATTCAGCTGCTTCTTGAAGAGAAGGACCCTCTTTTGTTTGGCACCATAAAGGACATAATCATTAACAGGTGGAACAAATACAATACCCCTCTACATGCTTTAGCCTATGCCTTAAATCCAAAGTACTATGATGATGCATACTTGGCTAAATTTGGGGGTAGGAGGAAGGCCCCAAACAAAGACATTGAGGTGGCCAATGGTTTTAGAACAGCAATTTCAAAGATTTGCTCTGATCCAGTGGAGCTTGCTGAGCTAAATAACCAATTTACTTCATTCATCACAGGGAGTGGTGCATTTGGGAATGTAAATGCACTAGCTGACAGAGGAATTATGACACCTATTGCATGGCGGGAATATTATGGTACTCAAACTCCAGAGTTACAAACCCTTGCATCTAGAGTTCTTTCACAAGTTTGTAGCTCATCAGCAGCAGAGAGAAACTGGAGCACTTATGGGTTCATCCATTCGGTCAAGAGAAACAAACTTCACTTAGCAAAGGCAGAAGATCTTGTGTACATTCACTCAAATCTTCGCCTTATCTCTCGATTGAAGCCAGATTATGACGAGGGTCCTTCGAAGCTATGGGATGTGCATCCTGAGGATGCAGACTTGGATACTCCTGATTGCTTGATGGCTAACCTCTCTTTGGTTAGTTCTTCTATAGATCCCTTTGGTGTTGGGTATTTGGATGATGCATCTATGCCTCAATCTAGCTCGGCTGTGAGAGGGTCTTCCGCCTCTGTTGTTGGTGGGCACAATGGTAGCTTTGTTGCGTCTTCTGCCCGTGCTGCTTCATATCATCAGTCCAGGGAGTTAGGTGCTGTTCCATTGGAGGATGTGGAGCGTGATGACTATCTATCCGATTAGTCTATCTTGCTCCAGATTTTCATATTTCCAGTTTTTCAGTTCAGACTTGTGGAGCTTTTCAAATAAGCTCATTTTTTTCTATTTTGGTGATATTTAGTCTTGACTCTTTTGATTTTATGATTATCATTTCCTGGTTTCCATGTTGACAGTCACACAGACATATTGACATAATATCCTATAGGCTATACATTTTGAATTTATACTATTTGAAATTTTGATGTTATGATGTTATGATGCATGAATCAGAAATCTAAATAGTGAACATGAACCATGATGTATCACTATCACTATCACTATCAATCTTGGAACCTTATTGCTGAAAGTTCATGGCAGATTTCTTAATTCAGACTTATGTATGAAGGGGCTGGAATTACTGTTCTTGTTTGAGAGAGTTCAAATCTTCACACCTCTTGCTGGAAAATGTATTTTGTAAGCTTAATGTCCTAATTTGAATTGGCTGGAAATGCATTATATTTTATGGCATATGTTCCTTTTAGTATTTCAGATCATAGAGGTTTTTCTTCATTCAAATTCCTCTCAAATCAAACCTGTTTTAAATTTTTAATGGACAGCATAATGTGTTGGTATTTGGTAACTAAAACTTGGTTATAAAAATTTTATTTAGGTTATCTTAATCTACCTTTATTTATTTGTTTATTCAAATTAGAAATATATTGTTAGTAGTTAGTAAGTTACAGAATCGATGAATTGTTGATTTCTGAATTACAAATTAGAATGATGCATTGATATTTGATGTATGATGCAAGTCTTAAGATGTTAGAACTTAGAAGTTAATGTATGAATCCTTGTAGAGTCTTAGATTTATGATATTTTGCTTTTATTAGTTCTAAACTTCTATGTTAATTATTTTCATTATAATAATTTATAAATTAAAATTTTAAAAATTAAAAATATGAATATAAAATATATATTTTAAAAAAAATTAGGGTTAGGGTTCCGATTCCCCGATTCCTATTTTCGGGAGGAGTGCCGAATCCGTACCGGAATCTTCATCCGATTCGGACCACACACATGTGGAGATGCTTGTCCAAGCTACAAACATCTACACTACCTCTTAGTGAGGAAGGTATTCTCTACCACTCCTAATTTATCTCTGAAGATGACAAACTTCCCTTTCACTAAGGGTTTGGTGAGAATGTTCACAACTTGCTCATCCGTGGAAATATACTGGAGCTTCACTGCTCCCTTCTAGACCCTGTCTCGGATGAAGTGATATCTGATCTCAATATGCTTGGACCTGTCATGGAATACTGAATTGTCAGAGTTTGATACAACTCTGATTATCACAATGAATCATGGTTGGCTACAACTCTTGATGTAACATACAAAATATAACATAAAGCCACCAGAGTTTTTCTTCCAAGAAGTACCAAAGGACTTCTGATGTATGTTGATCTTAAGGCAGAGGCAATGCAATTACTATTGGTCTTTGGAAGCTAGTACAAATAGACTAAAAATTGCTGTATTAGGAAAAGTATTATATGAGAACTTTGTTTTTATGAACTTCTAAGTAATCTATGATTTATTTTGCAAATGGAAGCACCTAGTTTTATGTGCAGGAAAAGGAAACACAATATAGATGATTAATACAAGTCAATGTCCCAATATTAAGTAAATGTGCAAAACTTTTAAAAGAGCCTGCCAAAATGAAAATTACACCACAGTATGTTGAAGTGAATTCATTCATGAAACTTGAATACCTAATCCCCTCAAATAGAAAATGGGAGAATTGTGGAAAGCTTGTGCTGGATGTTTTACATCCTTTATTTTGTATCCCAAAATACAAAATCTGAGTAACTTGATCATAAGCAAGGGTTGTGACAAGTTTATCTCACTGATATACCAAATGTATTCAAACAAGAGAATCTGAAAATATGAATACAAGGGTTAAGAATGCCAAACCTCCAAAATTGTGTAGATAGGAATGGTAACTGTTCCATCCACCACAATACTTCTTAAGAGAGAATTGTGGCGGCGTCCATAAGCCAGAAGAATGTGCGCAGATGTTGGTGAAAACTGTTCAACAAACAATCAGCATTGAATTCAAATTATCTCATATATATTTGAAAACACCACCCAAAGCTAACTACATAAATTAAAAATGCAATAATTGGAAAGAATTACGAATGCCCAAAAAATAAATTCAGTCCAGCATCAAAATCTACATACTAGCTTCTACACCAATTTTTGGTGCTCTTTTCTCTTTTTGTTTGGGAGGGAGGGGAATGCCTTTAAGTACTATTGAATGTTTGGTGCTCAACAAAGGATGAAGAAATCTGGTACAAATTGAATATCAGTTATGTATTTCAGTATTTTAAACTGGGTTTCAAACTGTGTATCTTGGTATACTAAGCTTATAACTGGACCATGTTATGTAACATTCATAACAATTCAAAAATTGACTTATACTATGTAATTGCAATGTGCAGGTATTTTCCGCTTTCTTAGATGTCCTAGTGGGATGATGTTCAGCCAATTAAGCATGAGCATGGCAGCCAACCATGATACGAAGTATCATTGTTTTGGTTAACAATTAACAAATACTGAATTTCGATTTCAAATTAATACATAGGACAGGAGTACCATATGAAAAATGTTAAAGGACTAAATTAAGTCAACATGTTCACGAGAGATTCTGAATGCCTTCCAGATGTTTGCAAAGTTGAAATATAATAAAAGACCTTTTCATTTTGTGTTGCTTAGCCTGAGTGCTAAGTGATCAGAATAATAGAATATTGAAAGAGAGGCCACTTGACTTATTTATGGTATGGATGGTGATTGCCTTACAGTTTCAGAAGCACTTTCTGGCTAACATGAGTATATGATAACTACAACAAGATACAAAGCAGCCAACAAAACTAGATCTTAGGACTATTTGATCTATACAATATTTTCAAACTGTAAAGTCAAATTTTCAATATGAAGAAAATAATCAACTAAACTACAAATGACAGTTACAATGTACAATATACACCGTATATTGTGATAAGAAAAAGTGACTGCCTACAAGTGGACAGCAACATCTACCTAGCATGGTTCTTTATAGTGGAGGAATAGAAGGGGTATTTTGTGCAATGGAAGTTACTGGTTAGCTGCAGTACAGCCCAAAGAATAGCCGGTGGCTGTTGCTAATAGGAATCAAAAAGAACAACAGGCATTTTGTTGAAAATAATGTGCTTTAAGCAGCTGCACTAATAAGCTATACAAGGCGAATTACCGTAAAGTTGTAAACAACTAGTTGGCATTTCCAACGACACTTATTAAGTAATCTTGTCCACCAGTGCTTATTTAATATTAAGTAATCAAGGGAGCTGGGAGATCACCTAATATAGCCAGATGTAATAACCTTCAGGATGAGAACAAAACTAAAAGAAAAAGATGGAATAACATAAGAAGGCAACAACCTTGTCATTTGATATTTGATAAAATCAAAAAGAAAACATAGAAATCAAGCTAAAATATACCAATTTAGGAGATTTAACAAATGGTTCAGTAACTCATTCAAAGGCATGATAATTTTGTTCAGTCATTATGCCAATCTCTTACCACATCCAGGTCTACAAAAACCACATTGATAAAAAACTGAAATCAATTCATAAAAATGCACAATAGGTTTAAAAAAAATATTTGGACCCATGTCATTTCTGAGACATTGATTGGGAATGAAGTATTGCATCTCCCTTAATACTTATACCCAGAAAATTACCAACTATGAAAATCAATCAGCTCAGAACTACAACATGGTATAGGAAGAAATTAGTCGACTCCAAAAACATATTTTTTGGAGGGGTATGGAAGGGGGTTGGCAAGGGAGAATACAATTTCAAGTTTATCAGTTCTTATGTAAAGTATTTCTGGAGATAAATATTATGTGAGATATGCTATTTTTTGCTCTGAGATACAGGTTTAGATGTCAGAAGTGCATCTTCAAGAACAGGTTCTATTATGAAGCGCTAGAACAGTAAAATGAGCATCTTGCCAATCCAGTGGCATGGATTCATACAATTCCCAAACAAACATTGATCAAATTACTAGTACATTATTTGCACACCCTCAAGAAATTTGTTTAACAGAACAAGGAGCATCTTCTTCAACCACCACTTGAGTTTCAATCAGAAAAAGCCTGGTTACAATTGTTCAAAAACCACAAGAAAGTTCTCAAAAGAAGACATTCTTAATTTGATGAGTATGACATTGAGCTCTCACCAGATTCACATCAGTTGGCCCTTTTCTCAGATATTATTCACGTATAAATAGTTAACTTTAGATGTAGAAAACTATCGATGCTTGGAATCATAACAGGAGCCTTTCTATATGACTCTGAAAAATTATAGGTTCCATTTTATTTTCAAGTCATAAAGATGAAAATTGAGCTAACTATGGTTAGAAAGTTGTATGCAGAGGTAGGCAGTCAACTTGTCTTTCAATATATAACAAAATAATACAGTTGTTGCTACCGTGACAGAAACTAGCAACAAAAATTATCCAAAGGACGGTTGTGCAGAAGGTTGCCATTTTGATCCAATGTAAAAATTACCAGCAAATTTCCAGTTGAAAATGGATAGAATAGTAAGGCTGAATAAATTAATTATGAAAGCTTCTGAGTTCATTTTCCCTTGAAAATGATTCTCAATGTCAATGGCATTGTCTGCAGAGGGAATACCATATGATCATGATACATATTAGATTTTGTACTACATACCATTGGGAGGCTGTCGATATAGTTTAAACTTTATCCTGATTCTTTAATAAAAGACAGTTGCATCCTAGCAATATGAATAATTCTGAGTGCAGTTGCCCTTTGATAAGATTACCCTTAAGAATTTTCTCTCACACCCACATGCACATATTTTAGATGTGAGATTTACATGTCAAGCTTGGCAAGAATATTGGGTTAAGTTATGCTTTCTTCAAAATATGAAAAAATTGCTCAAAGTTTAGGGACCCAATTTTATCATCCAAATAGGATCGTAGGATTGTTGCAGCTTTTAACAAACAATCTAAAATTGTCCATGATTTCATGTGACATCCAGGCTCTGCAGTTGAAGAAATGGGGCCTGGCATTTAAAATTTCAAGATCTAAGCCAATCAACAGACAAGATCTCAACCAATGGAATGTGACCTAAGGAATCCTGCAGGATACCTAAACTGTGAATCTTCCATTAAGAAAATATTTTGATTGGCAAGATAAAGGAGGTAATGCACCCTTTATAGCATCATCATCGACAGGGTTTATAAGTCCCAGTGTGTGCATTATATAAACCAGTTTAAGAATTGAGAAGGTAATTGAAGGACAGAAGGATAAAAAACAGTGTGTGAAGAAAACTGCCAATAAAGAGACTCAAGAAATCAGGAGCACCACGCCCTTCAGCAAATTTGAATAGAGAGAGTTGTTCCAGATATTACTGATGTCAGGCACGTATTTTGGTGGATCCAGAATGAAATCACAATTTATCATCTAAAGATCTTGTGTAAGAATGTGAGCAAGGGTATGGGTGAAGGAGATTCCTCAACAGATCAACAAGATACAAAACAACACTCACAACTATGATGCACATGTTTTTATCTCCGGGTATAGGATGTCCATTAGAGCTTTGAAGATTAGGAGGTATAGTGCAATTTCAAGGTATTAGTGCACTAACCCATACAGTGTTGTCTTTTAGGCTAGAATAATAATTAATATACTCCACATTATTAGACAAGAAAACAATCACTTAATATGATGACAACAATGGCATACAGATTCCCTCCATTCCCCTTTTGTAAATTTAAAAATCAGATGTAAATGGAAGTCAACACTTTGGTGCTTCAATCAAAGAGAAAAGATTATGACAATGCTACTAGTGAGCATATCCAATCTAAGCCTTTATTTCTGGAAGTTAAGATTTTAATTTGTTAATTGGCATGCAACATTGCATTCTCAAATATAAGTAAACGAACAAATTCAGTTGGGAGATGGTACTCCACTTGCTCATATAATTTCCTTCAAAGGAGCTGGTGCATGTTAGAATTTTAATACTATAGAGATGGCTACATTAGATCTTCAAACAATTTGCATTACATCACAATAACCATATACAATAGGATCACCGAAAGATAGACAAGCTCAGCATAAACAAGAGTACACAACCATTTATCCTGAGAAACCCTTTTGGGGCAGAAAACCTAGCAAACTTCTTCAGTATAGATTCGTCAACAAGTACAATGTCAATCTCGTACAATAACCCGATAACAAAGAAACCCAAGAATAAGATGTCTTCAATGCAGCTACTCTTTCTCCAAGTGAACTTGTCTTTCTCTCTCTACTAATGAGAACCAATGTTTGAAAAATCGAAATCGGACTCGAAATCGGTCAACGGTCAACTCAGAATTGGAATCGGAATCAGTAATGAATCGGTCATAAATCGGCCGATTTGAATTTAATGAATAAGTTTACTCAAAAATACATAAAATATTTAAATTTTAAAGAAAAACAACATTTTCAATATTTTAGGACTGTTGTTATGACCCAGACCTGTTGTTTGAAGGCCAAAGAGCACCTATACTTGTTGTTTAGGGCTACTTTCATCCACAATGCTGCCCAAAATTTATTTTAAGCCTTTAAGGTGATTTTCATGACTTTTTACTGCTGCAAAGGTCATAACAAGCACATGTTTGCTTCAAAATTGTTGTACAAGGGTTTGAACAGCTTCAACCTAAGTTGCATGAAACGGGGGAATGAGGACGAAACGAGGAAACTTCGAAACAAGGGAAACGTGGCCTCCCAAAATTTTGGAAATGAGGAAATGCCTATATTGGGGTCCTATTCATCATTGCCTATATTGGGATCGTATTCATCAATAGCACCCTATGCCTCCCTCCTCTAGGCTCTAGCCCTTGCCTCTAACTCGAATTTCAAAGTTGATCCCCCAAGGACATTAGTCAACGGCTCAACACGCTCCAATTTTGATGAAACTTCCTAATCCGATCGCTAAAATAACGTAGAAAAAGCTTCACATGCTTAATAAGTGATTTTGCATGAGTGAAGAGTACATTTTTATGAAGGTCATGGCAGAGGAATTCAACAATCAACACCACCAACATCAAGGTACATATAGGGGTTGATGTGCTCGATTAAATGTAAATTCCATACCCTCATACATGATAGAATCTGGTGGAAACCTTGCAATCCTAAAATCCTGAAAACTATTAAGTCTATTGAATTTTGAATGGGACCTAAAAATCTACTTTCTGCATATGAAGTCCGATGAGGTTGGAACCACTCTCAAACATCCTGAAACAATTAATGGTAATGTTAAATTTACATAAAAGGATGGAAAATAAAAGATAAGGAGAATGTCACCATTCATATCACCAAGTACTACTGCACCATGGGGATATTGCATTGTTTTTTTGAGTCCGCGAGCACCAACACAAAATTCCAGACAAATCGGCCGATTGTTTACATAACTCGGCCGACTAGACCGGTTCGATACCGAACCCCCCGATTCAGTGTCCAGATCGGTCGGTTCGGTACCGAACCGGTCGACCGAACCGATTTGCAGACCAAGTTGATTCGGTTCCTTATCAAATCGGTAGATCGACCGATTCCGAAACCGGTTTGGCCGATTTTAAAACTATGATGCGAACTAGCTTGAGTGAGTGATGTGTGTCAAATGAGCTAGGCGCGACTCTTATTTATACTAGTCATAACATGACCTTTTTACCTAACTAGGCCGACCTGTCCTTTCCTAACTGGGCCAACTTGACTGGGGTCGTTTTTCCCATCGTTTCGGGTAGACTGCCCATTGTTTGGGGCAGTTTACCCACTAGGACGACTTGTCTATTTTACTTAATTTCTTTTAGGCTTTTTACATGTTCAAATACAATATGAATATTCCTTGAAGGAAGTACAATAAAAATACAATAAGAATATCTTTCGAAGTTACATTCTTCAACACTCCCTGTTAACAAGGAAGGTATTCTTCCGGTGCCAACATCATCACTGCTGCTGCAACACTGTACTCTGACCATTGACTTCTGACATCTCTCAAATCTATACATCACTAGAAGTTTTGTACGAGCAAGCCATCAAGTGGGTCTAGCCCATGAGCCCTCATTACGTCGCCACAGCGACCACCTACGTTACCACACTACGTGTCCAGATCATCTCATGAGTGTAGCCTAGGAGCCCAAATTACATCACCAAAAGTGACTACTCGCTAGCACGTTAAATCTCATCATGTGGAGACCAACCCAAGACCATGAATTACGTCACCCAGTGACCACCTGCGTCTTCGCACATCTTGGCAACACAAACCTCGTGAGTATAGCCTAGGTGCACAAATTACGTCACCGAAGTGATGACTCGCTATCACATCACATCATCTGGGGAACAACTTGGGACCATGAATTACGTCACCCAGTGACCACCTATGTCTTCGCACATGTCGTGTATGCCCAACATAGCACCATCAGTCAGGAGACTCAATTACATCACCAATGTGACTACCTACTACATCCTCGTGAGTGTAGTCCAGGAGCCCACATTAAGTCACCGAAGTGACCACCCACTACCACATCACCTCAAGTGGAGACCCGCCCAGGAGCACAAACTACGTCACTACATGACTACCTGCGTCGCACACGTGCTATGTCGCTCATCCCTCCCTCTTTCGAGGATCATCGATCTGGACAACTCCAAGCTTGTCCTTGAAGCACTCAAACTTCACTCTCGACAAAGGCTTGGTCAACATATCGGCTATTTGCTCGTTTGTCACAACATACTAGAGCCTCACTGCTCCTCTCTGCACCATATCCCTAATATAGTGGCACCTAATCTTGATGTGCTTTGACTTGTCATGAAACACTGGGTTCTCAGACAACTTCACACAACTCCGATTGTCGCAGAAAATACAAGTCACCTCTAACTCGAGATCAAACAATCTTGCAAGTAACTTACGAAGCCACACTACTTCGCAGCTAGCTAAACAAGTTGCTATGTACTCTACTTCTGCTGTACTGAGTGCCACACTCGTCTGCTTCCTACCGAACCATGAGATCATACATGTTCCAAACCGAAGCACCATCCTAAAGTGTTCTTCCTTCCTGTGACACTACCGGCCCAATCCGCATCAACATAACCCTGCAGGTTAATCCTCTAATATGTCGCATATCTGAGCCCATAATCAATTGTACCCCTTAGGTACCTCAACACATGCTTTGTCGCAATCAAGTGAACATGTCTCGGCTCTACCATGTACTGACTCAATGTGTTCTCTACAAAGCATATATTCGGCCTCGTGTTCGTTAAGTACATCAATGAACCAATCACATGTCTGTATACTGTGGCATCCACTGTCTATGAAGTACCACACAACAACTTCAAATTCGATGCCATTGGTGTGGCCATGGCCTTACAATCCATTATCCTAAATCTCTTTATGATCTCTACAACATATTTTCCCTAGCTAAGGAAAATCTCTTATGGATTCTGCCACACCTCAAGACCTAAGAAGTAGTGCATCATACCCAGGTCTTTCATTTCGAATTTTGCGGCAAGTTTCCTCTTCATTTCTGCAATGAGCTTCTCGTCACCTGTCAGGAACAGGTCATCTACATACAAAAGTAGTATAACTAGTTTTCCATCCTCAACCTTGAAGTAAAGGTTGGAATCTGCTTTACTCTTGGTAAAGCTCAAGCTCGCCAGAAATCCATCAATCCTACCGTACCACATCTTGGTTGCCTATTTCAAACCGTACAAGGCCTTCTTCAATTTGCACACATGTATCTACCGGTCATGTGTCTCAAATCCTAGTGGCTGCTCCACATACACTTCTTCCTCTACTACGTTGTTCAGGAAGGCAATCTTCACATCCATCTGGTGTACCTTCCACTTCATTAGTGCGGCTATAGAAAGTATAGATCTGATCGAACTGTATCTAGCCACAGGAGCAAACATCTCATCATAGTCTATGCCTTCTTTCTGGGAGAAGCCACGAGCCACAAATCTTGCCTTGTATTTCTCAACACTTCTGTCTGCCACATTCTTTATTTTGTAGATCCATTTGGAAAACACTACTGACTTCCCTTTTGGTCTCGAACAACATCCCAGACATCATTCTTCATGATCGACTAATACTCCTCGATCATAGCATCCTTCCATACTTTCTTCTCAGCTGCTTCCTCATAACTAGAAGGCTCTGCATCAATGATATCACATAGTAAGGCTACATAGCTGGAATATGGTCGAGGTCTCTTACTTTCTCTAGAAGTCTCGTCTAGAGCACCATACTTCTCTGCATCTTGAATACCTTCTCGTGCCCAAGCTAGTCTTCTCTTGTGTGGGTTCACCTCTCGAGGTGGATCTACAAGTCTCTGTGGCTCTACCATATCATGGTCTTCAGGTTTTTCTAGAATTATCTCTTCCATAACAGTGTCTCTAACTCTGGGAGCTTTAGGTTTCTTCTCCATGTACTTCATCGGAGTGGATTTGCCTTGATCTGCTGAAAGTTGTATCTTCATCGAAGGTAACATCTCCACTAGTCTCGATCTTCTTGAAGCCTGGTATATAAACTATGTAAGCTTTCAATGTATCACGGTATCCGACGAAGATAACCTTCTTTCCTGAAGGATCCAATTTGGTTCTCTTCTTCTTGGGCACATGTATGTATACTAGACAACCAAATATCCTAAGATGGATGACTTCTGGTTTCTCTCTTGTAAACATTTCTTTCAGTGTCTTATTTTCAAGAACACAATGTGGCATCTGTTCTGCACATAGACTTTTGTTCTTGTTGCTTCGGCCCATAAGTGCATCGGAAGATCTTGATCATGGATCGTGACCTTTACTGCTTCCATTATCGTCCTGTTCTTTCTTTCTACAACACCATTTTGTTGTGGATTGTAGGCAGTGCTCATCTCCCTCTTAATCCATGATTCTTTACATCAGATTTTGAAACTTTTTGAAGTAAATTCACCGCCATTATCTAATCTCAAAGTCTTTATTTTCTTTTCAGTGTGGTTTTCTACAAGGGCTTTGAACTCTTTGAATTTACTGAATACTTCTGCTTTAGATTTCAAAAAGTAAATCCACGTTTTGCGAGAATAATAATCAATAATGGAAACATAATATGCATACTTCGCTTAGTGAGTTGGATGACATGGGTCCGCATACGTCTGAGTGTACAATCTCCAAGATCTCCTTCGCTTTGATATCACTGCTAGGAAATGGCTTCTTCACATTCTTCCCTTTTGCATACGCCTTCATGTTTTGTCTAGATCTCGAGTAGACCAGTTACCATTTTGCTTACAATCGGTAAAGCCTTGTAGTGTATATGTGCAAGTCTTTTGTGCCATAGTTCACTTGGTTCCATAGTGTCATGAACCAATGCTTGTTCTGGTTGGCCTATTAACTTGTATAAGCCTCCCTCTTGCTCTCCAATTACTACTGCATCATCAAAAATTTTACCTTTGGGCCACATGAGTACTTGGCCATCAACAAATGCAACACGGAATCCTTTCACATCTAAGGATGATATGGAAAGTAGATTCTTCTTCAATCCTGGAACATAGAGAAAATCTTTCATCTTGATGGCCCTTCCTGATTCTAGATTGTAGGATGCTTCTCCTATCCCTTTTATCGGATATTGGTAATGATCTCCAAGTTTCACCTTGTGAAAGGACTCCTTTTATGTCAAGTTGGTGAGAGAGTTCTTGAAACCTATCATGTGCTTTGAAGCACCACTATCAACAAGCCAATCATTGCATCCATGAGTAACAGTACCTGTGAGAGCTGAAATTAGGACATATTCATCACTTGAGGAGTCTTCCCTTGCTCTCTTCTTAACTAGTTCATCATCTTCTGCAGCATGAGCATGATGCCTCTTCTTCTTTCCTTTCTTGTTGTTGCCTTTGTTCTTGGGGCAATACCTTGAAAGGTGTCATTTTACATCACAAGTGTAACATCTGTAATTTTAATAGTCCTTATGAGGTCTATGATTCTTTTGGAATCTTCTAGGCTTGTTGTGAGAGTGATCTTCTTTCTTGCTCTTCTTTGAATGAGCTGCTAGGGCTTGATTATCGTCTTCACCCATCTTCTCTTCTTTGGCTTCAATTCTGGCTTCCTCTTGAGTACAATCTCCCCATAGCCTCTCAGTTACCGAAAACGGCCCTCTAACCCTGCTGAAACGGTGTTCGTCGTTTCGGATACGGAAACTGATGGGATACAGCCTTGATACGGCCTCGATACGGATCCACAATTTTTGATACGAATCAACGATTTTTGGGTACGGATCGACGGGTTTTGGATATAGTCGTCGTTTTTTGGGTTAGGGTTCGATCAGAATCTGGGTTCCAAATTTGTCTTGACGGCAGCGTGTGTTATAACTTCCGGCAGTTAATCCGGCGCACAGGTCACAAGTCGGCAGCGTGTTCCGGCAGTTTTGATCAACGTGTGTAAACCGGCGAACAGGTCACAAAAGGTCACGTGTGTAATCCGGCGCGAGACGAGTGTTTGTTTGTGAGGTCGAGAAGCCCGATGGCAACAGCAGTGCCGACAAGCCCGATGGATGGCCCGGTTTAAACTGCATTGCTGACAAGACGGACGGGTTTAATTTTTTTAATTTTTTAATTTTTATAAGTTTAAGTTTTTTAAACTAATGAAACACAGTGCCAACAAGCCCGATGGCAAGCCTCCCGTTTCATTCGGTAAGTTTAATCTAAGTTTAAGTTTTTTTTAAAGTTTACGTTTTTAATTTAAGTTGAATGCCCACTCAGTTTAAGTTTAAGTTTTTAAGTTTTTTAAGTATAAAGTTAAATTGATATATTTAAGCTAAATTGATGTTTATAGTATAAAGTTGAAATGTATAATGTATATATGAAATGTCCTAGGTATAATATGCATTAACTTTATTCTAGTAACTTAATAAAGGTTTATAATGTTTTAATTTTATTAGAGTAACTTAATACATTAACTTTATAATGTTTTTTAAATTATTATACATTGAATGTTTTAACTAGGTATATAAATATTAATTCTAATGTGTATATTTGATTTAGGTTGATGATGATGATTATGTAGCTTTAATTTAAAATTTAAATGATGAATGGTAAATTTTAATTTTTGTTTTATGGTGTATATATATATATATATATATATATATATATATGACGTTTCCCTACCGTATCGTATCCATATTTTTTGAAAATTTGCCGTATCCGTTTCACCCCCCGCATCAGTGTCCGTTTCCGTATCCGTTTCAGTGCAACTTAGCATAGCCTACTGAATTTGGTGCTTTCTTCTAGAACAAATCCCTTGGAAGGATAATTCCCATGATCTTGGGAGACCATTCAATGTAGTCATCACCAATTATGCTTCTTCAACATGTTCTCCAATAGCTTCTAATTGATGTTAGATTTGGGAGACCCTTGTGAAATAGGATGATCCTTGATGGAGTCAACAATGATCCTCCTAGCCTTAATCAAATCCTTCTTGTGTTTAGCCTTCTTCATCTCCCTTCGGCTCTGCAACATCCTCCTTAACATAGTTGTCCAAATCATTCTCTTCTAGAATGAGTTGTACTCTATACTTCGAGGCTCGGAAGTTATCAACTCCTTCAAGCATAGCCTCAAGCTTGGCATTGTTTGTCATCTTGATAAAATGAGAACCTCAAATGTAAATAAAGATAATAGTACTTACCAATCAAGATGTTGCAACCAAGTGCTTGCTTCAATGCCTTCTGAAATCTACAACATAGTTGGCCTAGGGTTTGTGAGAGAAACCCTAATTTTCCAACTTTGGAATCTTGCAAATCTGAGTTGAGGGAAAGGTGTGCCTCCTCCCTGAGGCGAGTTGAGCAAACCCCTCCTTCAGCCAAATCTTTGGACAGAAGTATGAAAAATTGATGCCCTAGTTTTCCCAAGTAGTAGTGACAGGGTCAAAATTCAAAATTGTCGGATCTGGAAACTTCCTCCGCAGAAAAATGTGCACTCCTAGGGTGAGTTGCTTTGTCCTCCTTTTCAATCCAATCTATGATGAAAACCCTCCAGAACAAGAAACCCTAATTTTTACTTCTGGCAGTCTTTGTTGCACAAAGTCTTCTTTTAGGCTAGCTCTGATACCATGTTAGAATTTTAATACTATAGATATGGTTATGTTAGATCTTCAAACAATTTGCGTTATTTCACAATAACCATATACAATAGGATCACTGAAAGATAGACAAGAACAGCATAAACAAGAGC
Source organism: Larix kaempferi (assembly GCA_027924585.1). Taxonomy (NCBI): domain Eukaryota; kingdom Viridiplantae; phylum Streptophyta; class Pinopsida; order Pinales; family Pinaceae; genus Larix; species Larix kaempferi. Next base: position 3,811,023 of record BSBM01000477.1, on the reverse strand, counting down.
ACACAACCATTTATCCTAGGAAACCCTCTTGGCACAGAAAACCTATCAAACTTCTTTAGTATAGATTCGTCAGCAAGTACAATGTCAATCTCGTACAATAACCCGATAAAAAAGAAACCCAAGAATAAGATGTTTTCAATGCAGCTACGCTTTCTCCAAGCGAACTTGTCTTTCTCTCTCTACTAATGCGAACTAGCTTGAGTGAGTGATGTGTCAAATGAGCTAGGCACCACTCTTATTTATACTAGTTATAACATGACCTTTTTACCTTATTGGGCCGACTTGTCCTTTCCTAACTGGGCCGACTTGATTGGGGCAGTTTCGCCCATTGTTTAGGGAAGATTGCCCATTGTTTGGGGCAGTTTTACCCACTAGGCCAACTTGTCTATTTTACTTAATTTCTTTTAGGCTTTTTACATGATCAAATACAATATGAATATTCCTCGAAGGAAGTACAATAAGAATATCTTCCGAAGTTACATTCTTCAACAGTACAAAAATGATTCATTCACCCTCGAAGTACCCTTTTGGTGCCCCAGTACTCTTGGTGAAAAAGGCAGATAGATTAATGTGGATGACTATAAAATACTGAATAAGATCCCTGTAAAACTTAATGTTACCATAAAAGTTAATTATCCTCCTAACATTGATTATTCCTTACATAGTAGGAAGGTTGTTACTATATTTTCCAAAATAGGTTTGCAGAGAGGTTATCACCGAGTCAAAAATTAGGAAAAGTGCAATGCCCTTCAATCTTACTTACAATCTAGCTACTTGTACAAAACAAATGAATATCTTTTTTCTACTCCATCTGGGAATTCATGCCTATTACTTTGATAATACCTAGGTTTGTAATGAAAATGAGGAATGTAATGTGTATAAACTACATTACGATAACAATAATAATAATAATATATTCAACACACAATAATAATTAATAAACCAAAGGTCATGCCTGTTCATGCACATGGCCAGTCAAAGTATATTGTCACAGAGCACTCACAACATCACCATTCAATCATATTATATATTTATTTATCCTCTATGGATTTATCTTCCCTGTCATTAGATTGGATGTTTTTATAATTATTGAACGGACTGTTCAAACTTCAGAACACTGGTATCAAAGCCCTTTCTCAGGTATTTTCACTGCTGTTCAAAACAGACCAAAGTTTCTGACAGATCATGATCTGATTCCTGCCTCTGTAGCAATAATTTCTTTTAGGGCTGGTGACCCAAATTCATTGTTTCTAGAAAAATAAACGTTCAAATACAAATACCATTTGATGCAACAGATTGTGATTCATAGAAACAATTCAAAAGTGCCCCAAGAAGATCATTTTGCTGCCACCACTGCCCGTAATAATCAGTGCCCATCACATGCAAAAAATAATTTTGCAGCCGATAAGAAGTCATAGGAGCTCGTGTGTCTGAAACAGAACTAGAGCACAGAAGCCATCACTGTAACTGTGACGATAGAGAAACGGCCATAAATTTATCTCTTCCAAAGGCTGCTGCTGAACACCACTCCACCTGTATCCTTGCCGTCGCCGCTGCATTGGAGTCACAAACAAAAATCAAGAACTAAAGAGATCAGATAAAAACAGTGTTGTCGTCCATGTCACGAGGGAGGCAGAAGGCAGCTGCTGAACACCACTCCAACTGTATCATTGCTACCGCCACTGCAATGGAGTCACAAACAAAAATCAAGAACAAAAGAGATCAGATAAAAACAGTGTTGTCGTCCATGTCACAGGGGAGGCAAGACACGGACAAACAGAGAGCCGACATCAAGGTACGAGGCATTCAGGCACCATATAAAAGTAGGCTGCACAAAATAAGGTTATAAAAATAAATCTTGACAGTAAGGGCCATAATAATATATGGCAAAGTACTGGCCATCAGAATTATGAAGAGAAGGTATTAAGAAACAAAGGGAGCTGCAAGGCAGCTAGCCCCTATCCATGTTTGTTGAAAATATTAATATAAATAAAAATTGAGATTGATAGTAGCATAGTAATTTACAAACCACATAAATCAATAAATTAAAAAATATGCAGAACCTATATGCTTACTCAGATATTTCTCTATATCAGATATATGTTATATGTTGTATGTTGTATGTTTTCTTTATAGTTCCTGCTCCTCTTGTGTCAGCTCGTTCTCTCACCAGCTCAAATTGCATCCACTCTAGATGCATAATCGCCTGATCCTGCTTTCCCATCCTCAGCTTTCACCCTCAAGGAGCAAAAAGCTTTATGGCACCAGCCATTGTCTTTCCTCTTGATGCAGTCATTAAGCAATATGGGTCTTCGGTAAATGGATAACTGGTAATATATATGCACCCATTGATGGTATTTATTCTTAGATCCATGTAATGATGGGTGATTCTAATTGAGACAAAAGATTAACAACCAAATGATTCTTAGGCAAATCCTTCGATGTTGTAGTATGTCTGTCCCTTGAAGGCGCTTGGTCTGTAGTTCACTAAGGCCTGCTGCACACAGTTTGACCTCTTGTCGCTATGGCCAGTAACGGATCTGCAGCTAGTTTCATAACTCGACTTCAATCTAAGACGCTGGTTGCAGGTTCAATTCTCCTTTGGCACCTCCTAGGCTCCTACCCAACTCCAAAACATTGTTCCATAGAAGCTTAGTAAATCATAAAAGCTCGGCCACTCAACAAAAGTTTCTGGCAATTATGCCATTCTTGCACAGTAGGATAGAGATACAAAAGATTGTGCTACCGGAATAAAGTCAAGATATGTAGGACTCCTTTTGGCAGCAAAGCCAACATGTCAAGCATTGTGGCTTCTGAAAACCTGTGTGGCAAACAGGACAATGGACTTTTGGCAATCTTGTGACGATGTTTGGTTGAAGCTTGAACCTTTGAGTGTTGGCCAGAATGCAATGTGACGTTTGGCAGTTGTCAGGAGTGTACTCACCATCTGTATCGATATTGGGGTCCACTGTGTAACAATGCTAGTGAACGCTTGTTCATATGGCAGATTCAGTCGATTAGAACAAAGAAGTGAAAACTTGTTCATATAACAGATTGAAGGAAAGCATGATGAACAGACGTCAACCTTGTGTATAAAAACGCCCTGCTTACCTCTACAACGTTCATAAAACAGGGATACAAATGTTAGTGAAACCCTAAAATACTTTACAATAGCTTTCGAGCTTTGTATACTAATGGGTTTTGCTGCAATATCTTTTCTTCTCAAATTCACCGCTGTAAAGTAATGACAGCCAAAATTGCAGAGATGAACATTCTTGCTAGACAAGCAATTGGTATGGAGGTAGGCTAATTTAATTTTTAAGATATGTAATAATGACTGATTACTAAACCATTTTTTCCCAAAGAAAGAAAAAAGCATATTTTCTATTCCAGTGAAGAACAAAAAATACATTGTGTAGGTGCTCTAGACACTGTTCCAGTTACAGAGAGAGCTAGTACTCTAGAAATATTCAAAAAACTTATCTGAAAGAGTCCAGCCTATGGTAGGCTCAACAGTCCATATATGACCTGCTAAATAAAACAAACTTAAAGCTTACATAGTCAATAAAATAACTGCAATGGGGTCCTTATTAGTTAGGTATGGCCCTACCCACATGTGCTTCCAACAAAATCACTGAAACAATCAAAAGACTTATTCAAGTTACATAGAGATGTATATTGTGCATAAGCTAGTGAGATGTGATACTAATGGATAACTAAGGAAAGTTCGGATGGAGAAGGATGAAGATAATACGGTTAGGGTTGGCTGAGGTCCGATGACTCCGATCCAATGAAACTGCAAAGGAAATCACCTGAATCTGCCAGCTGCGATGGAGTGTAAGGTGCAGTTAGTGGACTATTCTGAAGATAGCCTAACAAAGAATCAAATCTTCTGCTCGCTGCCATGTGTAGCCTCACTGGTTGAACAACTATCCAAGTTGATTGAAGGGGATGAGGTCATTTCTCCAATCACAAGTCCATCCCACATGGATGGCTCAGTGTGTCAACAGTTTTTGGCTCATGTGTCTAGGATCTCAATACAAGACTGGGATCTGGACAGTATAGGGATTGTACTTTCAATGGCCCTTCACTCTCCGCATTGGCGAGAGTGTCGTTGAGGCCTAGTCCAACCTTTACTCCGCACCCTCTCATACATTCACTGGATGGCACTACTGCTCATTCCTTGAATACTCCTGCCACTCCTCCTATAGGGGTTTTACACAAAAAATTGGCACTTGGGGTTCAACGCGGGATGTGGAGTGGGAGGAGAGGGTTTTCTCAATTCGAAAGTTGATCTCATCCATCTTGAAGGGAGGTCAATGTCAAATTATGACAAGGGTTGGTAAGAAGCGACGACATGTGGTAAAAAGATGAGGAATTAGGGCTTCTCTAGTGGTAGGGGAAGGTTATCGGTGTCGACCAAATCCTGGACCTTTCTAGGAGAATTCTTGTGGGGAAGTTCTTAGGCCAACGTGTATGGATTTGTTGGTGTCATGGATGGAAGAGCAATGGTGCTACGGTTTAGTTTATATCCCAAGAACCTACCTATTGGCGCGTGGGTGGCTCGAGTTCGTTTTTGTTTTGATATTGATGCCTCCTCGATGCTTAAGGAATGTTGATTTTTGGATATATTCTATTTAACTTTAAAATAGTGGCACCCTTTATTTGATGCAAGGATGAACACATGGAAGGGACCCCAATTTAGATGAAGTTGCCTTAGCCCCCTAATGGAATTCTAGATTGTCCAGGCTTTGAAGTCAAAAGGTAACCAAATAGGTCGAACCCTAATGGTGGATGATAACTACATCGATGTTGGTTTTCGTTCCATTGCAAGAATTTTGGTTGAGGTGGACATCAACAAGGGTCTTTTCAAGTCCATTGACTTGGTTACCAATGATCGCAAGTATACTCAGATTTTTTATTATCTCATTATACCTTTTTGTTGCCGTTGGTGTCATCATTATGGTCATGTACATAAGGATTGCTCAAATAATTTTATTAAAAAGATTTGGAGGCAAACAGAAGTGACAAATCCAATGGCTATTGAGGATAAGGAGCCTGTGGATCTTTCACAAACGAAGGGTATGGTGGGTACACCATCATCCTTCCTTAGGAGATCGAGCACATTTAGATATAGCCTAGATGGAAGGTCGAAACCTGAGAAGAGTTTACTAGTTGGTGGCACGTCTATTTACTTAATCACGAGTTATCATGAGCCTTTTGGTCTTGATGGTGGTGCAATTAGCGATCCGCAACTGGCCTTAACGCATTCAGACTCTTCCCATTCCAGAACTATCTAGCCTCCTTCGGCATTGGAGCAAGAAAACGTAAGAAAAAACATTCCATCTCTTTTGCCAATATCCAGATCAATTTTTGCTTGGGTTGGGGATCATCCTCCTTCCACTTCCCTTAATCATAAAAGACTTAGAGGTCGACCCTCAAAAGGGGGCTCCCTAGTTTTCTTCTAGCAGAAGTCTAGGTGATTCTTCGGTGAACTTATCGGATGATTTTGAGATATATTTTCCATTCTTTTCAACTTCGGGAGTAGGTAAGGGTAAAGTTCATGTTGAGGTCGCCCAGAGGCTTCTCTATTGACGAGGGTGTGGCTAGAGGGTTAGGTTTTGACTCCCACAAAGAGGTCTCCTCTAATGCTATCAGACGTAAGCCTACCTGTAGGATTGCACAAGCACAAGTTGTTAAGGAGATTAATCAAGGAAAGCATAAGTTAATTATTGGGGTACTTATAGCAAGTTTTACCCCCTCTAAGGGTTTAGCATGAAGATTCTCTCCCTCAATATTAGAGGCCTGGGGGGGAAGGTAAAAAATTGTCCCTAAAACGCCTTATTGAGACTAAGAATCCATAGATTATTATGATTCAGGAGACCATGGTTAAAGGCACTTCTTGTTACATGATCTAAGGAAATTAATTGGTGGTTGGGATTTTTTGGCTATCAATTCTAATGGTATTTCTGAGGGCTAACTTACTTGCTAGAATGCAAATGTATCACTGACCAACACTTTCTCTATCGAATCAAGTCTCTACACGGAGGTGTTCTGCAAGATCCTTGGCCTTACTTTTACCCTGTTGAATTCGTACGGTCCTTATTTAGGTTGGCAAGTCTTTTGGAAAACATCTTCAAGGCACAATGATTGATGACGAGCAACTTGGTGATTAGGGACAATATGACTTTAAGTCGAAGGGAGGTTTGGGGTTATCCTCGAGACAGGACAATCTAGCCGATTATTTTAGGATACACTTTGAAGAAGCGTGTTGGGTAGATTTAGAGCCCATCAAAGTGGGTCCTACTTGGGTGAATAACAGAGGTAGGGAATGCTGTAGTAACTAAAAGGATTGATAGGTTCCTTGTTCACGAGGAGTTTCTACAAGGAATTGAGATGTTCAAATCTAGGATTGGCCCTACTAAATCCTCAGATCATTTTCCTATTTGGTTGGAGTCTGCTCACTCTGATTCGAAGCCTAGGTTCCCATTCAAGTTCAATCCTTCATGGTCTTTTGAAGAGGATTTTACTCTAATGGTTAAGGGCGAAGGTATAACCCTCCACTTGAGCTATCAGCTAGTGAACAATTTACTAACTCATTAAAGCTTGTGAAAGCAAAGGTGGTTGTTTGGGAAAGAGATAGATATCATTTGAGGGATGTTGAGTTACTTGAAGTTGAAAAAGCAATTGTGGACAGGTTTCAGGTACTTGATCATGGGTTATATAGAGCAGAGGATCTAGTTGAACTAAAGGCTATGGAAACTAGGAAAATCAAGTTGCTTTTGGGCACAGAAAGGGATTGGCGCATTAAAAGTCAGGGTATGTAGTTAGATGCTAGAGATCAAAATACAAAATTATTTTATAATTAAGCCAATCATAGAAAGAAGTTGAACACGATCTGGGAGATGGTTTCTCTAAATGGCACAAAGGTTCAGAAATTCAAGGATTTGGCTCAACTTAAAGTCCATTTTAAGAAGATCATTAAAGAACCAACTGGGGCAAATATTGCCAAGATACTTAAAGTTTTGGCTTACTTCCCTGGGCTGATAAACGAGGAGAACAATGCAAAGATCTGTGGGGTTGTTACTAAAGATGAACTATAACACATTTTGACTACCTTTCGAAAGGATAGGATCCAAGACTAATTGGATGATCGGTTGAGTTCTATCTAGATTTTTATGCTATTCTCAGTGAAGCACCACTCGAGGCATACTCGCAAGTACCCGCGAGTCTTGCCGAGTGGATGCCCTCCCCACGTAACCGCAGAAGACTCATTTGCATACTCGCGAACTGGGGTTGACTCGTAGAATCGTGGAACTCAGCCAAACTCATCGTCATACTCGTGGGACTCTGCTGGCAAAAAAATCGCGCCACGCCCGCTTTTAACCATGCCTTCGGTTACCAGCAAACGAATAGAGAGTCGAGCTAGCGAATTAAGCTCAGAAGGAAAGTCTCTCTAGTCTGTCATGCTGTCTAAGATAGAATATATACGACTTACGGGGGTTTGGGAATTCCCTCCTAGCATTATACGCACAACCCTTATCGAAGTGCCAACCCGACCACCACCTGATAAGGTGCAGCGGAGGGAGGGAACTACTTCACCATGGTTTAGCTGCACGGGAAGCAAAGCACGGACTGAGGAGTGAAGCCGTGAGGACTGAGGAGTGCAGAGACTGGAGCAGTGGAGACTCGAAGAGTGCAGCAGTGGAGACTCGGAGAGTGCATCCGTGTGCCCTGAAGCCGCCGTGATCCCTGAAGCTGAAGCTGCCGTTAAGCCGTGGTTTTCATTTTTTTTTTAATTTTTATTCTATAATATATTTTAACCTAAGTTTTATGTAGTTACTACATTTACTTTTTTAATTTTTTAAAATTTATTAATATAATACGTAATACTATTACAAAATATGTAATATGTAATACATAATACTAAATTTAGTTTCTGTAGTAACTATTACAGTAATAGTTACTTGTTTTAAAATTTATGTAATATATTTTTTTTAAATGTAATAGTTTAAAATTTAAAAACTTTAAACTTTAAACTAAATTTAAACTTTAAATTTAGTTTATGTTAATATGTTATTTAATTTCTTTATTTTTTTAAAATTTATTTTTTATTGTTTCTATTTTTAATATATTATTTTTAAAGTTTTATTGTTGTTTATTTTAAATTGTTTTTTTATTTGTTTCAATATAATTTTAATTTATTAATTTTTTTTAATATATTATTTCTGTAATTTAATTTCTTATGTATTTTTTTAATAAATTATTTATTTAATTTAATTTCTTGGTTGTGGTTTATGAACACTATGGTTTATGATCACTATTTAAATTTTTAATTTTTGCATACAAAAATTGATTTTGTTATTTCGTATAATCATAGTTTATGAGACAATGTTATGAATTATTGCAAAAATTGTAGTTTTATAGCTTATTATATGGATTGGAAATGCTTTTAAACTCTTTTTTTTGCCAAACATGTACAATATTTTTTTTTTCCTATTTGCCGAGTCTGTCCCGAGTCTTTCCCGAGTGTTTCCTGAGTCTACGAGTCATATGCCAGCCGAGTCTTTGCCGAGTCCGAGTCGTGCAACATTGGCTATTCTTGGTGACGATCTGGTAAGGGTCGTGGAAGAAGTAAGGTTAACAGGCAAGGTGCCACTGAGCATGAATGCAACCTTTGTTGCATTGATTCCAAAAAAGGATTGCCCAAAATCTTTTGATGATTTCAGGCCTAGATATTGCCCAAAATCTCTCTGTGCAATTGCCTTTATAAAATTATTTTGAAGGTTATAGTTGTTAGGCTCAAACCACTCTTATCAATCTTCATCTCAGTTGAACAATTCAGCTTTCTTGATGGAAGGCAGATACATGAGGTTGTTGGTAGTTGGTACTACTCAGGAAGGTCTCCACTGGATCAAGCTTTCTAACTCACCTGCGGTGGTGGTCAAGATTGATTTGTTGAAGGCTTACTATCGTGTTTCTTGGCTCTACCTTAGATTACTGCTCATTCACATCGGTTTTTCATTACCCATTGTCAAGTGGATTATGGCTTGTAACCTCCTTCACTATTCTTATTAACATATCAACTTCGAATTTTTTTAAACCAACTCGGGGGTTGAGACAAGGTTGCCCAAGTTGCCCTCTGTCTCCTTATCTCTTTTTACTTGTGGCTAAAGGTTTAACTATGGCATTGTCAACTGCCAAAAGAAATAGAAGCACTTATGGTCTTAAGGTGCGTGGAAGAGAGTCTTGAACGCATTTGTTGTTCACTGATGATGTGTTACTATTATGTTTTGGCACCGAAACTGAGTTAAAAGTATTTCAGGATATTCTTCAACTGTATAAAACAGCCACAGGTATGGAGATTAATGACACCAAATCTTCTATGTATCCTTTCGGACAGGATGTGGGTCTCTTGAATACCTTGGGTAGAATTTTTAATATTTATCCTCCAGATGTTAGACCCTAACTCAAGAATCAAATACTTGGGCTACAACTTGAAACCTAATAACTATGGCAAAGTTGATTGGAGCTGGTTGAATGGCAAAGTTGAGAAGAGAATAAATATGTGGTGAAATAGGTGGATCTCACGGGATGGGTCCCTAGTCTTGGTTAAATCTATGTTGGAAGCTATTCTTGTGAATTGGCAAACTTTGGCACATATTCCAAAAGGAATTCTCGAGCAGATCAGAGATCTGAAAGATGTGTTTTAATTACTTGTGGTAAGGAAGTAGTGAGTACAGGGGATGTCATTGGGTAAATTGGAAAAGATTGACTATTTTTAGATATATAATAAAAAATTTAAAAATACATATTCATGTACGTCAATGTAAATCCAAACCATTAGACACCCAATATGCAACGTTTGCTCATGTATCTGTCAAAAATTTGTTTTAGTGTTTGTGGGGGATGAGTTTAGGTTTTTTCCTGTTTTTTGTTTATTTTTCTATTTTTTGTCTTGAATGAGCCCGGAGTAGTTCAAGTCGAAACCGACTGAATCAGCCAGTCTAACTAGTTCCATATCGAACCAGCCTGTTCGGTATCGAACCGACATTGAAATTTGAACTAGCGTGTGTGATTTAGAGCCCCAAAGAACAAAGCTAGCCCAACTATAACTTAAGAGGTGTTACCCACTGTCACCTCAATAACCACCTCTCTACACTTTAGGTTGGCTCTTCTCCAACTCAAGGGGGGCTTCCCTAAGATAGGATTGCTAGGCTATGGCAATAAAGGCACAAGGTGATTTGAAGAGTTAACCTTAGCATAACATTGGATCTTTTCTGTAGCATGTATAGATTAAAAATGAGTGATGGGAGGACCATGAAGACTAGTGCCAATCCCCAGGGCAAATGGAGTCAAGTAAAGCTAATCCATGAAAGGGGCTAGTTCATGAAAGGTTAGGGAAATTAGGACTGTATGCACATGCCACAAATAAAACCTTGGCATGTTGAAAAATGAATGTAGAAATCAGCTAGGAAGTCCCAAGAGTGGTGCCACATCAAAACAATGTCAACTAGGGTGTGGCACATACAATGAACTATTACAAGCTCTTATTCTAGAAAGATGGTTGGAACAATGTAATATAATCATGCATTAGACATCAAAAGGAGGTAGAGGAATACAATTCCAATGAGGAAATTTTACCCTTATAATTGACCCTAATTAACAAGTTATAAGTTATTCTACAATTCATTAGCAACATTAGAAAAAGGGACAAGGTGGCCACACTTTGAATGGAGAAGAAACCCTCACACTTCAAGTTGCACCATGAAAGATATGTCTATTAGGCTCCAAAAGAGAGAGCTCTCAAAACTCAACCATGAGTACAAGTGAGGAAAAGGCTTTCTTATATAGGAGAGGAGCTCAACTTCCTTTACAATAAAATAATAATAGATCCACCAAAACCATAGATCTATCCTAGGGAGGAATAAACAAATAAAAATACTCCTCTAAAATCTAATCAACTTTAACCAACACCATGATATGAGGTGGTCAATGCCACATGTACAATGCCAAAGATTAACTTAAGGCCCAAGAAAGAGGGTGCACCACTAGATCTAAGTCGAACAATGACGAAAAGAGATTAGATCTATGGTTTGACCCCTTAGATATCTCTAACAACTCAACGCTCTCCTCAAAAGTGGTGCCAAATGATATGGAAACCTGAAAAGCTGGCAGTACCCTCCAAGAAAAGTGCTCCACCAATACCATGTGCCATGTGCTCCTAGGGTCCAACATGGGTCAAAAACCCTAGGGCACTCCATCAAGCATGTAACAAACTCCTCAAATGGACCACATGTTAGGCAACCCATCAATAATGACAAGGAAAGGTCCAATGTGTAACCACTCTACTTAACTCGTGCCAATCGTCCAAGCATGTGCCAATAAAGTCAAACCAAGTGCTGGAAATAGCTCAAAAAAGGTGAAAAAACAACCTGAAAGATGACTCCAGCCCTCTCATACCCCTAGGAATCTTGCTAAGCACTCTACACCTTTGGAAAGGTCTCAGAAAGAGCTTTCCAACAATATATGGCACTTCCCAAATAGAGCTAGGATGAGTGAGATCAACCCTCCTGAAGACAAGGTACCAAACTGCTGAAAAACGGCCCAGAAACCAGCAAAAACAACTTGAAAGATGACTCCAGCAATCCCAAAATACTAGGAATCGGCCTGAGTGTTCTGGAGTCTGGACCATTTAAAAGGGCTTGGGAAAGATCTTTCCACCCATGTATCATATGCCCTCATTTGAGCTAGGGCATTGGAGAACCAAGGGTTTAAAATCAGGGTCCTGTTTTGCTCAATTCACCTTACAATAACCATGAAAAACTAGCTGCAAAATGTGAGCAAATGCCAAGAGCTCAACATCACCATGAAAATCATCAACATTCAACATACCATACAAACCTTCATCAACCAACAAGAACAAAAGGCATCAAATCTCAGGAACCATCCAAGGCATCATCGACATGTCACCCCCACTAAGAATTGTGATGAAAATTACAAGTGGACACCCATGCAAAATGGGGGGTAACACAACACATTAGAAATTGAGGTCAAATAAGCCAAACCAGCTGGTTTCCATTTTGGTTCACCTGATTTTAAACACTACTACGAATACGCTCACAATAGTATCTGTGTTGTATATAACCAAGATACAGTCAAGATCCATATATCCTGAGGCTGGTTCAATATGGATATGCTGAGGCTGGTTTGGTTCCATACCAAACTGGCCGGTTCGGTTGGAACTGACTTTCAAACCGGTACGTTAGAAATTGAGGTCAAATCAGCCAAACCGGATGGTTTCCATTTTGGTTCAGCCGATTTTTAAACACTATTATGAATACATTCATGATTGTATCTGTATTGGGTATCACCTAGATACAATCAAGATCCACATATGCTGAGGCTGAGATTGTGTCAAAGTTGTATTCATCAAAGAATATAAAATAAAAGCTAAACACAAACAAAAAACATAAATAAGAAAAGACCTAATTAACCTTCTAAATAAGTGTCCAACTCCTCCTTTAGAAGACAGACCTGTAAGTATTGAGCTACAATGTCATAGTTTGCCAAAAACAAATATGTGCACTTTCATAGTGCTTCTGAATGGCTTTGCATGTGTGGATTGAATTTTTGTTCCAGAAATTTTTAAATTATTTTTATAAGAGTTTTTTCGATTTTGTTGTGCTGTCAAATTTTGAGAGGAATTTTAAAGTGTTATGTTGGTTGTTCTTTAGACAGCTTTTTCTTGAGTGTATGCTATTATTTGATTTTCAGGTTGCCTTTTCTAGCAAGCAAAATGTTTTCTCCTATTCATTATGGCAACATCAACTAATGTTGGGGCAGCAAGTCAACAAACTCAAAACACAACAAAAAACAACCCAATGTCCCACTTCGAGAATATGTTATCATTGTGGATTAGATTGCAGTATGTGGAACCAGGAATGTCCAAAAATTCCACTGGACACTCCTCAACAGGTGGGAATGTTCCCAGACCTAGCCAGGGACTGGCCGTGAAGGTTAAGAAAGTTACCAACACTCCCAATGACGTTCTCCTAACCAAACTTGGAACACCAGAACCCCAGGTACAGGTTCCCCAGAGGTAGGGAAGGGTTCCCAAGCTACATTGGCCACTACCCTAAATATTAATATTGTGCAATCCAGACTCTGGTAACCAACAAAAAAATAGCTAAATGCTCCACAGTTTAACAATAATCTGCAGGATCAACCACAATAATGCTTCACAACAGTTCAATCTTGACATGAAATAGGCTAATAGCCCTCTTTACATAGACTCGAAATCTCAAACATCATTAAAAGAGGAAAAAAATCAGTTGATCTGAAAATGCCCTAAACTGCATTCAGCTAAGGTTTAGACAAGGGCTGACATGCCATCACTTCAAAGTTGACCCAAATACATTGAGTTTTTCCCAATTATTTTTCAAGATAAATCCCTGCCTTTTAGTCATGCCCACCATTAGCTAACAACAAGGCACTATTATATGAATGTTATTAGATTTAATTTTACAGAAACACAACAGTAATAACAATCTATTTAGTTGTATTGAACTTTTCTTTTCTGAAATTTAGTTTTCAGGAACTGTCTTTGACTCTTTCCTCTTTTATAATAAATTTACTTGACAACCAGAATTTTTACAAATTTCTGCAGAGAGACATGTCAGTTTTCCCAGCGAATGGTTGACAAGGATTTGAATATAACAGACAAAGAGAAAATAAAGCAAATACAAAGAATAAAAATCGAATATTGATAGTAATGTCAAATAGTAACATCCTAGTCTGACTTGTAAGGAGGAAAGACACACCTGGATTGAGGTAAGACAATGAGCAGCTCTAATGGCTCTTGATGCAAGTACTTCCCCAAAGCTGTGCCAAAAAATGAATATTCAACTGGTATCAAGGTATGCTTGTGAGGAGGAAACTAAAATGACATTTGCTGAAAGTTTATTCAAATGGAGAGCTTCAAGGTGAAGCAAACCAATGTTGCCATGAATAAGTAAACAGTGACCAACAAATGTTTACACATCCTATCTCTGCTCAACACAACAACTAAAATTGGCCACTGACAAATATACATTGAAGATTGTAAACAAAAAGAACAGCAATGCTAACTGCAGTTATTACGTTGCCTCCTCAAGTGAGTAGATACGAAGCTCATAGACAACTTGCTGTGCAGATATTGGATGCCTTGTTGGGGATGTTGCTATCCCTGTAGCACCTTGATTTGACTGGGACTGCATGCCTCCTTCTAGTTCCTGCTGGGGAAGCACACATGCTACACATGCAGCCAAGAAACGTCCACAGGGTGAAAAATGTGCACCCATTTCACTGTCATTACCCGAGAAGGTGAGTCAGAAAGCCTCAAGTAACTCTTGCTTAAGGTTATAAAACAATTTAATTCAATGAGGTTGTCCTATAGAATCTCGAAGCTAAAACAGTGTACATTGAGAATAAACATTTTGACAAGCCCGTTGACATTACAAGAGTCTCAGCCAATGTATTGCTTTGAATTGCATAGCAGTAAACAATCTCTAAAACCTTTAGGAATAGTTCAGAACTAATAAAACATGTTTCAAGTAAAGACTTTCATAACTAAGAACTTCAGAAACAGTCATAAGACTATGATATCTAATCATAATGGCATTCATTACAATTTATCCTCACAAGTCACAAATGATTGAAAGATACCTCGTCCCCACAATCTCATAGAATAATGTAAGGTTGTTTATAACCATAAATGTCAACAACAAAGCATGTAAATATTGACTGAGAATCTACCTGCATAACACTGCATGTGGTATTGTCAAACGACATTTCTCTGGATCAAGCAATGCACTAGGCTCTTTTACATTATGTGGCCATATTCTTAGCTTAACAGTGCAAGGTAGCTCAGCAGCTGCAGCTGCAGCAGCTGCTGCCATGGATGCATGTGCAGCTGCTGCTTCTGCTTCACCTGCCGCAAGATTAGGTTGTGGGTCTCTTTCTTCATTTACAATATTCATGCTAGCATCTTCACCAACAGACATTCCAGTTACTCCATCACCTGCAAACATTCCAGATATGCTAGTCCCTGTATGTGCATTGAGTCGAGAACGTGAGCGATGGCGCCCTCCAGACCTCCCAGCAACTCTAGCAGCAGCAATCCCAGCTGTTGGAGATGATAGTAAAGAAACACCATGGCTTTGTTGTTGTGGATGTGATTCAGATGCCCAGATATCAGATGGCATGTTTGGCATTCCAAACACATCGCCCTGTGAACCTTCCACAATAGGTAAATTTGGACTCAATCCAGCATGAGTCTGACCCATTAACCACCCTTGCAAGAAGGGTAACTCCCAGCCTGTGTGATCACCAACAGGAAATAATCGATGCAGCTGTGATGATGGCCCACTTCCTAAGAGTAGTTGCAGGTTCACATTTGCAGGCATATTTAAAGGGGAGATGCCACGACTTGTTCCTGTTACTTGTCTTGCTTGAGAAGGAGGAAGTCTTGAAGAGCTTTCTCCTAGATAAGATGTAGTCCCTGGCTGATTTCTGCCAGATGCCACACTTCCATTAGAAAATACCACATCCTCAGATTCTTGTATAGGAGAATTCCTTTGCCTGTCTCTCACGAAAGTATCCCTTTTTGTGGGTCTTAATGTGTCAAGACCAAATCCATAGCCATTATTTACTGTTTCATTAGACTGCCTTTCAGTAAATTCGTTTTCATGTCTGCTATCATTTATAAGTTCAGACGTGATCCCTCCATGAGGCATTCGAGGAGAAACATCCATAGGGGCTGCCCAAGCAGTGCTCTGTGTTTGAAAGTCTTGGTCATTTGAACTTTCTAACAGTGGTCTATCTTCACCCTCAAGTTGTCTAGTACTGGAAGTTTCAACCACCATACCATCTGCCTGCGAAGATTGAACATTACTCTCACTCACAAAAGCAGCAGGCCAGAATAAACAAGGGAATGGCATCAAAGGTGCCGAATTTACACCAGAGACTGAATTTCCAGAACCTGTATGAGGACGAACAGGGGTGAAAAATACAGCTGGAGGAGGATACTGCAAGTAACCCGGTGATGTGGCTAATGTCATTGGAGAATCAGGAGAGTCAAGATCGTTAACCTACAAACAAACATTACAAAAATATGAGACTGCCAATAGAAGAATCTACAATAGAAGATTGGCCTGTATAAAAGTTAAACATGTGGAAGGGAACACAAAGTATTGAACCTCAGCAGTCAAAAGAAGTGGAGCAGCATGAGGATGAAAGTGCACAGCTCGTAATGACCGACGTGTTCGGAGGACAATGACTGGTGATGGTGCATCTTTTTTATTGTATTGCCATATATAGAGCTTACAAAGTTGCAAAAAACATGGATAATTATCAAACTTGAAACATATCAAAGATAAAAACTGAAGTTCACTGGCTAACTGAAGCAGAGGAAAGAACTATCATCTATACAGCCACAAAAGAAAAAAGCTTTCACTTACCTTGTGGCCGGAAGCTACAGCTAACAAGTCTCCTTGGGCATGGAATGCAATAGAAGCAATTGGGCGGTCTGTGTGAAAAAAACATAAGAAACAACATTACATTTGGAATATAGCATTCTACCTTATAGTAACCATACCTGAAAAGAATGCCAAAGAAGAATCTGCCACTCTTTGCAAATAGCTGAACCTCACCAAAGCTTATTATATTTAAGATGGTAACAGGATATTAGAATTACAGAAATCACGAGACCCAATGCAGTCAGCAGTATTCGCATTCCAGAGGCGGACTTCATGATCTAGGCTTCCACTTGCAAGTATTTCTGGACGGCTTGGATGAAATCGAACCTGCAGATTGTTCCCGGTAAAGATTATCAGTCAAAACTAAGTCACGATAACCTTTGGCGCTGCCCACACTCCATTGCAGCTAGACTCCAATACATAGATACCATGAAATTTGGTTTATATGGGTGTACCTCTTGATAACATTATTACAAATTGACAACATTAAAAATAACAAACATCTAAAAGATAATCAAGATCCAAATGTGGATCAGAAAAAATTACATTTCATTTATGCAATGAACACAAACAAAACATTTTAACTGAGCTAAAAGTAAAACTAGAGAACAAGCACAGAATCGAACAATGATCCCAAAAGATAGATGCTTCCTACATACAACAAGCAAAATGGAGTTAAGAAACAATATGAAATAACAAGATAAGAAGCAATTTGCAAATGTTCAATAAGAATAATGGTACATCAGAGGGCTAGTGATGGATCTAAGTTGGGGTGTGGGGGGTGATGTCAAAAACCAATATATGGAAAGTAGAAATTCACAGATATTTAATTTTTTAATCGAGTATCAACACGGTATTTAAATATTTAATCAAGTATCAAGGTGGTATTTAAAGTTTTAATCAAGTATCAAGGCGAAGGGCAGGATCATAATGTAGACTGTCACTTGGAGCACCCAGTGGGGAAGGAACATACCATCAATGGTCAAGATTCACTTGGAGCACCCAGTGGGGAAGGAACATACGATGGTCAAGATTCATGAAAAATCTATCAATGGAGACAACTCCAATATATGGGGACAACAGGAAAAAAACTCCCCAAAACAATAAATAAGAATTTTGACTGATCAGAGATGAATAAAAGGTAAATATGCATATAATTAATATCAAAAAAACTATATCTTTATCAAGAATTGTCCATATTTAATTATATAGTAATATTTTGATAAAGATATAAAGAAAATATTTCTGATAGAAATATAATGAAGACTCGAGAGAGAATAATTTGCCAAAGTTCTAAGAAAGTATTTAGGTGACCCCCCTAGTATAATCAAATTGATTTTTTCTGGCCCACCTGGCTGACAATTATAAAAATTTGTAATGTTTATCCTGTGGTTAAACTGCCTGTTGTAATGAATTTTCTAGTCAATAAGACCTTATCATCACAAAAAATTGTGAAAGTTGAGAACAGATATAGCATTGTATACAACTTGCTGATGATCACAAAAAGTGTACGCCAAATGCATATACTTATGCTTTATAGGAAATGTAAGATTTGTATGGTAAATCTCTATAGTGTGGAATGCTTACTAAAACTGGTTTCTGGGCTTGAAGAGGACAGGTACTGCCAATCAGTATTCTAATTTCTAAGTTCTAGGAGATTCCCAACCTAAACAAACTAGGCAAAAGTATTATATAAATGTTGGTTCTTTTAGAAACTAAAGAAGAGAAAATTTTATGACTTCTCTCAAACGTTCGATAGCTATTATATCAGAGATTAAGGTTCACAGCCATGGTATGAAGTAGAAGTTACTAATGCATAAAATCCCTGCCATATAGTGATCAGGCTTCTCACAATTACCAAAGATATTTTAACAACATTACATTCTCTCAATTGAAGTTATTATATATACTATAACTAAAATAACAACAGATAACATTGCAACAAGTCAGATTAAAATGTGAATTGTTATTTTCTTCAATATCCTAAATTCAATATCAAAGGCCAAACACCCTACATGTCAGAAGAAAAGCTAATGATACATACCACCCATGGAGTTCGCCGATGCCCACTTAACACCTTTAAACATGACCCAGTCCGACAATAGATTATTTTCACTGTGTGATCCCCACTGTCAGACAAAAAGTATGTCAAATCCAATTGTAATTTAATATGTGGACATAGATCTATTTGAAAAACATGCAAGAATGAACCTTACTGTGTAGATGCAAGTGTTTGACCATCAGGACTGAAGGCAGCTGCAATGGTTGACCTAGGAGGTGGAACTAGAGGGCAATACTTTGCAGAAAAATGTCTGAGAGATTCTGCTTCCACCCTAAAATTACAGAAACATAGATTAGAATTTAATGAGATGATCACAATCTGAAATTCTAATGCCTTGTTTGGATAAGATTATTGCTCAATATGATAATTTTCTGCAGAACCTCCTTCCAATGATAACAGGACAGCAGACAATAAAAATTAGGACTGAATAATTTATATGCATTCATGTCCAGAACTGTGGAGGTGTAAATACATTTTTTTTGCACTGCATACTATATGATAAAGGGAGACAACTGAGTGCAGCTGGACCCATAACATTGCATGCTGAACATATTAGATTTGCAAAGAATGGGGAAGGATTACCATGCAATAAGGCCATTCTTAGCATCTGTTACTTCACACCTTCGTCCAGAACAATCAACACTCCATCTAGCTGCTTCACCCCACAACCACTTTGAAGGTCGTTTTACTCGAGGCGAGATCTCCCTCCATGCTAGCAATCGCAAGACATTCTCCCCCCTGTTAAAAGCAAATGAAAACAAGCACATATCTAAAAAACACAGTTGTTATCAAACACATCCCATAACACTTTAACCTGCTCCAAGAATGAGCCCTAAAACAAAATAATATTATGAAAAGACAAGTGGCTTTCACATAGAATGACTTTTTCTGACAAATCTCCACAATCTACTAGCATCCCGTTCCTTCTAATTGAACTGGTTCACTATTACTTCTAATCAGATGTAAACTAAGTGTACATGGATAGGCAGAATCAGAGAAAAATGTCTACTAAACAAAAATGCATGATAAAAAAAGCACAAAGAGACTAAACAAATAGTTGACAAGAGAAACTTGACCCTTGGTTTAAATTACTCAAATTAAATGTAATACTTTGTTTCTGGGTGACAGGTACAATATAAATTATTTAACCAGACATGTTTTGGTGACTCGCATCCTAACAATTGATTTCCAATTCCATTCCTTGTAATTGACCTGGTTCATTGTTCCTTCTAATCAGACGTAAACTCAATGTCGATGGATAGTTAGAATCAAAGAAACTTGTCGAGTAGATAAAGAGTGCATGATTAACAACTACAAAGAAACTAAACGAATAGTTTACAAGAGAAACTTGACCCTTAGTTTAAATTACTCATAGTACTTTGTTTTAAGGTAACAAAGCTATAATTCCTGGATGCGGGTGCAACAGAGAACCAGGAAGCACATTAAGTAAGACACGTGGGGGAGGGCATGCAACCACGTGGAGAGCAAGAGGACAACGAGGTGCCGGACGTCGCATTGAAAGCTGAAGGGAGGGATAAGTTAATACAAACGAGAAGAAGGTTGGTAAGTGTTAAGACGAGGGGGATTAAGGTACGCCGCTAAAGGAAATGTCAGGAGACGAAGCAAGGTAAGGAAGCACAGTTATCATAGCTGCGAATGAGGAATTATTGGCATAGCTAGGGAGGAGACATGAGGAGCGTGCGTAAGGATGGCAGGGAGGAAAATGACGACAGCAGGGGAGTAAATGGTAGTAATGGGAATTATGTCGCCTCAGTTGGAATAAATCTCCTAATGAATGCGACCAAGGAGGAAGGCAGGATAAATAGGGGGTGGAAGAACGAAGCTGAGTTAAATGAGGTGAGAAGGAGAGTTGAGGCCTTGTTGAGCAAGCATCATCTTGAAGAATTGAGTAAGCGCCACCTCGAAGCTCTATTGGAGAGGACTACAAGCATGGCTCCTCGCCAGAGGATGAGAAGCATGCGGGGAGGTAGAAGCAAAGGAAAAAATAAGGAAGTGATGGAGAACGAAGAGGAAAAATGGTATATGAGGGTAATTCCTAAATACGTGAATGGGTGCATTTCGGAATGGAGGAAAAAGAGCAGGAAGAAATGTAGGAAGAACAAGGGGCACCGACTAGGCCAAAAACTCATATTGGATAATGCGAAGGCTATTAGCAAAAACCATGCTTGAAAGGGAAAGTTTTGGGGATTTGGTGATGCAGGTCCTCAATAATGCCAAAGAGGACCTGGTTCGTACTATTGTTGATATGGACAGTGTAATGGGGCTAGCCAAGGCCCCTTGGTCGCCAAGCAGAGCAAGAGAATCCTACACCGATAGTAGTGGAACATCCAGAACCAAGGGAGGAGGACCTGCAAACTGAGCCCAGAAGAAGTGAGGACAAGGCTCCGAAAATGGCAGAGGAAGCGCACGGTCAAGCAATAGAGAAAGCGCACGAAGTGACAGAGGCGGGAGCGCGGGACGGAACGGCATCAGAATTATTCCCCGAGTAGATTATGGAACTCTCTCCTTGTTGGTTTTTTGAAGATAAGGTATCGGCACATTTCCCAATTTTGAATATAAAAGCCCTGGAAGCAATCATAGAGGAAAGACAACCATGGGCTGCAGAATAATGGGGATGAAGTCTGTGGAAAAGCTGGAATTTTGGCATAGCTGGGGGGATGTAAAAGGTCCTGCCTCTCTAGAAGGGAGGGCCAGGATATAGACCAAGCATGGCATGGTAAATAGTGGGGTAACAGGTCTATAGGGGGAAGGGTACTTATGCTGGGCATCGTCTTTTCGGTTAAATACAGTGATTGCAGCACCGTGATAATGTTTGTAAAATGTATAGCTGAATAGAGGATATGAAGGAACCTGAAGTAGCTAGTGACCCGTGATGGGTGTTTTGTAACTTTATGTACAGTTGGTTTCAGTTTCTTAATATAATATCTATCTCTTACTCACAAAAAAAAGGTAACAAAGGTATAATACAAGTATTTAATCAGACATGGGAAACACCCATGTAGAATTATAAGTTTTCAGATTTGGGCCTCCTCCATTCACCCAGAATCAGCAATCTGCAATCCAGATTTAAATATGTGAAGCCAATGTCGTGAGATGATGATCTTACGAAGCGTGGAGTGGAATTAAACTGACCCATGAGGCATCCTGAATGGTCCTCATCTTCATACAAACCCGGTGACAGCATCTTCTGGGTGGGCAGATCGTTCTTCCATTCAACATTGGGGCTGGCCCTGACCTAGGTTATAGACTCATCCTTCTGGTGTGGGGGATTCCTAGTTGTAAAAAAAAATAAAGAAGCGCATGGAGTGTAGTCTACACAGAAAGAGGATCTACAAACATCATATGATGTAATCAAGTGAAAGCAAGTTCATGGAAATATCTTTATGCTTTCAGATCTAATCTCTTTGTTGCATAATCATGAACAGCTCTATTTGAATCTGTCAATTCTTTGTTATAGAGCTGTAGATTTTTTTTAAAAAGAGGTTCCAGCCAACCTTTTCTGTTCAAAGTTCTGTTCTCAAAGGTGCTTTTGAATCTTTAGACCTCAGCGATTTGTAACCAGCAATCATCTCAGCGATTAGATTTATAAAGATGACCTGGAAATCCTCGTGTTAGATCTGCGATCTGTGATCTGGCAATAGCATCCTTCCATACCCCACGCATGAGATCTGTGCAAATTCTGGTGATTTCTGCGAAATTGATAGCAGCCACATCGCGCGATCTGCCTCAGCAAGTGATATCCTCAAATGTATCTGACCAGCGACCTCCTCAAACGTGGCAAGTGATCTTGTCCAATGAACCAGCAAATTCTTCCAAAGATTAATCTCCAGCCACAGCAACAGCAACAGCAATCCGCATCAGCAAGTAATCTGTCAGTGATTTTATGTAGCGATCTGGTATAAAACTCTGGTTTCATGACAGAGATCAAAATAAAAGAATTTGCCTCCAATCCACAGTGAACCCTCACGCGATCTGGTGGTTAAAGGAGCCTTCAGAGATCTGGTACATCGGTTCTCTTCTCACGATCTGGTGTCAATTGACTATCATCTACGTATAAGCCTCCACGCAGTCCAAAGAGCAGTAAACCCTTCTCGTTTTGATGCTTAGTCTTAATCTGGGATATGCTCCATCTGTTGTCAGCGATCTCCAGTGATAGTGATCTGTTGACAGCAATTTCCAATGATAGTGATCTGTTGACAGCGATCTCCAGTCACCAGTAACAGCAATCTGTTGACTTCTGAGCGTTTTTATTTCCCTTTTGGAATGGCACGTTGAAAGCACTGCTCCTGGACTCTATTGTCTATCTGGCGAACACGAGCATTTTGAGGAGTCCCCAGCTTATGCGTATTCGAAACAAGGAATTTCTATGGGCATGTGTGTTGGAACATAATTCCCATCTAGACCTTGGTTAATAATCTTAGCATAAGGTTTCCAAGTGTTTAGTGCATGTTGTTCCAAACTTCCACCTTGTGTTAGCTTGCTAGTACCTAGTTGGGTGTCTTGGACCAAGAATTTGTCCACATTTGATCCCAATAACTATGGATAATCCTATCTTGCCTTGTTTGTCCACTTATGCCACCATTTCCCCTATTTTTAAGAACCTAGCGCCCTCCTTCCTTGTTTTATGGATGCATTCCATGTTTTAAGGAGCTAAGGCGCCCTCCTCCACAATTTATGGGATAAGGATGCACCCTCTTGGGTAAATTGGTCAAATGGGTAATTAATGGCCACTACTTAGCCAACTACACCACCTCATGCGCTCTCCTAATGATTCCTTTCACACTATTTGACTATCCAAACCTACTTTCGGTCCTTTGTGTTCATTTCACCTCATTATGGCCACTACTTGGAGTTACACTTGGCACAATGTCATAGATTGGGGGAATCAGTCAAGATAAGCCAACTTTAATGTGAGCTACCCATGGTATTTGTTAGCCCATGGTATTTACCCAAGGTATTGCATGTAATCATGCCTATATATTGTACTCATGTTAATGAATAATATAGAGTGGAATTCTTCCCACTGGAGTGATTTTCCTCTAGTGTTCTGTTCAATATTTCTTCTATATTCTTGCTATCTCTTTGTGCAAATAATTCTAAGTGAGATTGTTTTTGCTATCTAGATCTAGGATGGAATGTCATGTGATTCAGAACATATTGTTGTGATGTTGTGCATTCCAAAATTTCACAATGTGGATGAATAACATTGGTTTACATGAATGTTTAAATAATTCAGCTTTGGCCGAGATACATTCATAGTACATACTTATTTTGGCTTTCACTAAAGAGTTGTAACTAACTTTTTTAAGTTCAAAGTGAGGTCGGGCGTGCTGCTGTGGTCATATGAGCGTTTGCTTGAGCCAGAATAAGATCATAGAGATCAAATTCATCCAGAGAAAAACCCACACATGTCCATAAGATAGCTGGAAACACACGTTGCCACGTTCAAATTGAGATATTCTTTAATGTTTTTAACTTTTTAATACCACATGCAGTGCACAATTGTTAATTATTGGCCTCAATCCATAGGCATAATCAACAACTGAAATAGGGGGATTATCGCTCGTGACTGCTTAGTGTATGCAGGCCACTACTCTTGAAAAAAGAGCTTCGTGAAAAAGCTTGAAGGAGATTTTTGCAAATGTTCGAAGCAAAATTGCCCTTGGCCTATCTTTGTAATAAGAGTTTCTCTCTCAAGTGCTAAGAGCATAATAATAAAAACACCATTTTTTGTTGTGGTGGTGAATGAGTTCTAGTCCTATCCCGAAATCGAATAAGGAGGTCTAAGAACATATGTGTTCATGTATGATGAATGCTTATGATGCCTTGTGTCTAGTTTCAACACTAAAATTGTATTATTTCATTCAATTCATTACACATGTGGAGAACAAGTCAACTTAATACAATCAAGCAGCTGGCACTCATATTCAAGCATTCAAGTTGTCGTCACATCAGCAATGGACAAATAAAAGGAGAAGTTTATGAACTCAACACATCATGGAACATTTGAAGCTCAATTGTAACTTGCAAACAGTGCTTTTGTAAGTTAACTTGTAATCAGCATTAACTAACTTGCAATAGTCCCTTTGTAAGCATAAAAGTTAAACTTGAATTGAACTTGTAAGTGGGTGCATTCTCAGTTGAACCCAACACCCAAAAATTGATTGAGTCGTTGTCTTTCCAAGCATAGTTTTAAAAATCAGTAAAATCAGTTAAGGAATCGGCCGATTCACCGAGTTGAAAGCAAACCGATCTGAACCGGCCTGGAAATCAATTCAGTCAACTGGTTCGGTACCGAACTGGTCTAATCGGCCGACCCACATAAAAAATCGGTCCATTTTTTACTCTCCAGCACATGGGGTCTGCAGACATGAAAACACTCAGAAATTTCCTTTTTCTTTTGTTTTTTCCTAACCTAACCTAACCCTAGAGCCTAAATCTACTTAATGACCCCCCCCCTGCTTTATTTCCCTACACCTATTTCATATTCTCATTGTGGAGCAGCGCTGCAGCAGTAGCAAACAGTGTGAGTGAGGGATGGCCGTGGGGACAGTGACACAGTCAACTGTCAAGTTTGAGCCTTGGAGCCTTGGAGTTGGAATCTGGACTGTTGGAAAGTGGAGTTGGAGCCTTGCAGGAGTGGAGTAGGAGCCTTCAAGCAGTGGAGTAACCTGTAATAGTCATTGTAGTCTGTTTACTGTAAGACTGTAAGTCTGTAACAGCTTGGAAGTTTAGAACTTGGTGCTTGGCTGCTTGCTTGCTTGGAGTCTGGACTATTGGAGGCTACCTAGAGGAGGTAAACAGTTAAACTCTAAAAGTTTAAACATGCTTGATGCTGCCAGCTTGCCATATTATTTTTTTTCTCATTATATTTGCTTGAATTTTATTATTTGCATGTTCAGATTTTTGTTTTTTTCTTTGCATGCTCAACAGTCAACTTCAGATCTGCATTCTACAGAGTACAATGTCCCCAAAAGCAAAAGATCCTACATGGATCTATGCAGATGTGGTTGAGGAGGAGATGTATTGCAAGTATTGGAAGAAACAGATTAAGGGAAGGGGACATTTTTAGGCTTAAACAGCACTTGGCTACTATTAGAGGCCAAGTTAAGACATGTGAAACTCTATTAGATGTGATTGGGCAGATTAAGGCTGATTTACAAGAACAGATTGAGAAGTTTGAAGAGGATAAGGCTAAGCAAAAAGAGAGAGAGGAAGAAATACAGAAGAAGAGGAGGCTTGCCGAAATGATGGGCGGGATCTATGCTCCTAATTTTTCAAGTGAAGGCTCTTTGTCTATCCCTTTACCACTCTTAGGGATCCCTTTCAATATGTTCTGCCTTCTGAGTCTACACAAAATAAGGGCAAAAAGAAGAATAGCATTCAAAGCTATTTCACACCTCGCACCACCTCTGCCAGTGCCAGTGCTTCTCAGTTGGCTCCAACACAAGTTCAACCCACCTTAAATTCCCACTGGAAGAAGCAATATAAATAAGTTGCCTATGAGTACATAGCTAGATGGTGGTATGATGCAGATCTCCCCTTCAATGCTACTCGCTCTTCTTATTTCCAACCTATGTGGGATGTTGTTATAGTCGTTGGTAAGGGCTTCAAAGGCCCTAGTATGCATGACTTGAGGGGATCTCTTTTGCAAAAAGAGAACGTGTCCATAGAGGAATACCTGAAGGAATTCAAAGAGTTGTGGGTCAGAACATGAGGCATTATCATGTCAAATGGACGAACTGATGGAAAGAACCGTACCATCATAAACTTCCTTGTCTCTTGCCCGCAGGGAACCATGTTTTTTAGATCATGTGATGCATCTGATAAGGTGAAAAATGCAAATTTGTTATTTCATCTTTTGGATGAGGTTGTTGAGCATGTGGAGATAGCTAATGTTGTGTAGATCATCACAAATAATGCCTATAACTATGTTCTTGCTGATAAGATGTTATGGGAAAAACATAAACCATATTATGGCTATGTTGCACAAGTTTTTAGAACACTGGTACGTTGGGTACGTGGGTATGATTATTCGGTACGACTAAAAGCTTTTCCCAAATTTGCAGGAAACATAGGGTTGGGAGCGGCAATAATATATATTAATTTTTTAAAATATATTTAAAAAATTAAAGAGTTAAAAAAAGCATAATTGATTAATTTCATAGCTTAAACTAGTTTAGCCTCTTAAGCCTCTAGTAGTGTCATGAAATTCAATCCTTTTCAATTTGCTCACTCCTCTAGGTCCACATTATACAAAAATTGGGTTTGCGTGAACTGAAGTAAACTCTAACTATGCATGACTCTAGTGCCATGGTATGTTTTGTAAATTTGACCTGCAACTTTATCCCATTGTACAAGTTTGTAAAGGCAAATTGCATATGTCTGTGTGTGTACAAAGCACCAATAGCTTCATAAACCATAAGATTCAATCTTTTTCTAATTCCTTGTTCCAACTCCATCTCTATTATTGCTCCTAAGAGTGCTTAGTATTTGGGTGCCTCTGCATTTTCTTGGTGGTAACTACTACTTACTTCTCATGTGAATGAACTTGATTGTTTCAAGTTCAACTAACAAACTTTCAAAGTCTTCAGTATTTTGAGTTTGATGTGGTTTATGATCCTAAAGTGCTATATCAATCAATATGAATTGCGTACGCTGGTTATAAACATTTGAGACATGAATCAAAGTTGTTCAATATCTTAGTATTGTAGAAAGATCCATGTTTCTAAGGTACACTGGCAGCTTATATTTTGAGTGTGAATGGATCCAGATTCCAAACGTTTAAGAGGTGTGAGCCCCCTCTTAATTTATATAACCTTAAAATTTTTTAAAATGGCATTATTGATGGATTCAATTGAAATTTTTATTATTGGTGATTTCTTGGCACAATAAACAACAATCATTCAATTGATTTTCGACACTTTATGATTTTGGGCTCCACATGGTCAGGAGCTTGTAGAAGCTCCCTGTTTGTTTGGGATCTTCCAAAAACTCCCAAACAAACACGGAGCGACTACAAGCTCCCAATAAAAAGGGAGCGACTAAAGCAAGTTACTCCCAAGCTCCCAAAGAGGCTCCCAACAAAAAGGGGACGTTTCGTACTAGCTCCCAAGCTCCCAGGAGCGGGGAAACACCGAGTATGGGTTGCCAAAATCCTGGGAGCGATACCCGTGCAACTATGTATTATGGGCCCCATGTGCGGCACATTGCATAGACCTCATGCTAGAGGACATATGCAAACAGGATTGGATCGAGAACACTATAGAGCATGCCAAGATCATCACCAAGTACATCTACAACCACGCTTTGGTATTGAGATTGATGAGGAGAGACACACAGGGCAAGGAACTTGTTAGGCCTACAATTACTAGATTTGCAACTCACTTCCTCACGTTGCAATCTCTCATTTCCCAGACACAGCACTTGGAGCAGATGTTTTCAAGTGATGAATGGAATTCATCTCAATGCACCTGCAAACAAGATGGAAAAGACACCAAGAAGAGCATTAAAAGCTCTTCATTTTGGAAAAACGCAACAGAGGTTATGAGAATTACTGCGCCACTTGTTAAGGTGTTGTTGTTGGTGGATGGGGAAAAATTGGCCATGGGCTACATTTATGAGGCTATGGATGAGGGGAAGGAGCGAATAAGGGCAGCATACAAGGATAGAGTGGGTAAGTATGGGCCTATATGGGATATCATTGATAGGATATGGAACAATCAACTCCATTTCCCTATACATGCAGTTGGGTATTTCCTGAACCCAAAGTATCATTATAGAGCTTAGTTTGATGAAGATCAGACCGGGGAGGTGAAAGATGGATTGTATGAGTGCCTTGAGCGCATATTCCCAAATGAGATGGAGCAATTGGAGATACACCAACAGATCAACTCTTTCACCAAAGCCACAAGTACCTTTGGAAAAATGTGGCTAAGATTGCAAGAGATGTGGACCAACCAGGTAAATAGTTCCATTGTTTTATTAAATTATGTTGTTTAAATTGTAAATACCTCAATTTTTAGCCAAATTCAAAATCTAATTTGTTGAATTAACTATCTTGACTCTTTGTATTCGCAGCACATTAGTGGGAGTCATTTGGTATCCAATGTCCTCAATTGTCAAAGTTTGCAATTCGATTCCTCAATCAAACCTACAATTATTCTGGGTGTGAGCACAATTGGTCTATCTTTGAGCGGATTCACATGAAGAAGAGAAACCATTTAGAGCAAAAACGGTTAAATGATGATCTAGTCTTTATGCAATACAACCTCCAACTAACATGCAACCAATTGATGAACATAAGACTTGATACATATCCCATTATGTTGGGTGATATTGAATCAGATTGGGTAGTGTAGACTCAAGTGCTAGAGTTTGATCATGATGTTGATTTGGATCTGGATATTGAGATGGAGGACTTGATGGAGGTTTAGTTGGATGCAAATCCTCTATTACCATCAATTCATGTAGGTGTAGATCCAGAGATTCCAGACATGGCAAGCACTAGTCGACCTCGTGCTTCTAGGCAATGTAGGGATTCATCTAGTACTATTATTGTAGTTGCAGATGACCTTGAGTTTGAGGAGTCTGAGCTTGAACCAGATGATGATGTCGTTACTAGTCCTTCTAGTTCTTCTTCTTCTAGTTCTAGTGGTGGTGATGAGTGTGATCATTGATGTGTATGACAATTGACTATGTACTATGTAGTATCAATATGTATTATGATCATTGATGTATGATGTATGATCATGATGTAGTGGCATCATGATTCATAGCATGTTGTTTTTTGGACTCTGCAGGCCATATAGCCTATAGGCCTCATAGATTATGTATTATGTTCCAATCCCAGTCTCCTAGATATGTATTGCATAGTACACTTTGTGACATTTTGATATATTCACTCTTATATGGCATATACAAGCAAAATTGGATAATTTGTCTCTAATGCTTTGGAATCATGGACTAAAATCTTGAAAATATTGCTCTTCTTTCAAATTTAAATATTTTATGTATTTTTTAGTAAACTGAGTCATTAAATTCAATTGGTTGACTCATGACTGATTCATTATCGATTCGGATTCCGAGTATGAGTTGACCCTCAACCAATTCCAAGTCTGATTCCAATTTTTAAAACTATGTTTCCAAGTCCACATTGAAATGCTTGAGTTAAGTGGTTGAAACTTAAATCATTGTAATAATCACAAGTTGGGGTGCATTTTCAGTAGTATCTAACACCCTCAACTTGTTGTAACAAAAACAAGCAATTGAAATACTTGAGTTAAGTGGTTGAAACTCAAATCATTGTAATAATCACAAGTTGGGGTGCATTTTCGGTAGTATCTGACACCCTTAACTTGCTGAAACAAAAACAAGAGAGCGTGAAGTTCAAGTGAGCAAGTTGCGATAAGCCCTTGTTTGTTATCAAGTCAATTGCAATCTAGACCTACCTACATAAGGAGGATTCATTTAGTTTTTCAAATGGAGCGAAGTCTTAAATTATTAGAGTTACGGAACACTCTAATAATCACTATTGAAGACAACATAATCATACTCGACAAAGCAACTCTTCAATCAGTGCTAACTTGTTTGCAAGTGACGCAAACTAAAGTTAAACTTCTTCAAGCACAATCCCAACTAATAAATGTTGAAATCAAGGATCTCAATAATCAAGAATCAGTGAAGCATTATGAACTAGTCCTTGTTCAAAACAACCTTCTTTTTCATTTTAATGATGATGATGATTCATATCAACATTCAACACAGTAACAACATAGTGATAAAACTTCGAAAGCAGTCTCCAATGAAGATGAATCGCTAGCAGAAGATTCCAAAGCATAAGTGATACAACAAATATAAGTGAAAGTGAATGTGAAGCACATCATCAAGTATAGCCTAAGTCACAGGGCTCGCCGAACTTGAACCTTGAGGTTCGAAATTCAGCGAACTTTAAAAAAAAATCAGATTCGTTCAAATTCAGCCATGAAATTCGCCGGCTTATACACAGAGTATGGTTTTATAGGGCGAATACCCTTTATTTACGTTTTTTTTAAGTGAAAGGGTTGTGTTTAAACTCCTCTATCTGCACTCACGTTGAGTCTCTCCACTTCCTGCAACTCTTCTTTTGGTTTCTGCCCGAAGCTTCAATTCGAATCGCATTGGCCCCTTCTTTGTCGTTTCTCTATGGCACCAACTCGCAGCCCTCGGCGGATAACTCGCAGCTCATTCTTGTCCCACCTGCGCGTGAAGGGCCCTGATTCTAGTGTCCACGATTACTACTTCAAGTTTCAACGCAATCGGTGTTAGGGAATCGAAGATTGCAGGGTTGAACTCATTGATTTATGTGTTCATATTCGGCAGGGTGTCGAGGATCACCGGATTGTAAGGTATAAGGTTTATTAGAGTATAAGTTATATAAATTATATCTTATAATTTATAATTTGTTTAGTATATAATATTAATTTATAATGTTTATTATATAACATTAATGATGTTTATTATAACATTAACAATAATAATGTTTAATGTTTAATGTAACATTAACATTATTATAATATTAATAATTAATAATGTTTATTATATTATATTTTTCTTAATTAATCATGTTTATCATAAAATATTTATATTTAGAAAATATGTTACGGACGAACCTAATGCCAAACCTCGTCCCAAATTTCATAAAAAAAATCGAATTCGAACCGAATTTCAAAGTTGTCGAACTCGAATTCGAACCCGAACCATGTGACATAGAGTACAGCATGATCTTTCCAAGACAATCATCAAACCTTGGGAAGAATTACACTTTAATAGGAATCGACATGGCTTAGGATATGAAAATCACAATAGTTTTCATATTTCAAATTACTCCAAACCAGTTT
Source organism: Larix kaempferi (assembly GCA_027924585.1). NCBI lineage: Eukaryota > Viridiplantae > Streptophyta > Pinopsida > Pinales > Pinaceae > Larix > Larix kaempferi. The sequence goes on along the minus strand of BSBM01000477.1, from coordinate 3,779,545 downwards.
CGTTTGTGAGTGCTAGATTCAAGAAAATTCAACTTCAAATGTTGAAGCTCGGAATGTTAAGTACCAACATTGTCATAGAATTGGTCACATGAAGAATCGGTGTTTTGATCTCCATCCTTGTCTTCATTGTGGGAAGACAAATCATCATTCTGAAATGTCAAAAGAAGAAGAAACACAAAAAGAAAACAATTCATTATGGATGGATAAGTTCTTAGTAGTGGAATCAACAAGTCAGAAGCACTAGTCTTACCGTCGAATTCAAACACGAGTAAAGACACATTGAATGATGAAATTCAAACAATAAATGGTACTCCTTGTACCTAACAGAGGGGAATATAAGTCCAAAGTGGTCCCCTTACGGCGTAGCTTTCAAGCATGGCCCTTACGGGATGAGATAACATGTGGTAGTCTCCACGTGCCCACTCTGACTTGTACACAAATGAAATAAAAATGGTACTCTCTTGCACCTCAAAGTGGGGAGTACATTAGCAAAACTCTATTTCACCTCAAGGGGGGGAGTACTTTGATCAAGTGATGATAATACAGTGATGAAGTGGTTCAAGGTAACCCACATGAAAACCCATATTTTCTCACCTTGCAGCTGACAAAGGGGGGAATATTGATGATGGTTGTCACACTTCAAGTTTCAACAACAATAGTTTGTAGATGGCAGAATCCAACAAACAAATTGCCAAATGGGCAACAACAGTCTATAGATGGCAGACTTCGAATGACAAATTGCCAAATGGGCAACAATAGACTATAGATGGGATACACAGTACATTGTCGACACATAACAATGTCAATAATCAGAGAGCACTTCAGTGATTCTATTTGTTCACTGATAATAGAGTGGTGATACTACATGTTCACCAATTAGCAGAAAATGCCAACCTCTTCAAACTAAATCACTTGGCAAATGATGGAATTGTCAAGCAAACAGGGAATGTACAGACATGGCAGCTATTCACTTCCATATTTCAGCTCTCTTCCAGTTCATTTCATATGAACTATTCAACATCCAATTTTGACAATTTTTCAGGCAGATTTTTCATTGAAGCACAAATGAAGGCTTCTAAAAAATCCATCATATCGGCTTCAGCATTAGTGTTTATTGCTTAGCTGATACAGATATATAGACTTGTGATTGAGGGGAAAATGCTAGTCTATGGCTTACCTTACCAATCACAAAGTTAAATTGTCACCATTATTTGAATTAATCATTTAGGATAATAGTGATTTATCCTAAATGATGACTAAGAGATTTGGTTGAGATTGCCTAGCTTAATCACCATGCAAGGTGTTAGGATCTAGAACAAATCTCTCTATGAGGTGGCATCACCCATTGTAATATATATTGGTAGTACTGATGTGCATACATTTGAACCAACATAAAGCCTTTCCCATCATCTTTTTGTTCATGTGTATGTTTTAACAACTGTAGCATCCTAACAATTGGTAGAACACTGAAAAATCATTACTCCTGAGAAAATCTCAATGAATAATACAAATAAACGACAACAATTACTATTTTTCGGCTTGATTCCAATACCAGAAGCCAAAACTCAAATAAGTTGTAGCAGATAATAGCCAATTCTATGGTGCCATTCTTGTTTTCTATAACCAGCATAGATCCATCTTAAACCCAGATCTATCAAGTGCCAAGAGGCATCAAAATTCTCAAGGTAAAATTTATTCATCATTTAATTCCTCTATGTGCTTGATAGATCCAAGTTTAAGATGGATCTATGCTAGTCTTAAATTTTTAAGTCTCTGTGTAAAATTTAATATTGAGCCAACATACGCTGCCAAATATTTTTATTTTATTTTTATTTGTATTCTGTCACATACGTACATACATAACATCTCCCCCATACTGTGCTGTGGAGAACCTTGCTACTCTCGGTGCAATTATGCATGCTTTCCATGAGAATTGATAGGGTGCAGACAACACCACAAATTGATGATTGGTTTCCCATAACCCGGGAAGAAAAAGTAATATAATTTGTCACAAATCCCGAAATTTTAGGATCTGATGTTTTATTTCAAATGCATGTCGTTTGACCTTTGTTTGTGTGCATGCTGTTTGTCCTTTGTTCGGTGCAGATAATTGGCTGATAGATGATAATGATAGAAACAAACAACAGAGGAAAGGCAAGTAACTAATTGTCATCAGTGCCATGCTTATTGTGGAACAAAGCTTATAAACATCATATTCTTGTCGGAGTACCAAACAGTGGACATGAATACCATCACACTTTAAAGCCAACAAAAATATGGATATGATCCAGCAATGTTGGTCCATTGCACAAAGAAAATCCAAAATAAATTATCAACATCAGTAGTTTGGCTCCCCACATTGATTGCGGTTATTGCATCTATTGAATTTGCAGTCTCACCGTTTGGCAACTTTTTTGCTATCAAAAAAGATATAACAGAATGTTATCCTCAGCAAACAAGAAACACATAGGTAAAATTAACATTTCCTTCCATTCAACTCTTACAATTTACAAGAAATAGAATGTATCAGTAAACTTACGTGTGTCTTGCACATGTGTTAGGCAGAAACTGTGAAAACGGTGTTTCAGAAGTTGAAGTTGAAGCTGGAGCTGAAGCTGAAGTACTTGATGGTCCATTTGCATTCTGTATCCAAGATGGAGTCATATCTTTCATCTAACCTCATGCTCTAGCACATACAGTTACCATTCTGAAGATCAGTTTAGAATTAATAAGAAAAGGCACCTGGGACTTTTGTTCTCTTGCAGACCGAATTGCCTAAGCCCAATATAATACATTCCACTCTCAAGCCGGTCCAAACAGAGAACAAGTTGAAAGAGTAACTGAAATCCCCAAAATCCCAAAGAAGATTTCAATGAATAGACTACAAGGTTCTCTTGCACATAGTATATCGGCCACTTTAGTGCTTACGAATTAATTTTACATTGAACCCTTTTTCATAATACAAGTCTTTTACACATTTGAATAGGCGTAAACAGCACTTCAAAGAGCTTCAACTATACTACAAGTTGATTAAAAAAATATGTTATTTTCATTTGCACCTTGACCAATCATAATGCCTACTATTACATCATATGTTGATCATTCCAGATCTTGGGATCTAAATCTTCTCAAACAATCCCACCTTTCTCAGTGAAGCTTATCCTGAAAGACGGAATCGGTTTGTACAGCTATCATAAGAAACTTCATCCAAAAGTCATTCACACCTGCAAGACAGAGAAAGGACATGTCAAAATGAAAAAATGTCGTGTGGAGCTCCATACTCGATTTGATGACTACATGTCTCTTACTGAGATTCAACATTAAAAAGGTATATAATGCAACTGTGAATGGTTGCACTCTATCTGAATCTTATTTTTTGCTCGAAAGTTTTTATTTTAACTGGAAAAAAATCACCTCGTTTTTATATGAGGAAGACAAAACAATGGTCTTGAACCTGTTTTACGAGCACAAAACATATGAACCTTCATAATTCACATAAATTTCTGCAATGCCGGGAACTTGTTCTAATGATCATAAAGTTGGTCTCCAAACAGATTTCGACTCCTGGACTAATGTGATAGATTTCAGCAGAATCTACCCAACTTATCTCATATAATATTCAGCCTCGCACTGAATTACAAATTATGATTGAGAAGTGCCCTTCATCTGCCATTGCACGTTTGACTGAAAACAGCCAACTGGAGTTATTTGAGTCACAACTTTGTGATCAGATAAGCTTTGGAAACAATTCACGATGCCTTGTCATCTTTGCAATTGAGACATCCATTCAAAACTCTCAATGTCTTAGGGATCAGAATCAACGTTGTCCATGATGTACGAAAGCAATACACAACACCACACGTCACACGAGCATAAGATCCGTTTAACACATCGAGGGAAGCCAACCATCCCATGCAATCCACCCAAGCGCAAGCACGCGTCTCCAAACAGTACAGGCATAAGTCCCGTAGGGGAAACCACATGTGCCCATCATAAAATATGGCTCTGTTGAGGAATAAGATGAGGCACAGGAAACTGAACATCGGTAGAGGTTGGCACTGTTACACACAAGGTAAGGGTTCAAATCCCACCATGTACATTCCACAATAGCATCATTATGATGGGCTGTAGGGGATTTCAGGCTATAGTGATGCCCTAGTCCGGGTCTTTGGACCGAATCAAAAAAATGAAGAATTATTCTACGGCAAGAAAACAGGAGACTTTATTTTAGGTAGAATCTTCCAGAGCGTTTTCAAGTATTTGGATTGTTCCCGGGCTCACTCCAAAACCCTAGTTTATCAGAAACTCTAACTCAATTGCAGATGCCAAAAATAGGAAATCCAAGCGGAGAACGGTTATTGAAATTGAACTTACAATCATACTTGTTATATAGCACTTGTTTATGGTGCACAGTAAATCCAAATCCAAAACGCAGGAAAAAAAAAACTATTGCGGAGAGAAATGTACCTAGAAATGAAATCTGCCAGTATGTGTCGGGTAGGAATGAGATATGGCCTGAGAGCTCCAGTCAACCATACGAGAAGAGGGGCATACACCTCTGCTTCTTTCACGGTGGGATGTGCTCTTGGGCAGGAAGAGAGCAGGCGAACAGGGTGCAAATGAGAATGAAAAGGCAGGTATGTTGATATTGATGAATAGAAATAGAGTAAGATATTTGAACTCTGAAAAAGTCTAGGCATTAAAGTCTTTTTTGGCTCCTCCTCGAGGTTTCAAGCAGGTGGGGGTGGGGGTGGTCCTATATTGGAAATGTAAGGTCGTCGAACCCCACTTTTTATTAGCAAAACTTTCGTGATTTTTCGTGAGTTCTTTTTATTCCAATGGTTTGTGGATGTTTTCTTTTTAAATAAAATAAAATTGTTTTTTCATAGGTATTTACGGTTTTTTAATTTAATTCACAATTTTTTATTTCTGGCTTTGAAAAATCATTAATGATTTTATTATTTTTATTTTTAATTTTATATGAATCATAATGATTTATTGTAATTTTATATTTGGATTTCTATGTTACATTTAAGTACCCGTTATTTGTTAAAATCTCTCACTTTTCCACTAGTTAAATTTTATTATACGTCATACTTTCTTTTTTTTTGTATAACTATGGAAATGTATTGTACATTAATACATTTGATTTTGAGGTGATTGAAATTTGATTATAAGGCAATTGAATTTTATGGTGATTTGATTATGAGGTAATTTGATTTTGAAGCATTTTAATGGGTTTTTGTTGAGATTTGAGACAAGATGTGATCTTAAGGTTTTTGCAAAGATTCATTATCATGGTTATGTGGAGAATGGTCCGTGATTATAAAAATTATTCAAGTATACTTAAGGAGAGCTACGATGTGAGTGTTTTCAAGGGTTTTCGTTGAGGTCTAAGGCAAGGTGCAATCTGAGGGTTTGTGCATAAGTTTATTATTGTGGTTCTCCTCGTAATGCTACATTGTTACATTTCATTTTCTCTAATCTAGGCTCTACGCATCTCTGATCAGGGCAGTGAAAGGTTTCTACAATGATCTAATATGATTCACCTCTATGCGGATCGCTTTTCATCAATTGAAACTAAAGGGTTTTTTGCAGTGAAGGGCAGTGATATTTGAGCAAATAGATACGATTCACCCCTATGCAGATCTGCACGTATTTTGGGAGCATTGCAACATTGTGAATTGAAATTGAAAAAACCCTAGGCAATCTTAAATCTTTTGTTCCAGGCAATTGAAGTGGACTACTAATATGTTTTGGTCTATTTAAGCTATATGTCCATCTTCGGATCCAGGCATCTCCTGATCTGTAGTTAGGGCTAATATAATCTATCCACGGGACATCTTTGAATCTATCCATATTTATATATGCGGTCAGGGCTAATCCATATGTAATCACAAGGCACATCTGACTCTCATATATTGGCACATTTGAGGATTTGAGGCACCATTTAATCTAGTCTACAAAGGCTTGGATGTGGATCTCAAGACGAGACACAGTGATATACTAAAGCTCGACTATCATAGCTAAATCAAGTGCACAAGTTCCTTTCTCCAGTCCAGACTTACTACTCTTATATATATATATATATATATATATGGATCTAAGGATAGGACACAACGATATACTGAAGCTCGACTGTCACAGCTAAATCGGGTGCACATGTTCTTTTCTCTAGTCCATATTTACTGCTTTTATTACAAGTCTGAACAATTCACCGCATATGCCAAAGATTACCAAAGGGAGACCTAACACAAGTACCCTACAATGCCTTGGTGATCATATAGACTCATTAGAGAAAAGTGGAGAAGAAAGAGATGTTAAACTTCAAACAGATTTAGAAACCATGCTTGAAAATAAATTTGCAGCCATGCTTGAAAATAAATTTACATGCTTGATAATAAATTTGCATCCTTTTAAGACAATATTAAAAAACAATTAGACAATAAGATAAATTTGTTGGAGAATAAGTTAGAGATAATGGAGATTCGAGTACAAGTAATGGAAAAACAAAGCCAAGAAACCAAACAGTCAACCTAGCAAAAAGATGTTGGTACTTTAGAAAATCTTAATTGAAAGACATGATTAAAGAGATAGAAGAAAAAGTAATTAAAAAACTGACCCTAAATAGTCTAAAAGGCAAAGTAGATATCAAACCCATTAAAGAGGAAAAGAACAAGCTGTTAGAATTATACCATGTACGTAACAAACAAGCCTTGAACCTTGTAATTTTTGGTTTAAAAGAAGAGGCGGAAGAGGGTACGCTAGTCGTAGTTAAGGAAGAATTGCATAGTCGGCTACAAATTGAAACAACCTACCTCACAGAAGCAAAGATGTTGGGGAAATCAATTGAGAATAAAGAAAGGTTGGTCCAAGTCAAAGTTAGCTCTATTGACCATAAGTATGGCATACTCAGTAAAACCTCAAGTCTAAAAGGATTGGGAATATTTACAAATGAAGATCTCATTCCAAGAGACCAAGTCAAACTAAGAAAGGAGGTTCAAAAGGTCAAAGATGCTAGGAAGGAAGGAAAATGGGCATTAATTAAAAATAGAAAGTTGTTATTCAGGATAGAAACCAAAAAGATAATACAGACGTAGGTATTTATTTGCAAATGTATGCATTAACTAAGGATGCAGGTCCTCTTTCTGGTTGCGTGCACTTGGCATAGGCTACGTGCTTCTTAGCCTTGGTTGCGGGCATCAATCTCGAGCCTTCCGGTTCTGCCTGTACACAGAGTTGTTCGTGGCTTCCTCGACCCTCTTGGTCGCTGGCCGCAAACCCTCCTGGCCACTCCTCCTCTCCCATACGTTTGTTGAGATGAGCTCCTTCATGCCTTGAGGGGATCCCTCATGGATCTCCATCCTTTCACTTTGCCTGCTGTCCGTCTTCCAGGGCGTGCCCCCTCTGCCTTCAATGGCTTCGGGAGCAGTTAGCCCTCCCTCTGACCTCTCAAACTTATTGACTCGTTTAGCTTCTCAGGGCAAGAAGCCTCTTTCCTCTTCTCAACAGAAGTTTGTGAAGAAGCTCAATGAGATCCCGACTGTGGCTTTATCGGTTGATCTCCCTTGCAAGACTTCCCTCAATCTGTCGGATCATGGATTGATCGGCCAGTTCACAGGCCTGTGGCCCTCTCCAAAATCTACCGAACGGTGGGTGCAAAAGAATTGGAGACCCTTAATCACGGAAGACGTTAAATCCTTCTTTTTGGGTAAAGGATACTTTGCATTCGTGTTCGAAAGAAACAGGACCGTGAGCTCATCTTCAGAAATGGACCTTACTTTATGGGACCTCAGGGACTCCACATGAACAAATGGACTCTGAACTTTGATCTAACCCTCAACATCCCCTCTGTTGTCCCCATATGGGTGAGACTCCCTCATCTACCCCTTCACTGCTGGAACTCTGAACCTCTAGAAGCTATCAGAAATGCCCTGGGTAAATACATCGACAAAGCTAATCGGAAAGATCAATATGCATGCACTAGAATCTGCATCGAAGTAGACTTGGAACGCGGACTAGCGGAAGCAATAAACCTTACCGTGGCAGATTGGTCCCATATTCAAGAACTTGACTACAAACAAATCCCCTTTAAATGTAGATTTTGCCACGAATACGGTCACTTTGCTCGATCATGCAAAAAGAAGCCTGCGGATCTAGAATCAGAAGGGAAAAAAGAACAATGGACGACCATCCATAAAAATATCAGAACGGGAACGAAACCCCACTCAAAAGGTCTAAATACCAAGAAAGCATACCATCAACACCAAGATCCGATGGCCTTGAACAATAGGAACATTTTCAGAGCACTCGAAACATCTGAGATCCAAGACATCCCTGAAATCGAAGAAGAAGGAGAAATACGTGAACAACAGGACTCTCAAGCTAATCCTCTCGCCCTTGAAGATCTGAATACTCCTCTGCCTCATAACACTCCTAGCCCCACCAGATCTACTATGATCAAATATGCTCCCTCCTACGCTAAAATTACTAAAGTTAGACCTCCAACTCCCCCTCTTCCTCGAAAGAACCCATTGATAAGTCTTCCAAAAAGCTAGGTCGGAAATCAACTAAATAATTGAGGGAAGAAGAAGTTGAGCGTGAGAAAGTCCAAGGATCCCAAGCCACTATAGATATGGTCTTTAGCAGAAATACTAGAGCCAAAATAGCAGGAAAGAAATATGGAGACCTAGCAGGAGGAACCCCCTCCTCCATCTACAATCCTAAATGATGAAGCTGGTCTCTTGGAATTGCAGAGCTCTAGGCAGCCCTAGCAAGCTTGAAGCAGTAAAAGATCTCCAAAAAATTGATATGCCAGATCTCCTATTACTCCAAGAGACCAAACTCGATGATAGTGATGTCTTAGCTATCGAAAAAGAAAAATGGTAGAAAAGCACTGGTTATGCTGTCAGCACTAGAGGAGCTTCTGGCGGCCTGGCAACCTTATGGTCCTTCGAAAAATTCCATCTCCACAACTCCTTCGCTACGCAGCATTGGATTTACACGGAGCTCATTCATATTCAAAGCAACAAGCATATTGCTCTCTTCAACATGTACGTACCCAATCTTTACTCTAAGAAAAAAGACTGTTGGAATCTACTTGAAGACTTTTTGCAGGCATATATTGCTCCTCAGAATATCATCCTTGCAGGTGATATGAACATTACCCTTTCCAAATCTGAGAAAAAGGGTAGTATCAATGGAAAAGATTGCTTCAAAACTCAGGTTGAATCCCTTCTCCAAACTTGGGATCACATCGACATCAAACCCAAAAAAAGGAAATATACCTGGTCCAATAAGCAAATTTCCAAGGGAAATATTATGGCCGGACTGGACAGGTTCCTCGTCCACAGCAGCTTTTTTTCGGATAACCAAACCATCTCGTCTAGCATTTTGGCCAATCTAGCCTCCGATCATAAACCCATTCAACTCCACTTTCATGACAATGAAGGTCTTGGTCCCTTCAAGTTCAGCCCCCAATGGCTTGACCATGACAACTTCTGGAGCACGCTGGAAAACGCCTAGAGAATCCCCATCTCAGGATCCCCCTGTTATGTTTGGGAACAAAAATTAAAAAATACCAAAATCGCACTCAAAACTTGGGCCAAATCCAATTGCCCAGCCCCCACAAATCCCAGAAAATGGTTGTGGGCGCTCTTGAAGATATTCAATTCAATATGGAAGATTATCCCATTGAAGCTACCACACTGTAAGAAGAAATCAAACGCCAAACCAACGCCTATCATGCATTTCGATCTGAAGAGAAGTATTGGAGGCTTAAGTCGCGGAGCACATGGCTCAAAGCCAGTGACAAAAACACCGCATACTTTCATAAGCATTTCAAAGTCAGAAAATCCTTCAATTATATCGTTGAGAACAACATGATAGTCAAAGGGAACACGAGTATAAAAAACGTAGCCCATACTCATTTCTCCAAGCTATTCATGGAAGATGAAAATGTTGGTGGAGAGGACGAGCTTATTCTCTTGGAGCGCATCCCTAAGAGCATTATGCCGGAGGATAATTTCAAACCGTTTACAGAGCAGGAAGTGCTCAACGCTATCCATTCCTTCGAGTTTGACAAAGCACCGAGCCCTGACGGTTACTCGATTCATTTTTACCAAGCTTGTTGGAAGTATATCAAAAAAGATTTCATGAGAATGATAAGGAACTTTCACTCAAAGGAAAAAACCAGTGGCTGCACAAACTCAACTTTCCTGTCTCTCATCCCAAAAGAAACTAACCCCAACTCCTTCAACAAATTCACACCGATTTCCTTATGTAATTAGTCCTACAAAATCATCTCCAAAATGTTAGAAATTCGAATGAAACCGTTACTCAACAATATTATTTCCGACAATCAAGGTGGCTTCCTGAAAGGGAGGCAAATACTTGACAATGTCATTCTCGTGCAAGAAGCAATCCATTCAAGCAAATCCCGAAAGGAAAAAGGTATGTTAATCAAGTTTGATATGGCCAATGCATTCGATCGCGTCAAGCATTCTTTCCTTTTTAAAATTTTGAAATGCTTTGGATTTGAGGACACATTCGCTGGATCTCAGCCTGCATATGCAAGCCCTGGATCACACCCCTAATTAATGGACGCCCAACTGATTTCTTCCAAGCCACACGTGGCATTAGATAAGGTTGCCCCTTGTCCCCCTTCTTGTACATTATCCTTGCAGATTCACTTAGTCAAAAGTTGAATCATGAAATGACTTCAGGATCCCTACCTGGCCTTCACTTAACCCTTGACTCCCACCCCCTCAATCATACCCTCTTTGCCAACGATTCTCTGTTATCGGGAGGTGCATCCTCCATCATATCTCGGAAATTCAAGCGCAATCTGAATTGGCATTGCAATGCATCCGGAGACAAGATCAACTTGCATAAAAGTGTTGCCTACTACGGGAATCTCAATAACAATGTTGCATCCAAAATCAACAGAATTCTCGGCATCAAAGTCCACAACCATTGGGACAAATTCATTTATCTCGGCCTCCCAATCACACAAGGTCTCTCAAAAACCGAAAATTGGGAAGATACGATAAACAAAATAAAAAGCAGAATTAGAAGATTGGGAGGGCATTGGCTCAGCGAGGCTGGAAAATTGATCCTTATAAACTCTGTCCTCTCTGCGCTACCTATCTATCAAATCTCCATCCTCCTAGCTCCAAAATGAGTTTCAGGTATGATAAGTAAACTGTTGAGAGACTTTCTTTGGTCTGGCGAAAAAAACAATGAAAACAAAATTCACTTAGTGAAGTGGGAGACCATAAAGCAACCAAAATCCTCAGGAGGCCTTAAGATTCGCGATCCATTCCAAGCAAACTTAGCACTAGGCGGCAAGCTTGTTTGGCAAATCCTGCACAATAAACGCCATCGAGTCATTCAAGTTATCAGAAAGAAATATTTACAGGGAAACATGTTAAGATGTCTCGACCAAAAGCTAACATCCAAAGGCTCTAGCATCTGGACATTATGCAAGACAACATGGGAGTTCTTTTCAGAAGGCCTCTACTAGGTACCTGGTAATGGCAGGAAAACAGACATCTTCATGGATATGATCATGAACAATGAAACATTACAAAGCACACATGAATTATGCAATATCGCTGCTTGTCTCAATCAAAAGGGGACCACTACTATGAAAGAGTTCAGTGCCTGGGACATGCATGGCAATTGGCAAAGCTGGGAAAATACAGTCACCCCTCCACATCTTGAGTCTGGTAAAAACACTCTCATCAACAACCTGAAAGGTTGTGCTCCCATAAACCTGTTGGCCAAAGACGAACGGGGTTGGGGCCCCACTGGTTCCCACACCTCTACTCTCAAATATAAAGCTCTGCAAACTCAAGATGATGAAAGAAAAGATATACGAAAATTAGTATTGGATCCTTTGGACTCCCCGAAATCAATTTCTTTACCTGGACTTTATTCCATTGCAAAGTGCTCACCGGAGACAATCTCATCAAGAGAGGATTCCACGGGCCTTTTTGGTGTCCTGTCTTTAGAAGCAACTTTGAAACATTCAACCATCTCTTTATTGATTGCTAGTATACCAAACTAGTCCAGAATCTAATGCTCCTTGATCTCAATATTATCATGCCTTCATTCACCACCATCACCCAGCTCTTTAAGGACTGGAAATCCATGTATCCTTCTCCCCTTTCCAAAAAGAAAACTTGGCATCACATTTGGATATCCATTCCCAAGTACATATGCTAGAAAATCTGGATTGCAAGAAACAATGTCATCTTTCAGGAAAAGTATTACACTCCAATGCAAACCGCAGGCAAAGCCAAAGGCCTACTAATTGAATCTCTCAACACCTCCAATCACAATCTCGATGCAACACTCAGCATGAATGAAATGAATTGGTCGGGAGTCACCCTTCCTAGTCCAAGCAAAATCCTCCAACCGCGACACTCTCCAGCATGGCAAATCAAACTAACTAACTCTGAATTTCAAGCATGGATAAATAACCAAGCAATGGACAACCTACAATTCGACGGTGCCTCTAAGAGAAATCCAAGCGCAACAGGAGCTGGAGGAGTCTCGTGGATAAGTGGAGGAACAATGAGACTAAAGTACAGATGGGGTTTAGGCATCTTCTCAAATAATACAACGGAAGCATTAGCCTTGTTGAAAGGCTGCCAAATCGCCAAAGAGCACAAGATTGATAATTTACAGGTGTTTGGAGACTCTATGATTATTATTAGAGCCATCAATTCAAATAACAACATCAACAACCTTACTCTAAATCGAATAATCCAACGAATGCAGCGTATTGCGAGTACATTTTCCCAGTTCAGGGCCTTCCACATCTTAAGAAATTTAAACAATGAAGCAGACAAAGAAGCAAATGTTGGCACTAGTCTCAGCCAAGGGATTCTTAGATTTTCCAGCAACGACAGTGAATATCACCAAATACCATGATCCATATTCGTAATACTCTCAATAGGGCACTTGGTTTTAAAGTAGACAAGATGCCTAGGTTCTCATCGCCCCCAGCACATGAGATTCACAAAATTTTGAATTTTAAACCTCCTTCAACAACGAATGCAATTGATCACTACAACATCTCGGTTTCTCCTTTTCTTCAAGAGATTTATCAAATTTTACAGCCTACTGACAGTCTCAGCTGATGCCAACATCGCATACTCCAGATTATTCAACATTGAATATCATTGATCAAATCAAAGTCACGGTTTCTACTTATTCTTCAACGTGAATTATCATTTTTGCAGCCTACTGAAAGACACAGTGAATGCCACCAGATCGTATTCACCAGATTAATAATTCACATTATGATCCTGCTCAATTCAACACTGTAGTATTATGATCCTCACATTTTTGTAACTACTAGAAAATCTCATTGTTCCTGGCCGATTTGGCTCATAGCCACGGTTTAATTTTTTTTTTTTAATACAATATTCGTTTAAGTTAAAAAAAAAGAAACCAAATAGATAATAATAAATAGTAACTCGACAAGCTCTGGATCCTCTCTTGGAATTGTCGAGGCTTTCCATGGAACAAAGGCCCCAAGTTAAGTTGGATCCTAAGTGAATTTGATATTATATTGCTTGTTGAAACCTGGGAGCATGAAGAATCTACGATCCCTAACATAGAAGAATTTGTCTTATAGTCGACCTGGAATACGCGATTATGTCGCAAAGGCATTGGAGGTATAACTTGTTACATTGGGGAGAACATCCCCCCCCCACACTATGATTTACAAAAATACCCTTACAACCAATGTATTTGGATAGAGATTTCATTAGTAATGCTAAAAAAACTACATAGCAATATGTTATTTTTCCCCTATTAGTTCTAACGTTTATTAGAAAAGCAATATAGACAAAAAGTGTCCTTACAATAGCTTAGACAATGATATTTCTAGTCTAATGAATGAAAGCAATATCCTCTTAATGGGTGACTGTAATGCTCGCAATTCGAGTAACCAATCTATTCTTCTAGGAAATTATTCAAACCCTAATGCTCTTTGGTTAGACTAAGACCTTGCTCTACATAGTCGATACAAAAGAAGCTTTGCAAATCTAGGTGGAAATTTGTTCGGTTTTGAGCTTGTCAAGCTTTGTAGCACTCAATATCTTATAATTTGCAACATTTTAGTGAAGTGGCCAAATTCTTGCCAGATGACTTGTATCAATGGGTGTGACAGTATTGCGGTAGATTATGTCATGTTTGATATCCTTTTATACAACAAAATGATAAATCTAGACATCTTCAGTGACCACGAGCCCAACTTAGATCATAGGTCGTTAATTGTAACCCTCAACTTCACCATGCATAATGATCCTACAGAAGAAAATTATCACAATCAAAAGCATTTGATCTTTAATAGAAATAAGGATGATCTTTTTTCTAAATGATTTAAAAAATGACTTGTTTCCTATTTCAAGTATGGACAATATAGAAGACCTCTATCATAATTTTATTGCAGTCCTCTCATCTTCCATTAACATGTTCTCCATCAAAGTTTTGGGTAAAAAGAGAAATAGAAGAACCAACCCATGGTATGATAAAGAATGCAAAAACACAACAAGAGCAATCAAGGAAGCTATTGACCTCTAAAAATTGACAAGATGGATAGATACAAAGTCATAATTAAAAGGAAAAAATGCACTATATAAATAAAAGGCAAGTAAATCTTTTGCACCTCCATAAGGTAGCTCCTAAGAAATTCTAGAGGAAAATTCTAAATAGCAAAACTAAAGATAATAATAGGATTGCTTTGAAGGATTGGAATTCCTATCTTAAAAAACTTTATGAATCCCTAGATGCGATAGATAACATTCAAACCCTCCTTACGGAAGAGGAATTTTTCTCGTTGGAAAAACATAGATTTTAGGGTTAAGTGCCTAGCAAGTGGAAAAGTTGAGAACATTGAAGGATACCAAGCAGAAATCTTAAAAATTTGAGAGCCTATCCTCATCCCTCACATCCACAAACTCTTCAATTTGGCAGTTAAGCAAGGTTTCCCTAATCCATGCACCGAGAGCCTCATTATTCCTATTTTTAAAAGCGACGATAAAAATAACCCCTCTAATTATCAGACCATTATGATTAGCCTCTCTTAATCAAGCTATATGGTATTATTCTGGAAAAGAAAATCAACGTATGGCTAGAAAGTGGAGGCAAGCGAATTAAAGGTTGGGCAGGCTTTAGAAGACACCACTCAACCATAGACCACCTCATTACGCTTAGGATCATCGCAAAGGAATGTCATGACAGTAAATCCAATCTCTTCTATTGTTTCCGGACTTTAGAAAAGCTTTTGTTACAGTGCCTAAAAATAACGTGTGGAATAGATTAGAAGAGATTAAGATTCCTTTCAAGTTGAGAGCTGCCACGATAAGTTTGTATGAGACTATCATTGCCAAATTTAAGAGCACTAAGGGGTGGTCGAAAGATATTAATTGTAATATTGGAGTTAAGCAAGGTTTCCCTCTCTCCCCTACCTTTTTGGGCATTTACATCAATAAGCTAGAAGGTTGTTTAGAAGAAGCAGGTTGCCCTGGCACGACCTTAGCTGGAATAGTTTTCATCCTTCTTCTTTATGCCAATGATATTGTTCTTATGACAAGGTGTCCCTTTGATCTTGATAAGCAATTAATAAATCTCGAAGATTTATACTTTAATATGGGTATGATTGTTAACACCGGTAAAACAAAAGTTATGATTATAAAGTCCAAGAAGGTTAACTACTATCATTTTGTATATGATAATAACAACTTGGTGGAAGTGGCTTCTTACAAATATCTTAGAATTGATATCCACCACAAGCTCAACTGAAACTATAGCATTGAGAAAAGGATTAACATAGGGTGGAAAGCTTATTTTGGTCTTGAAAACAATCGTAAAACAACAAACCTTCTGATGTGGGATAAAAAGAAGTTTCTTTTTGGAACTCTCGTCACTCCCATTATCTTGTATGGTTGTGAAGTTTGGGGTTGTAGCATCTCTAGAGAATCCAAGAAAGAGATCATCAACCAAATCCATAAGTGTTTTATAAATTACAACCTCAAAATTAAAACCTCAAAATTAAAATCAATACGCCATACCCTATTCTCCTAATAGAAATGGGCCTTCCCCCAATAGAGAGCATCACTATGACTAGGTACTTAATGTACAAATACATGATAAATAACATGGGAGACCAGAGACTTCCTAAAATTGTTTTAAAATCGAATCAAGACCATCCGTGGCTCAAGAAAGGTTTGTTTAAAGATGCCATGGCTTAGTTAAACCATTAGTGGATTGACGACAATGTCACTTTACAAAATATCAATAACATTAAAAATATCATTAGATCTGAGTTTAAAGAGAAATCACGGGACAGTACATAATTAGAGGTTACAAGAAAATTAAGGTACTATAAGGAGGTCATTAACCCCAATCTAGAAGATCAAACATATATCTCTGTCTCAACTAGTTCGAAAAAAAAATTTAATATAACCAAGATAATAACGAACTCTTGTGAGCTTCATAGTGAAACAGGGCGCTCGAAAACTCCTAAAACACCATGGGTGGAAAGGATTTGCCATCTCTGTGATACTATGAGTGTTGAGGGTGAAAGGCACTTTCTATTAGAGTACCCTACGTACACCCACATTAGATCACAGTTTCCAAATATTTCCTACAATACATACCTCCCTAACCTTCTAACATGTCAAAACTATGGTGACATAGGAATGCTTCTTTCTAACCATTTTGAGCATAGGAATAATTTTTTTATAGCAAATCAAATAATTCATTTATATCCTCTTAAGGTTCGATAGACCGAAGTTGGTATGAGTGGGCGTTAACCACCACCACCATCACCATCACTATCGTTCCTTAAACCATATATAATTTTGAAATTTAGAATTTTCAATAATTTGTTTAATCTTAAATGAAAAGGTTTTATTTAAATTATTAATTTTCCAATAATTATTTTTAAAAGTAAAATTAAATAAATATATTAACGATGATGTAACAAATTTATTAAATGTATTAATAATGATTATGTAACAAATTTATAATATGTTGGTTTCGAAAACACATACAATTTATTTATGCTAAACAAGAACCATGAAGTGGCAATGTCCCCGACATTGCAATTGTCATGGTGACATGTATGGAGAGGGGGAGTAATGTCTGTAAAACATATTGTTATTATAAATATTTCATATGGATGTTACATTAAAAAAATAGAACTTTTATTAAGAGTTGGTTGTATCAATGTAGATATATTTGTGTAGCATTTTCTTGTGGAAGAAATGTATCAAGACATGGGCAATTGTTGTTTATATATTAGGCTGATGCAAATTGATATGGAAAAAAAACATATGTATGCAACCTATGCTAGTATTTTGAACATGGAAATGAGTTGGTTGTTGATGTTTTGAATTGGATTTCAAATTTTAATTAATTAAGGACATGTAGAAGGAGAAAAGGGCTTTGACAATTAAGCAAGTAATATTGATATGCAATTGCAATTCGCGTGTAAAGACGTCGCTTTTGATGGCTTCTAACACGGGGGGAAATTAAATCCATGTTTGAATATTGTTAGGAAGTTGACTTCCTTGTTATTTTTCCATTATAAAGAAACTTATATTGATTATTAGCAATATGAGAAATTTGCAGTATTTTAAAAACCATTTGCAAAAAGGAAGTGTAATATCCTTGGAAAGCTGAAAGTTGCAAAATTGGAATGGTTGGTTCAGACATAGCGTGAGGTTGGAAATATAGAGACCAGGAAATTATGTTCAATCTTGTTTTTTGTTTGAGCCAGGTCAAGTGGATAGAACCACTGTGTCACCAACAAGGTAAACAACTATATGGAACATATCTTTTTCCTTGTCCACTACTGTTGATCCAGGAGGCAAATAAAGCTTTAAGTGAGATGGAATAGATGACTTATTCTTCACCATGGGTTTGAATAGGTGTTTCGATGATGAAGTTGCATTGTTGGTTGCAACTTCTTCATGCAATTGAATATCCAAGAAAATTCTTGAAGCGTCAAAGATGTTATGAAAAAAAATACAAAGCAATGTAGCTTTATTTATGAGGTCAAATCAAACGTTCACTTATGAACGCTTAGACCAGGGAGATGAAATTATAAAAGTGAAATGAAAGCCTAGAGTGTTTAAATTCATAAGCTATAAATTTTTATGAGAATATATGGATTTATAATTGTGAACTGAATTTTAAATAGAAGTTATGATTAGCTAAAATAATTGCATAATGCTATACCATTAAAATTCTTTAATGCAAACAAAGAAACCCATGGCACAACATACATGGACCATAACATCGATTTGCCTTCAAATATTGGACTCATTGTCCATAATATTGAAATTTGTTTTGAAATTTGGAAAGATCATTTATGTTCTTCAAGTTTGCTATTTTCATAGATTAAGTGTTAAACTGGGACATGGATCCTCATTTTGGAGTGGATATTAGGATTGACAAAAAATAGTGGAATCAAAAGAATATGGTACAATAGAGTTCAATATCACACGAGGAGCCTCTACCAGAGGGGAAAAAAAAACAAGGCACTGAAATCGTTGCATTTGCTTGAAAAGATGAAAATTCATGTTCTTGTCTTTTAGCCATGGTATGGTTGCATCAATCAAATGAAAAACATTTGCAAACGGTTGTATTATTTTTCAATATAGTTTGAAAGAATCTAGGATGAAAATAATTTATTACTGTATTTCACAAAACTAGTTAGCATAAACAACTGCACCTGGCTTTATGTTGTAGCCTGCGCGCTTTGCATGTTCATATACATGGACATAGTCATTGAGCCATCACTTGTAGTTGTAGTTAAAGGACAATTACTATTACACAAAGGGTAAGCAAGGTATTCAGCTTATGCAAGAAAAGTTATTTGCATAAGGTACATTACCTTGATTGTAAACAAATGTCATGGCAGCAACATGAATCTAGGTGGAGGAGACAACAAGAATGTAAGATGTGGATATAGTTCACATGCATAGACAACAAGATCCCAACATTTGGTTAAGGGAAAAACACCTTCCAGCTAAAGTTAGCAGGTGGGGTGCTGCTAAATGAAGCATGCGAATGATAATAGTCAGCATTATTGGATAGTTGACGGCAATGGTATGCAAATGCACATATGGTCGCAGTGCTAAATAAGTAGAAAGAGAAGAAGCAAATTCCATATTTTTTAATCAATTTCCCATTCTTTTGTCAGTTCATGGGTTCCACAACAGAGATAAATATTGAATACAATATGCTCCAATATGTAATACATATTTTTTTCCCCTGTTCATGCATTTGTTCTAGTTTGTGTGCTTCTAGATTTATTGTTGCGGACATAGGCATCTTCATATGCAATAGTTGCAATGAATTAAACAAATTCAAACTGAGTAAATTGCAAAGTTCATTCAGACAGCTGGATTACGAAAATGTTGTTTGTTTCCAAATATATAATTACAATATAGTCATTAACATTTGAAAAAGTACAACCATGTATAGAGGAAGTAATTGGACTACAGTTTTTTCTATACAGGAAACCAAAAACAACACAGTCTGCAGAAATTTTGGCAAAAAAGTATTTTGCAGTTGCTTGTGCCTGTACAACAAGCAAAAAAAAATCATTCCCTGTTGTCTGACTTTGTTTGTGAACACAATTGGAAAAAAGCAAAATTGTCCACTATCTGGAAAATAAGGATAGAGAACATGTTCAAAATCGTTGTTTGTATTGATATAGCTGATTTTGTGACAATGTCGATGAGCATATGTACCTGTACATTGAAAATAGACAATTGTAAGGGCAATATCATGATCTTGAGCAAGAACATGTGTTTTGAACATGTAGAAATAAAAGAATTTGAAACATGTTTATTGAATGGCCACAAGGCATGGGCAGAAGCAGGTTTTGCAATCCCTGTCTGTGTTGATACATTGTGTTTTTTGGTGGTTTTCTCTGTTTTAGCATTGCAAAATGTGTGAATGAAAACATTGGACAACATCCAGGTATTGAAAATGTGCAGTGCCTTGGAACTGCATAGAGAGATGAGCTAAACATGGTAAATAAACTATGTTGTAAGCAAGTATCTGTTGTTCTTGTCATATGTCTAATCTTTGTGACAGGTTGAAGTTAGAAAATGGACAGCTACATTAACAGAGAAGGTTTGTGTTTCAAGTGCAGTAAACATTGGCTTGATTGCAATTTTTTTTTTTTACATTTTTGAATTTTATTGAGAACAGAAAATCTGTTTTTTTAGTTTTTTTTGACATGTTTATTTTTTGTATTTGCATAAAACCAAACAAACATGGTATTAATATTCGTGGACTGAAGCAAAGGCATGTGAAAAAATAAGTAGATCTGTTTACAAAAGATATGTTTCAACTGCAAATTGCAGAACAAGGAGTTTGCTGATTTTGAAGAAAACATGAACTGGATGTTGGTTATGAATCCTATCCAAATGTGAGTTTTGGTGGCCAATGTGAATGTCGCTGGCAACGTCAACAAACAGTTGAATAAAGTGCATTTCCTAAGAAGACTTATGCTTAGATTATTGAATAAAATTCAATGTCTAATAA
Organism: Larix kaempferi; assembly: GCA_027924585.1. Classification (NCBI taxonomy): domain Eukaryota; kingdom Viridiplantae; phylum Streptophyta; class Pinopsida; order Pinales; family Pinaceae; genus Larix; species Larix kaempferi. Next base: position 3,758,962 of record BSBM01000477.1, on the reverse strand, counting down.
CAGATGCACCTCAATTTGACTAAATGCAACAGACATGTTTTAGTAACAAAGGAAGATGTTTAAACATTATATATCCCAATCTTCTAAATCTATAGCAGCATTTTTTTGACAGACAACCTATGGTTGTTTCAATGACAGTGTATATTTTCATACTTCTATACTTTGTTCAACGAAGAAACCGCATGTGAAGCCGGAGCAAAGAGTGCAATCGACATTGAACATGTTTTGTTGACAAATCCTTCTGGAAAAGCATGCAAATTCAATGTGCATAAACAAATATGCAATTGACTGGCCTTTATATCAAAATTTTGACAAAAATGTAGCAAGTCTGTTTCTACAAAGGGGAAATGAAGTTAGTGTATGGCAAAGGAAATGCATGTGAAAATACAATTGAGAAAGCAAAGTTGATTCCCATGTCTTTCATAGAAAGGATAATTGTTTAAGAAAAGTGCAAAGGTAACTATTCGTGTCAAATGAACGAAATCTAGATTAGACTAGAAAGTATAGCCATGTAAACAATATCGTATTCAGAAATTGATGCTGTGCAGATACTTGGACAAATGTTTTTGTAATGCAGTTGTTTTTTTTGTGGTTGGATTATGTGTTTCAAGTGCAAAGTATTTTAACTAATATGCAGAAGGTGTTGTTCTTGTGCAAAGCAAATGTGGTAAGCAATGTGCTATGTTTCCTATTTTGGTTAAATGATAGCATACAACATATCAGGTCATGTGCAAATGGTATAAATGCATAGTTGGTTATGACTGCTTTCACATGACATCATTAGTTGCAATATCTAGACTTCTTTGAAATCTGATGTAATTAGTGTACAACTTTGATCATAGTCAGATTCTGGACAACTTTGGACAGAGACAATGCCAGGAAATGCAAAAAACATTTCTCCCTGTTGCTATTACTGGAGCATAGCAAATGTTGCTCCAGGGAAAGAAGGTAAAAAAAACTCTGTTCTATCTCAATTCTCTTACACTGATTATGTTTTTTGAACTAGTGAATAGAGTGTGCTAGGACTACAGGTATGTACTCATGGATTAAGACGATATGTGTTGGATGTTTTTTTTGGAAGGTGCGCTAAGGTTGTTCATGCAAGCATCAGAACATTTGCAAAGCATGTTACAATTTCTAGTGTGAATTGTTAGTAAGAAGGAAAAGAAATTAAAAACCAGGAGAAGTACACAAACTCATCCCAGGATGGATGAAGAAGACAACAGTCACTGAAATCAGTAGAATCATGAAGTATGAAAGAAAAAGGCAAAATTTGGATGACTATCTCAAATTGAAAGTTTGATGGCATTAGATGTTGTCATATGCTTTTTATATCAATGGAAATAGCAAAAATATGGAATGAAAATATTGATTGAAAAGACCTAAACCCATATCTTTGTAAAGTGGCAAAGAAATGGGGCAAGCAATGAGTGGTGGAATATGAACATGTGCATGAAAAGAGCTATTTGGGCAATTGGGAAAATATTTGAGACATTGGAGGGAAAAAACTACTATTTCAAGTTCAATTGTTTGGATGTGGACCAACTGCAAACAATGCAGAAGCACAAGGTCGATGACAAGAAACAATGGAAGAAAGCATGGAAAGAAATTTTCCTAGTTTCTGCCATGATTACATGCCGATGGGAAATGTAGATTTAGCAAAGTGGAATAGTGTACCAATATCAATATTTGTTTGTTATTCAAAGAACAAATGAAGTCAACGTTTGGAGCACATTGATTATGCATTTGTGATACAGTCAGTGGATGTTGCGACAAAGATTCCAGCAACAAACAGAAAGGAGGCGGGCAAGGGGAGAAAGAAAGCATTTCATGCAAATGCAACATGCAAAATCAATAGCTAGGGTGACCACCACAAGGAAAAAATCGCTGTCAAAGCAGAAGAAATAATGCCTGTTCATTATCTACAAGAGATGGCAATTGTTAGAAACTAAGTTAGAAGGGAATATTTAAAGCGGAGCCCGGGCATCTAGTTAAGTTTTTTCTATACATATATTGAACAGAGAACATAACATACTGCAAGGAATGCAGTAGATGTAAACGACACTAAAAATTTGTATTGTGAGGCAAATACAATCTACTAAAGTATGGCTTTGGGTAGAGTGAAATTTGGATTTCTTACATGGCATAACCATTTGAGATGTTTTAGACAAAGACAAAGGCGCATAATAGTCATATGCGTGATTCTGAAAGCAGAGCAAAGCAAAAATTTCCATGTCCCAAGTTTGGAAGACAGTTTACAAGTATTTTTTTAGACCCTAGAATGCTTCTGGCTATAAATATACATTTAGCAAAAAAGATATGCAGTGATTGTATAAATAGTTATTGTACATGCTATGCGAAATTCAATTCAAAAGCAAAAAAGCTTGAAGCAATAGTAAACAACATTTTTTCTACAAATGTCAGGTTGAAAGAAAGGTCATTGCAAATGAGAAAAGAGTTTTTTTTAATCGTAACATTTAGTTGTTGGGCCTTATTGAAGTTTGAAGCTAGTATTTGAAAAACCCAAGTGCACAATTGTTTTTCCCTGTGGGAAAAGGGTGAAAAGAAACATGTTGGAAAATGGTTTTGCAAATTTGAAATATGTTCAAGTATAACAAGACTTATTCATACCTTGTTTTTAGAATTTCTTGAAATCAACAATTCTGTTGTTCATGGACAGAGTGTAAAGTCCTTGATAGCTGAGTTTCCGAAGACTAAAGATAGTGGACTAGACGCTTTTGCAGTATTATTCATAACAGACATTTGCTATGAATGGGAACAATTATTTTAATTGTGGACCTCAGAATGTGCAATCAATCATTCCTTCGTCTGCATCCAGTTTGCAATGCAAAATATGCTCATGTGTTGTCGGTGTTTCCCAGTTGCAGAATGAGCAAAAAGAGGCGTTCTGAATCATGGGCAGTTTGCACTCGGCACAGTTGAATTGAAATGGAGGCGCAAATGCATTTTTTATTTTGAGTACCCCATATATTTGTTGCAATATGGAAGAGAAGGGTATAGGAAAAACGTTAAGCTAAATACAAATAGATACAAAAACTATAATGGAAATAAATAAATGGGAAAAAAGTTTTATTAAGCTATCAATGTTAATAATTTGAATGCAAATACTTTTTTTCAATGCATTCACGAAAATTTCAATTCCAATGTATTTTGTATTGGGAAAAGGACAAGAAACAGATTTGATTGAAATATTCATATTGTGTAATCCGTGGAAAGGAATGAATTGATTCCATGAATTGAAATTGAAGCAAAGAAGGTAATTGTAAATTCTAACCAAATGCATAGACTTGAGAAACAGAGAATGGAGTTGAAACCAATGCAAATGCACTTCTGCAGCAGGCAGTGTCTTCTTCACATTCTGCATACAGGCCAAGGACAGCAGTCAACGCATATTGCAAATGGTGTTGGATTAGGACCTTTGTAGACTGGTTAAATGCATTGCTATATTGTTTTCCAGTGACAGTTTTTTGTTTCTATTAAGCAACAACAAACATAGTAATTGTTGTTGCTTTACACTAATTGGAAATAGAAGAAAGTTTTAGCTATTGTTTGTGTTGCAAGCCAAAGACAAATCAATAACAATGGTGATGCATGCAACACATTGCAAATGCAATTGAATGAAGTAAATGAGTTTAAAGTATCTGTTTCCATGTTACAAAGTATAATAACATAAAATAAGAAAGAACTGGTTAACTGAAAATCATTTCAAGAACATCTATACAAATGGCATAGCAGAAGTGATTGTTGATTCTTGACCTTTGTCTTTGCCTCGACTATTGGAAGCAGATTCTGGATAGCCGATGACATATGTCTCTTCCAATAACACCAGCTCAGAAATTGTCATGTCCGGTGGCAGACAACGCACTTTGCACACTTGCTCAATTGTTTCAATGCTAGTAGTGGGCAATATTGCTATTGAATATATAACATCTCCACTGTCATATTGGCCCTTTTTTTTAAGTTCGAATCCAGTTAACCTGACACTTTTCCCAGGCAACAACAGAACACCTAATTGATTTATCAAACTATCATTAAGTGTAGTTGTGTTTGTCATCAAGCCATCTTTGTCAACAAGATCTGCATGCATAATCTTTGTCTTCACCGAAGAATTCTGATTTCGATTCCGTGCAGGTCCATATACAACTAAGATATCACCCTCAAAGACATTACTGTGTGAAACAGTGCGAAGTTGAATAACATATGAGGGATCAACTCTCACTTGCTTTAATCTGCATGCATGTTGAAATTGAAATCAAACAAGGGAAAACACAAATGCCAATCAAATTTTAAGCACTTGTCAAAACCCTCTAAGAAATATAGGTTAACGAGGAACATAAATATGAACTGATATATGTTGGATTTAGAGACGTCTAAATTACAATAATTAAGTTGGACATACGTGCATTATGATTATGATATCAAATACTGTCGAAAGATTACATCTATGTAATGATTAAAACATGCCAAACAATGTGATTAATTAAGACATGGCATTATACGTATTTAATTAAGGATTTGGATACAAATACATATAGAATAATGTTAATCAATTATAATTGTTAATGGACCGATTATAGTTGATTAAAATAATAGCAGTAAATTGAGCTAAATAAGGAAATCAGAATTTATTCTGATTTATTTCAGTTTTTTCTGAAGTTTCCCGATTTGAAGTTTTTTGTAAAATCGGAAACTCCAGATTTCTTTTGGACTTGTTTCCAAAGTATTAGCTAAATTTCAGCAGCCCAGGATTAGAATCTTTTTCTTTGGCACTGCTATAAAAGGGCTGAGTCTCCAAGGCTTGCAATCATCCAGAAAAATTGTCTGCTCCATTGAAGACAGGATACTCTCCAGAGAAAAGGATTGCAAGTTCTTGGAAGGATTCGAGAGCCAACAACTCAAGTCAAGACCAGAAGCTGTCCGCGACCTTCGAAGATGGAAAGTAAGTTCCGCTGTGCATTAAACTTAATTTCTAATTTCCGCTGTGCATTAAGTTTAATTTCTTGCATAGGAGTAGATCTTGGTTAGGGTTTAAAGTAATCAGTAAAACCCTTCAATTGGTATCAGAGCCTCCCTTATGTAAGAATTGCTGCGTGTGATCCCCTGAGTTTGAGATGCGTTTTCTATGAATTGCTTAGATCCTGGCAATGACTCCCATCTCATCGATATTCAGTCAAATATTTCTATATATTTATACTGTTGTTGCTCATGAAGGATATTTAGATGAACCTGTACTTTGTTTAATTGTTGTATTCAGTCAATTAAGAAGATCGATTCTGTACATTAATTACAGAGCTCGATCTACACTTGTCGAACGACTCCCGGTCTGAGAAATTTAGTGAATTTTTTTTTTAGATGCACCGACTCAATTATATATTATGATTTCAGCCCTCGGCGTTTCCTTTTTTTCCCAAGTTTAGTTGGAATGTGACTGGCATCTTTGCTATGGGTATGGCGCGGGGTTGAAGGAACTGTGTTTTTTATTTTATTGAGTGCTGCAATGTTCTTGGATGAAAAAGAAAAACGTTTTTTAAATGCTGCCTCCTCTGTGACTTGAAGGAAAACTTTTCTATTATCTCTGCATTTGTTTATGGAGGTGAAAATAGAAATAAACGATGTTGGGCATCTTTGCTGGTTTCTATGTGGATACAAACGCGTGGGAGCAAGCTTTGCCTTGCAATGACTTAGGTTTCTCGGTCTTCAACGCTGCCTACGATTTCGAGGAGAGCATGGAGGCTGGAAGAGCTCCATGCTCTGTCCTTCCTTTATTTGTTTGCATTTTTTTTTTTTTTTTTTTTTATGGCTGTGGCTTGCATTTGGGTGAAACGAACTCGGTAAGACAGAGTGGGTGCTGAAATGGCATATATCCTCTGGGTACTGCGTTTATTGTTGCCACAGAACTGGAATTTTCCGGTACGCATGGATGCTCTGTTTTGTTTGTTCGTTGTGTTTTTTTTTTTTTTAAATGTGTGTGCAGAAGGGAACTTCGGGGAGGATACATTTACATTTCTATTTTATGGCCTATATCGATTTTCTGCCTTTTGAATTTCACTGATTAGTTTAAAATAGTAGATCGTCTATGTGGCATGTAATGGAAAGGGTTTTGTTTTAATGTTCAAGATCGATTTTCTGCCAACGAATCTCAGAATTCAATACCATTAACCAGATTGATCTCCGCATTCCTTCAAGAATCGTATCACGATTTTCATTGGGATTCTAGAAATTGATGTTGAACTCTGCGTTGATCCCATTCATTGATGTTTCCAGAATTCTTAGAACAATTAATATGTTTCCAGATTTATATTGGTAAAAGCATATTAACTTTCTGCATGCTTCAAAGTTCAAGTAATTGCTCAGGATTGAGTACATACATATAATTTTTGGTTTTTTCGCAGAACAAAATTTTGTTATGGTTTATTATTTTTCGAAATACTTGTGACGCAAGTTTGTTACAATGTGATATTTTCTTTTAGAGATGTTAATATTTTACTTGAACAAGCACATATTATCAACTGTTAAGTTAACAAATAAGGGTGATGATTTTAGAATCTAACTAAAGGCATTTTATGTATACATGTGTTGTTTTCGCATGAGTCAAGCATTGATGTTCGCAAAACGAACCGCTCTGTGTAAGACGATTGCAAGGATGGCTCATGACAAGCTCAATGGACGTAGGTGTTAGCTTTCCCAAAGGAGGGTTGGCACCTGCTAAGTTGTTTGGTGCATAAGGGTAATGTATAACAAATAAGTTGCAACACACATATGCTGGCAATGTCTAGAAAAGCATTTGGGGCTTGGTGCACCAGGTCCGTTAGTGACCTGCCTTCCCCACTTGACTGGCCTGGTAGTTAGCAAATGGATATGTCAATCTGGCCCAAAGGCGGAAAAGACAATAAGGTAATGATTGCGCCCAAAGGTGTTTTTTCATTATTGAGTGGTGTTTTGGCTAAAAGATTCAATGGAGCACATAATTTAATTTAGGCCTTTAGATGGATTTTAGAATTATGATTAAAGATCAAATCGTGATGCATAATATCTAATTTTTTCTTTTGTTCTTCAATTTTTCAGATCTAAACATAATGTCAAATCTAAGTCAAATTAAGCCCCTCATGGGGAACAATTTCAAACAATGGGAAGAAAAGCTGAAATTAGTCTTAGGGATCATGCAATTGGACACTGCACTGAGATTTGATCGCCCCAAGCCCAATAAAGAGGGTGAAGAAACTCCCCAAGAGAAGGCTGATATTGAAAGATGGGAGCATTCAAATCGCATGTGCATAATGGTGATGAAGCAAACGATCCATGAGACTTTTCGGGGCATAATACCTGATACAGAGACCGGCGCTATTAAATACCTTAAGGCCCTTGAAGAGAAATTCACAAAGAGTAAAAAGACTGAAGTTAGTACACTCTTTGTGAAGTTGGCAACAATAAAATACAAGGGAAAAGAAGGGGTTAGAGAGCATGTTATTGAGATGACAAGACTGCAACGTGCCTTGAAAGGGCATAATTATGACATCTCTGATGAAGTTCTCATTGAGTTCATTTTTTTGTCTCTCCCGTCCAACTTTAGTCAATTCAAGATGACTTATAATTGTCAAAAAGGGACATGGACACTACCTGAGTTTGAGGCTCAGTTGGTACAGGAGGAAGAGAGACAGAAAATGACTAAGGGGGAAAGTGCTCATGTAGTAACATCTAATCATAAGGGTAAAGGCAAGAAGCGCAAGTTTGCTGCCAAGGTAGCTGCAAATAATGCCGCGCAGAAAAGCAAGAAGGAAGATACTTCTGCGAAAGCAGAAGAAAGGAACTGTTTTTTCTGCAAAGCGTCAGGACATACAAAGAAATTCTGCACTAACTATCATGCATGGTTGGCAAAGAAAGGTATGTCTCTTGCTTTAGTTTGTTCTGAAGTTAATTTAAGTTCTGTATCTAGATATACTTGGTGGATAGATTCAGGTGCAACGACTAACATCAGTATGTCGATGCAGGGTTGCCTAAGCCATCGCAAGCCAAATGAGGCAGAGCGCTACGTTTACGTAGGAAATGGCAACAAAGTAGAAGTGAAAAGCATAGGAAAATTTAAATTATTATGTAAGACAGGATTTTATTTAAGTTTTGATGCTTTAGTGGTTCCATCTTTCAGAAGGAACCTAATTTCTATATCTTATTTGGACAAAAATGGTTATGTATGTTCATTTGGTAATGGAAAATTCAGTTTGTGTCAAAATTCTAAGCTTCTTGCTTCTGGTATCCTGTCTTCTTATGATAATCTTTATTTTCTAGATATAGACACTTCACATTCAGAGGCACTGCATGTAGATAATAGAAAACGTAAATTAACTTGCGAGAAATCTCCAACATTATGGCACAAGCGATTAGGACATATCTCTATGAAAAGGATAGAACGTCTTGTGTCTAATGATATTCTCCAACCTTTAGATTTTACAAACTTAAGTGATTGTGTGAATTGTATAAAGGGAAAACAAACTAATAAACGTAAGTATGATGCAAAAAGATGTAATGATGTCTTAGAATTGATTCATACGGATATCTGTGGTCCTTTTCCAAAAGCTACAAGAAATGGTCACCGTTACTTTATCACATTCATAGATGATTATTCAAGATATGGTCATATTTACTTAATAAAAGAAAAGGCAGAAGCATTAGACGTGTTCATAAAGTTCAAAACGGAAGTTGAGTTACAACTTAACAAACGTATAAAGTCCATTCGTTCTGATCGTGGTGGTGAATACTACGGTCGTTATGATGGATCAGGAGAACAATGTCAAGGTCCCTTTGCAAAATACTTAGAGGAATGCGGAATTGTGCCTCAGTATACGTTGCCAGGTTCGCCTGCAATGAATGGTGTTGCTGAACGGCGAAATCGCACCCTTAAAGACATGGTGAGATGTATGATTGCTCGTACAACTCTACCTGAGAATTTGTGGGGAGAAGCCTTAAAGACTGCAGCATACATACTTAATAGAGTGCCTACTAAAGCAGCTAACAAGACCCCTTACGAGTTATGGGTTGGGCGCAAGCCTAGCTTGAATCATTTGAGAGTTTGGGGATGTCCATGTGAAGCTAGGCCTTATAAGCCAAATGAAAAGAAACTGGACGAAAGGACCATTAGTTGTTACTTTATAGGCTATTCTGAACGATCTAGGGGATACAAATTCTATAATCCAACAGAACATACAGTTTTCGAGTCAGGAAGTGCGAAATTTTTTGAGGATAATGAGTTTGTGGGGGGAGATATGACAAAAGATAGTATTTTTGAAGAAGAAGAGACGAATGCGAATGAGACTATGGACCAAAGTCCTGGTTTTGTTCAAATTCCGATTGCATTTAGAAATGAGACTATGGACCAAAGTCCTAGTTTTGTTCAAATTCCGATTGCGTTTAGAAATACATCTTCTGACAATATGCAAACTTCATCATCACAAATAACTCAGTTAGGAACTCAACATGGAATAGAGAACACAAATGGACCTGAACCCAACCCAAACCCTGACATTGACATGAAAAATGTTGATGGCCTAGGGCCTGTGGGAGATTCAGAAATTGATAATGATGTTCCTCCTCCTGTTGAAGATCAAGTTGTAAATGAACCTCAAGAAAATCTAGTACCTGTGCCAATTAGGAGATCTACTAGAGAGAAAAGATCTACACAATCTAAGGATTATGCATATCTTCAAGAACATGAGTTTGACATTGGCATGTTTGAAAATGATCCTGTTAATATCAAACAAGCTATGGAAAGCTCTAACTCTCAAAAGTGGATTAATGCCATGAATGAAGAGATGAAATCTATGTATGACAATGACGTTTGGGATATCGTTCCGTTGCCTAAAGACAAGAAACCCGTTGGTTGCAAATGGATATTTAAGACTAAGCGGGATTCTAAAGGCAATGTTGAAAAATACAAGGCACGTCTTGTTGCGAAAGGTTTCACACAGAAAGAAGGCATTGATTATAAAGAGACTTTCTCTCCAGTTTCATCGAAAGACTCTTTAAGGATTATATTGGCGCTTGTAGCACATTATGATTTAGAACTTCATCAGATGGATGTAAAGACGGCGTTTCTCAATGGTGACATTGATGAAACGATCTATATGAAGCAGCCAGAGAACTTTGTATCAGGTGATGCAGGGTCTATGGTTTGCAGACTTAAGAAATCTATCTATGGGCTAAAACAAGCATCTCGACAATGGTATCAAAAATTTCACAAAATTGTTAGCTCATTTGGTTTTGAGTCTAACATAGTAGACGAATGCATATACCTTAAGTTCTGTGGGAGTAAAATTATTTTCTTGGTTTTATATGTAGATGACATATTGCTTGCCAGTAACGATAAGGACATGTTGCATCAAACTAAGAATTTTTTATTTAAGAACTTTGAAATGAAAGATCTTGGTGATGCATCATTTGTTCTAGGGATTGAAATACTTAGAGATAGATCTCAAGGTATTCTAAGGTTATCCCAGAGGAACTATATCGATAAGATTCTAACAAGATTTGGCATGGAAAACAGCAAACCAGGAGATACCCCTGTATCAAAAGGAGATAAGTTTAGTCTAAAACAATGTCCCCAAACTGACTTAGATAAAAACATCATGAAAGATATTCCCTATGCCTCAGCCGTGGGTAGCATCATGTATGCACAAGTATGCACGCGTCCAGATATTGCGTTCATCACTGGAATGCTAGGGAGATATTTGAGTAACCCAGGTATGGAACACTGGAAGGCAGCCAAGCGAGTGTTGAGATACCTAAAGAGAACAAGGGACTATATGCTCACGTATCGGAGATCGGAACAGCTCGAGGTCATTGGATATACTGATTCTGATTTTGGAGGATGTGTCGACAGCATGAAGTCAACATCAGGATACATCTTTATGATGGCAGGCAGTGCCGTGTCATGGAAGAGCGCTAAACAGTCATTGGTGGCCTCCTCCACTATGGCAGCTGAATTTGTTGCATGCTATGAAGCATCTAATCATGGCGTATGGCTGAAGAACTTCGTCACAAGTCTGAAAATTGTGGATTCTATTCAGAAACCACTCAAATTATTATGTGACAACAATTCAGCAGTGTTATACGCAACCAACAACCGAAGTTCGTCAAAGTCAAAGTACATCGATATTAAGTTTTTGGTTGTAAAAGAGAGAGTGCAGAATAATGAATTATGTATAGAACACATAGGTACAGACTCCATGATTGCTGATCCTCTTACTAAAGGATTACCACCCAAGAAGTTTCACGAACATGTTGCCCGTATGGGTGTAATTTCTATTTAGGATAGTTAGAAAATGTGGGAGTCTGAATATGTTTTAAGTTTTGTTTTGATGTTCTATGTAATGCAATTGTAAACATTTTTGATGATATATACAAGTTGCATTCAGTTTCGGTTTCATTATTTCTTTCTTTAAAGTTTAATTTTTGACCTCATACAGTAAAGTAAAGGTGACTCAATTAGAAATAGGCACGTATAATCACACTTGCGTGTAATTTCTAAACTATATGTCCAAATCAGATTCATGTCATTCAGTTATGTTGGCAGCGTGATTTATGTCGGTTTAGTTGCGAATAAATGTGACAAGTGCTGCTTAAGTCCTTTGTTAGCATAATTGATGGACGGAATTGTTTAAGAAATATGATAAGAAAGACAGAAAAGTTGCATGCAATAAAGTTAAGGATATATAATCAAAAGGTTGCACTTGTCCATGTGGGAGATTGTTGGATTTAGAGACGTCTAAATTACAATAATTAAGTTGGACATACGTGCATTATGATTATGATATCAAATACTGTCGAAAGATTACATCTATGTAATGATTAAAACATGCCAAACAATGTGATTAATTAAGACATGGCATTATATGTATTTAATTAAGGATTTGGATACAAATACATATAGAATAATGTTAATCAATTATAATTGTTAATGGACCGATTATAGTTGATTAAAATAATATCAGTAAATTGAGCTAAATAAGGAAATCAGAATTTATTCTGATTTATTTCAGTTTTTTCTGAAGTTTCCCGATTTGAAGTTTTTTGTAAAATCGGAAACTCCAGATTTCTTTTGGACTTGTTTCCAAAGTATTAGCTAAATTTCAGCAGCCCAGGATTAGAATCTTTTTCTTTGGCACTGCTATAAAAGGGCTGAGTCTCCAAGGCTTGCAATCATCCAGAAAAATTGTCTGCTCCATTGAAGACAGGATACTCTCCAGAGAAAAGGATTGCAAGTTCTTGGAAGGATTCGAGAGCCAACAACTCAAGTTAAGACCAGAAGCTGTCCGCGACCTTCGAAGATGGAAAGTAAGTTCCGCTGTGCATTAAACTTAATTTCTAAGTTCCGCTGTGCATTAAGTTTAATTTCTTGCATAGGAGTAGATCTTGGTTAGGGTTTAAAGTAATCAGTAAAACCCTTCAATATACCGACATCTGAGACAAGAAAAGAGAGCATTCAACCAGTAAAAAAAAATGAAAGAAATTTAATCAATGTAGGAGAGCATCACCTCTTTGAACTATTTGTTGTGTTTTGTGTCAAAGGGACTGAAGTCGTTCCAACAGTATTGGTCTCTGGAATATCTCGTGAAGAAGACAAACTTATTTCCATAGAAGGACTATTCAATTCTGTTGTCATTGCAAATGTTGTTGCCCGACAAGATTTATGGTCTGCCATTTATTGTTTGTTCTAAACGATGAACAAATATTGTGGAATATGTGAAAGCAATTAGGTCTGAAAAGAGGAAACAAATCCTTGCAATATATGTTTCACAACGAAAAACAAGTACAGGCCAAAGAAAGGCAATGGTTCTAAATAAAAAGGTAGAACCTTGAAAAAGTTTTTAACAACAACGAGAAATGAACCATTTAGCAATTTTCGCAAGCAAAGTTGCCATATGCAACACAAAAAATGCAAAGCAAGGGAGGTGGAAATGGCAACATATAATGCAATTTGCTATGCAAGGGTTTAAACAGGCAAACCATTATAATGAGAAATTTTTTTTATAGAAAAAGGTTGGAAGGTTTCAAAATATTGATCATTGTTGTTTCAATACATTATATACTTGACATTTGAATATCTATGTGTTCTTGCAATTTGGAAAGAATTTTTTTTTTTGCAAAGATTGTGTTTGGACCATGCTTCAAAAGCATCATTATTCATTGCAAAGAAAATTGACGAGTCTTTTAAAATTGTTAATTTTTATAACTGCGAATGGTAGAAGAGAATTGAAAATAAATAAGTAGAAAGCAAATAACGGGAATAGATGCATGCGTGCAAACATTTGCAAAGGAACGAGTTCAAATAGAAGAGAAGGGAACTAACAAAACAATTGTGAAATGATCAGACCACTAGGCATTAGAAACAGTAAACAAAATGTTATCAGTGTCTATATTTGTCCAAAAGTGATCAATCATAGAACCATAGTTTGTTGTAGAGTTGTTTGCTTTTAGTTTCAGATTTTTTGTCTGCATAAACACTTCTAATTTTTTTTGAAGAAGGGGTTTCTTTTAACATGTCAATGTTGAAGTCCCCAGTTAATAGAAGTGTTGCTTCGTTGTTGTTGTTTGATATAATATAATAAAAGACATCTTGCAATTTGTCAAGAATGCTATTCGGTCTGATATAAACATTTACAAGTTTTAGAACAGTGTTAGGAAGCTTGAGTACTATTACAATTGCCTCAATTGATGTTTCATTATAAGTAGTTGTGTTGAGGACAGGAATATCTTTGCCTCAATTGATGTTTCATTATAAGTAGTTGTGTTGAAGACAGGAATATCTTTCTTTATAGTTGTTAGCAGCCCATGCACTGAGTGTGTTGCAATGCAATTATAATGGTTTTCAAAGACAACAATATTTGGAGGCACATGCATGTGAGTTTCTTGCAAGCATAAAATGTTAGACTATATAAGCTGCATCCTGTTTGCAATATCATGAATGTGTGAAGCCAAACTGCTTGTGTTAAGTGAAGAAATGAATATGTGTGAAGAAGATTTAATTGATTTGAATCCATGTTCAAATGGCAAGGGAGCATCATTTTCTAATCTATTTAATTCAGCAACCACTTTTGAGGAAATCGATAAGTTTTTTTTGTTGTAACTGGTTTACAAGGTATAGACATTCAATGGTCTTTACACGAGATAATGCAGTATAAACAAGACAATGTTTTGTGACCCCTCTAGGATCAAATGCCAATTCTTCTAATGTTAAGCCCTGTGCTTTGTGAATTGTTAAAGCACATGCCAATTGAACTGGAAACTGTGTCCGGATGAAATTTCTTTTTTTCCCAAGAGAAATTTATGTTGTTATTCTTTTTATAGATGTCGAGTTGCACATGATAGATCCAGTGAAAAGATGTTTCATAGAAGACCTTGCAATGGAACCAATTTTGGGGTTTGGAAATTCAATCCACAGAATATCTAGGTCAACTTCAGAATAGTGTTTGAAGACTCCTCGAGCACCCTTGACAAGCCCATCTTTGATTGAGTAGTTTTCGCCAATTATTTTGACTAGCATGTTTTTTTCAAAGTAATTGTAGAGGGCAACTAGTTTTTCCTATGGCCATCATAAAAGTTTTCAACTTGCTCGATTTTTGTATCGACAACTACAAAAGTAAATGCTTCTGTACTTAGAAGGGACAACATTTTAGAATTGTGTTGTTCCACATCTTTGTTGCAATAATAAAAAAGGGGAATGGCAGATCAAGTGGTGGTTGTCTATGGCAATGTTCATTTAAGTATTGAATATCGTCAAATGTTTGTTTCCCTATTCTTATTATGTTTAGTATCGATATAAAGGTTTCATTTGTTTTCCTAACAACGGTTTTTAGTTCGTAGTATTTCACAGAGTCTGTCCAAAAGTTGTAAGGAAATGTTTGTTGATGGAACCTTCGGAATTCAAAAATCCAAGAATCATGGACAGGCCTTGCTTGACATAGATCGCCACATAAAATAACGTCAATACCTCCAAATGGTTTTGTTGGTGTGTGCATGATTTCGCATAGTCGTTTGTCAATGTTATAGAGCATTCTAGAGCTTATTAGAGAAACCTCATTGATTAATAAAACTCGTAGTTGTTCATAGTCTTTGCTTAGGAGATCTAGCATGTTTGAATTTAATGGAATCAATGTTGTGGAACCCAATGGAAGTTTAATGGCATAGTGTACTGTAATGCCATTAGTAAGCTATGATGCTTTCTCAGTGAATGCAACAATGAGACCCTTTTTTTTTAGCGGGTTGCTACCAAGTTATTTGTCATAGAAAAGCACAAGCACATCAAAAAGGATTTTTGTAGTATGAGTTTTCCCATGCTAGCGCTTCCTGTTAGAAACACATGCAAGGGTGTTGAAGGGTTGTTTTTTTCCTTGTTATAATTTCTTTAACAATAGATTGTTGCTCGACATTCAGATTCTTTCTTGATGAAAAATACTCATTTGTACTAGGTATAAATGGTTTTTTGGAGAAGGTAGAAGTTTTCGTGGATGTTGGCACTTGACCTTTTCTTTTTTTAAGAATATAATTGTGTATGTCATATTCCTCAAAAGGAATGGTTTGAATTTTGTTGGTGGTGTCTATTGTTGATTGGAGATGCGATTCAACTTTCTTGTTTGCAATGTCAATGTCACCCCATTTTTTTGTAGGGGAAGCCGCAAACTGTTGTTCAAAAATGGTTATCTGATGTTTGTAAGTCTCATATGATTCAGACCATGTTTGTAAAGAATGTTCCAACAAGTTGGAAAGCTTTCTAAATGGGACAAAAAACAAGATTTGCTCTCTTGAAAAGTTTTCAGGAACTTTTTCATGATTGTAACGAATATACCGAATGATACATGGTCTATATCGTTTGATTGTTTTTTCATGGATGAGACATATTAGGAAGATGCATATTTAGCCAATGAAATATTTTCAAGCTCATGTGAACGGTCAATGTATCTATCAATAATAGAGTGAGAAATGATGTCTTCAAAATCATCAGGCTCTTTTGCTAGGAGAGATGGTTTCTTTATAACAACCGTTCTTTTCTCATCTGGAGCAGTGTTGATGAAAATTGTTCTTCTTGAAGATGAGTGCATAGGAAGGGAAAGCAAAATCTGGGCTGCTTGTCTAATGGACATTTGCTACATATTCAAAAGTGTGTTGCCAAGCTTTCATATTGTTTCAAGCTGGCCACAATTGTTTGAAAGACATTCTTCCTTAATTTTTTTCAAAGCCATTGTCATAGGCCTATCCAATTTTGTTATGTATGAGCTTATGCATGTTGTTGTAGCATAAGCATCCAAAATGAATTGAGCATCACTATTTGCTTGCCAAAGTTCAAGGATTTTTTTTGCAAATGGATTTATCCAAATATATGAAGGGTTCCTTTTCAACAACAATGTGGGATGATCAATAGAACAACGCAATAAAATGATATATTTAGATCTATTCAAATTCAATTCTTGGATAAATGAATCAAGATACACGCTGTTTGGATATTTTTTAGATTCGAGAAATATCAAAAGCAATTTTGTTTTTTCAATTAAGATGTCTAAACTATTCTTAAGAGGTTCCAAAATCATTGTTGTGTCAATAGGGAATATTGGGAATCGAAACATGCATTTAGAATGTTTGTGATTTTTACATGTTCTTGTGTGTCGATGAGTTTGAACCTTTACAAAATATTTGCCAAGCAACGATGAGTCTGTGGAAATATGTCGATCGACAAAATATGTTATTTTGTCATTGGTGTTCTTTCCATAGACTAGAGCACTAACAATCCAAAGAAGGCCATGTTCATGTTCATGTTCATTTCCTCTTTGTTGGAATTTAGTTGTGAAAAAGTAGTCATCCACCTTGCCAAAGATAAGACTATTTTTCAAGATCAAGCACTTGAATGCATTCATTTTATGCCTATAGTAGTGACTGCAAAGCACTGGGTGCTTTCTTATTTAAGTGTCAATATCATTTTCAAGTAGAAGTGAAGAAGACATATCAAGGTTCTTTTGTCAACTTCTTGCAAAGCATCGCATAAAGGTTTCCAAAGATGTCCAGCGGTTATAAAGCTAACAAAAAAAGTTGGTGGCCCTAGCTATCAAATCATTGAGAAAATATATTTTTCCATGGCGTCGAAATAGTCAGGAGAGGTTTGAATAGCTTTGAATGTCCTAAAAGCAATTGGCGATTTCATAATTTTACGAAGATTGGCCTGTGATTTAATGTCTTTTGCTTTCAATTTTCTCCCCTTCAATTCACCTATGTGAATTGATATCCAAGCAGTACTAGAAAATTTACCTATCAATACTTTAACTATTTTGAAAAATAAATTTGTTGAATGTGCTTCAAAGTCCATGCTTTCATGTTGTATCTCCCATTGTGTCATTTGTTGATATCAATATCATTCGTAAATGTCACTGAATCGACTACAGCCAAAGAAAAGTGTGGGGAAATTCAACTCCTCAGAAAACTTGTCTTGGCAAATGCCCAAAGGTCTATAGTTTTTCAGAAGGCGCAATTTCGATAATCCTGTTTGCCAAATCGTCAAGGAGACGTGTTTCTCCATATCCAAGGACCAATGTCTCTGTAACCGGTTCCATTTCTATTTCATTAATGTTTTCATTGGTCTCTTGAAAGTCTGGACGAGTGCCATCCTCATTAGCCGATCCAAGATGTGAAATTTCATTTGACTCTTGATTTGTGACTTCATGGAACTTTGCTTCCCAATCTGCAATGACATGAACATTTTCCATTTTGGAAAGCTCCTGATCACAAAGAGTGTTCAAAGACACATGACAATGTGTGGTCGAACATTTCCGGAGACATAAGCATTTTTGTACTCCAATTTTCGTTTTATCATTACTGCAATTGCCATTTCTTCTGCAACGTCTCTAGGCAGTGCCTTCTGAACCTTCTCCAATGATGTAGGTACATTGATGACTGTCCCTGTCAAGCCTAGCTGAGCTCTTTCATAGCCTAGCTGGCGGATTTGAGCAAAAGCAATTCTTGGAGATACCAGACGCTCTTTCAAAGGTGTCAATAGATCCACATAAGGCAAGGAAAATTATGTTCCGACGAATGTTAAGTGGTGTTGCAAAGGTTGGTGTCTCTGCAGTTGAAATATATTTTTTGCAATATCTACACATAAAGTTTCCCAATGCAATACAAGAAGGCATATCATTCCATGGCAAGTTTTTTAGTGCGTAGAAAGTGTTTTCGTTTATGGGACGAATATCTTTTTTAAACTGAAGGTGCTTGCAAACACAACATGCATGTATAGGTGTATCTTGAATAGTTCTATAATATTGCATAGTTGATTGCCTAGCTTTTTCATTTTCCTTTTGTTTTTTTTAAACTTGAAACACTTCAAAACGAATGGCCCTTTTCACTAGGCGCAGGTTTTTTATTGTTCCAGTGACAAATTCTTCATGCATATTGAGGTGTTCATTTGGACACGTTCCATTCATAGTTGTTGTGTGCAAGTTTGTAGAAATTTTTTCCTTTTCAATTTTGAGCGTTTTTCTTTTGTTAGAAGTTGGTTGTTTTCTTATGGATGTTTTTTGTGAAAGGTCATTACATTGATGGATATTTTTTGTCTCCATGGAAGCTTCAACAAGAAATTGGGACTGGTTGTTGTTTGTCTCTTTCATCTTTCATGGACGGAACATGGGACATTGTTCAAAGACCTATTTCTATAAGTGGATAGAAATGCAAATGACATGTGCTCATTTCTTCACGCAAAAGATATATAGTTGTGCTCGAAATGTTTGTGGAATAAAACTGTTCTTCGAAGTTGTGCAATTGCACGCTCAAGATGAAGATGTTAATTTCCAAGATCTCGCACAACCATTGCAAAGCAAATTGACAATCAACTATATGCCCAATTGAGAAAGGCTCTGCCAAATTAACAATAAAAGTCTCCCAATTGCAAATAAGTTGTTCTTGTTGCAAAGTGTCTTTATCTAGATATGTGTTAACACATTTCAATGCTCTAGGATCATTGGATGCCATGCAATTGCAGAAAGTTTGTGCAATTGTTTTTCTTAGGCTGGAGCTGTCTAAGGTTTTTGTCAAACGTGAAACTGATTCAAACAATGAATCACGACAAAGACTTTCAAACGAGTGAAACATATCGAAGCCATGTTGCAAACCCATTCGTCGAAGATGATGGTTTTCAACAATTATATCTTGGCGAGAGATATTGAAAATGTTATTTGATGAACGACGAGAAAAGTCAAGGGCGGGTTCAAAAGATCTATAAAAAAAAGCAAAGTTTCAAAGTGCCCAGAAGTTGGTGTTTGATCGTGGAACAAAATAAAGGACACACCTGCAATGAAAATACAAACATACAAGAAAATAGAATTTTAGATGACATTTGCAATATCTGAGACAACCAAACATCCCCATGTTGCGAAAGCAAAGGACAAAGGAGAAGGGGAGGGAAAACAAATATTATGGTAAAAAAATAAAAATAAAAAAAAGATATTTAGACATGGTTTAGGTTGATTTGATAACGAAGTTAGAACCAATTCATTTAATCATTAGCCATGGAGGCTATACAATGAAGGGAAAAGAGGTCAAGGTTAAAAAAAAGCAAGAAGCTGTCAAAAGGACAAAGGGCAAGGGGCAAAGGCCTATGTCTTGGACCACACAATTGTTTTCTTTTTTGTATGTAAGAAATGAAATTGCAACATTGTATTTATTGAAACTTGAATTTGATATGAGAAATCGATACATGATACTGAAAACAAATGCAGTGGATGAACATACAAACAATTAAGGGATGGTAAAGAAAAGTGTTTTCTGTTTTCATTTTGGTGATATGGGAAATCGATACATGATACTGAAAACAAATGCGGTGGATGAACGTACAAACAATGAAGGGATGGTAAAGAAAGGTGTTTCCTGTTTTAATTTTGGTACATATTTTCTGCATAGGCAATTGTCAATGCAAACTCTTGATCTTGAATGTGAGCAAGGCTTTTAAAACCTAACCTTGTCCTCATTACTATTATTTCTTTGCATGAAGAAAAATATATTTGTGCTATTTAAAACATGACAACGAGAAACAAGAAAAAAACTTCAAACAAGACATTGAAGATATGAAAGTGAAGGTTCAGACTTGATACATTGAAGTAAAGAATCCAATCCATGATCTTCGAGGAAGTTGCATATTCAAAAGCATATACAAGCAACCAACTATCCGAGGGAGTCCACAGTCTTTTTATCCAAGGCAAGAGCTTCTTGCAGAACAGACATTTCAAGCATAAAAAAGTTCTAACAAAGCAATCAGAGATAGGTAGATACTTTTGACAGAGAAATCAGGGGGAGCGCAAAGCAACTAATAAAATCATTTGGCTTTGAATGTATATAAAGCCATCCGGGCATATATTTGAAACCACATTTTTCTCGACCAGGGAGGCATTTTCTTGAACAATTTAACTTGTGACAACAATAGAAGGTTAGGAATTCAAGAAGCAAAAGGAGGGCAATTTTAGCAATTCAATGGATAGCGAATGCAAAGCAATTGACCAGGGCAAAATCGCTAAACAAGTATCCATATATTGAATTTCTTTTATTGAAGCCGATTACGGAAGAAAATATCCATAGAATCATAGATGCTTGTTTTTTCTTGGGCAAAATAGTTATGAAGTATAAAAAACCAAGATACATAACAAAAAGTCATATGCATCATCGAGGAGGAAGATTTATTGCACGTTGTCTATGTAGAAAAATAAAAAGGACATTGACACAACCTGAATACACAACATTATTGACGAACACCTTTGTCGCTGGAAACCTCTTTTTTATTTTTTCAGAGAAGAAGCCCCTTATATCTAAGCATGACACCAAGCATGTGAAACAAAATTTTAACAGCCCTTTGTAGAAGAGAATGGACAATAACATAATTCAGATTTTGAATGACTGAAAGCCAAAATATTTTTGGATGGATCGACATCTACAATCTGATTTAGCAACAGTAGGAAAATGTGACAAGATATGCAATTTCAAACACCGCACTATAGTTTGAAATGTGTTAACTTTTTTTTAATGTTTTTCTGTAAGGCCTTTTTCGCAGGAAGACACAGATACAACACTAGTTTTCTTACACGAAAAAGGAGAACCTAGTTTTGCAAATCTAAATATGCTTAACAACTTCAAAGAAGGCACGGAGGAAAAGTTTTTCTGTTTTCATTATGCTTGTATTACAGGCCAAAGGAATAGTTTTAAAGGGGTGGAAACAAAGGAGAAATTTAATTGACAAAGTAACCTGTTTTGAAACAAGCAAAGTATCAATTTGCACAGCAAAATACTTCTGTTTCAAACATAAAAAAATCCATCAAAATATTGATCTTCAACCTTCCACCCCTATGTTGGAAAAACTAAAGACCCCATATCTTTCATTACCGAAAACTAGTTTAAGGTAGTTAACCATGGACATATTCACAATGCACCTTCACTTTTATAAAAGTGAAAGTCAAAGGTATATTTCTGAAACATAAAACTATAAAGAAACATGATTAATATATTAATGATTACAAATACAAATACAATGCAAAAAGCAAAGGAAACAAAACAACAAGACAACACTGAACAAATGTAGCATGTCAAGAAACTAAAAAAAGCAAAACCGGGTAATAGATATTTACAAAGTCATGACAGAGGAGCATCAAGTAAATATAGGCTTTTTTGTCCATGACTAGATCAAGGGCAATGAAGCTGATTAGATGCAAGGAAAACATTTTTAATTAACAAATTGCATAGTTGAACAATGGAAAAAAACAAAAGAAAAAGTAGCATGTAATTGACTCAATCACTTTGATTTCAAACATGAACCTTTTCCCTGTCTATTAACATGAACAGGACAATGCTGGTTGCAACATAGCAACAATGGAACCACAGACAAGAATGGAAAGCTAGCAAAAGGAAGCATATCTCACAGATCGATTGAAATAAAATGCAAATAAAAACAAATCAGGAGGAAGAAAAACAATGCAGGTCAATTTTCAGCTTCGGTAAATAGATAGCATGGAGGAACATGGAACACAAATAACAGATGCAACCATGCCTCTGCAGCAATCTATTTTTCAGAGACTATGAAGCGGTCACCTTTGTCGGGGAAAGTTGAATGTGGTTTGTTTTTTGTTTTTTTGGTTTTCCCAACTATATGTATAAGGCTGAGTCCTATTCACTTCGATGCACATCTTACCAGGTCCATTAGACTATATCAAAATGTTAAAAAAAAACACAATACAAATTGAGTTTACTATGATCTGTGTAAGATCGATCTTCTCCACTCGCCTCAACAACAGGTAATTATAAATGCAAAGCAAATCAACTGCTGAAGATAGAGCAGAAGCAAAAAAATCAATTTTTTTAAAGGAAATCTGAACCTAAAACATAAACAATTTTCGCAACAATTGCAATGGAGATGGACACCAGAAAAACGTAACAAGTAAACTAGCATTGTACACAACATAATCAAAAGAAACGCAGACAACCTTCTAGCAATGGAGAGTATATGCCTCCACTAGAAACAACCATCATTGAAGGAGGAACAAATCAATGAAAAAAACAAAAAAGAACGAACGATTCATGAATCATGTCACTGGTACCACATAAGCAAACAAAACAAATATATGGTCAATGTTGTCAACAGGCAAAAAGATAAATCTCTTTGACAACATATTTGGTCTCATCACTTGGATAGTGGCAGAATTTGTTATTGACAAAATGGACTCCCAATTGCCATGCCATAACCATTATACTCTGCCCTATATAGTTTCATGTAGATTCAACGAAAGAGTTGACCAACAATGACCTAAAGTTAAAATGCTAACATGCCTATGTATGCATATCATTAGATATTTATTTATGTATATAATTAAGTTGGAAATCTTTATTATAAGCCCTAAAAACAGAAAAGCCCTTTCACCGTATCTAGAAATATATGTGTAGTGCCAACTCAAGTGTGAACGACCATTTTTCCTTGCAAACCAGTCCTCTTCAACTTCCTTGGAGGATTTTGATTTCAGAAATAAGCACAAAAGAAAGTCACAATAGACACAACACTTGAATTTGGGAACATGGAAGCGATTTTTTCTGCAGAATGAAAAATCCAAACACAACTATATGTGGCTGGACCAATTCATATAATTATGGAGAACATCCATAAAATAAATAAATAAACAGTGGGAAACAAGCACATGGCCACCACTAAAAAACAAGGAACATCTCTCATCGACACACACTTTTTTTTAAGATTTTCCCAGGGAGAGCTTGTAGTCAACTTGAAAATCTTCAGATAATTAATGACAATTTTTCCTTCAAGCATAGTTTGCCATTGAAGGGATAGGAACAAGTATAAATCTAAAACAAATAAACCCACACAACTCGAAGAAATATCCTAATTTAGTTTATTTTTTATAAAAAAAAATGCACTTGGCATGCTATAGCTAGACATGTCTCATATTTATCCAATCTGAGAGGGTTCTTATAAGGAGTCTAAAAGGTGCCACTATTTATATAGCTGAAAATATTGTAAATCCTCCTGCAATTCAACCCACCAAAACACTAATCACATGCTACAATACAAATGCCTCAACATTCAATGGCTACCCTCTACGAAGGCATGGAACAATAGAATCAAGTAAATATGTATGACACAAACAAATGCTATGATACAAAAAAATGCAGCAGCTATACGAAGAAGCTTCAAATACATAGAGCAAACTAAACATTCAATGTTGCACAAACAATCCCACAACAGGAAATTGCAGAGACCAATAGCCACTTTAAGACCAACCCTAAAGAAAGACCGGATAAAATGTTCACTATTTCTACCCACATAATCGCCACTAGATTTTATGCTTGTTGGAAAGATGGAAGTCAACTCCATGATGCATGTAAGAAATGACTTTCATGATTTCTATGGGCACAACACCTAAGATGAATCCCAAACATAAAGAAGGCCTATCAAATGTTCAAGGACAATCGCACCATTGATGACAAGGTAGAGACAAAAGGGGGCAATAACTGATCCTATCTAAAAATTAGACATCCCAACGAAATTGCACATCCAAACCAATCAAACATGACTTAAGACAAAGTAATACATGCAACTAACAGTATTAGAGTTCATTTTTTTCCAAATCAATTTAATACAGTGGCCATTATCAACGATTCGTTCCCGACCCAGCTAACCCGTGCTGGTTGCAGAGATGCCAACCCTAATATAATAGGGGAAACCAATATATGTAGGAAGCCAATTTTCTCTACGGAATGCAACTAAATTTGTAACCACGCCACGAAACCATTCCGACTTAAACAAAAAACTAACAACACCAACACCAACAGAAACCCACACTACTACATATGGCTCAAAAGTTCCACGAAATATTGCCACGAATAAGTTAAAATCGAAACTTTCGTGGATAAACAAATAAAAAATTTGGAAAAAAATGTTTTGGCCCCCGACGATTGTCGCTATAGCGACGTAAGCACCATAATGTCGTTATAGCGACATATATGATTTCGTCGCTATAGTGACGATCGTCAGGAGCCAAAACCTTTTTTTGACTTTTTAACAGTCATTGACTTTTTTTATTTTAAAAATTTGATCGTTGTGCATTTTCGCTGGAACCGCGACCCTCATTGATCTATAAATACATGTTCTTAAGTCATATTTCCACAAATCATTTGCTATAGTTGCAACAATCTTTCTGCTGATTTTTCGTTCTGTGATTTCAAGAGTCCGGTACTAGTTTGACATGTCAAATTTTTGATCTCCTTCGTTTTCCAGGTTAGTTTGACTGCAATGCACTAGTCTTTTTTGTGGTTGCGCCCTTTGTGTTCCAACTAGGGCTTCAATGCAATGGAGAAAATGTTTATATAGTTTGGGATTTTTGTTTCAAAATGTAATTTTTTAAATTGTCATTTGTGTTAAAATGTAAATTTTTAAATTTTCATTTCTGTTAAAACGTAATTTTTTAAATGGTGGTTTGTGTTAAAATGTTTTCTTTTGCTCCTTCTATGTTTTTTATTGGTAGCCTTTGGTTCTATCTAGGTGAATGAAAAATAATAGCAAGGAGATCTCCAAGCTAGATAGATTTAAAATTAACTATTTCAATGAAATTATGGATTATGGATCTTTTGGATTCATCAATTGTTATGACTTCAAGAAAATCCTAGAATATACCTCTCCCCATTTTAAAATTATTTACATTGACCTTGGGCCTATAAATTTGAATGTTTCCCATGCCCTACTTTAGAACATTGTACAAAAAATTACAATTGTTGATAAGTCACATAGATAACAAATCACAAGAAATATAACATCCATAAACCATGGAATTAATATCATTTCCAATGTTAGTACTGAAATTGTCATCACCATCATTTCCAATATCATTACAATGTGTTGAAACCTCTTAATATCTAGTATAACGAACATGAACAATATTACCGACCCCTCAATTTCTTCTACATTAGATCCATTGGCACCATAACGTAGACTTTCTTGCAATTAATAATTATAAACCAATGTAGGGAACCAATTAACTACTCATTATCCTATGGGTATTAACACTTGGCAAAATGGTGTTACAACTCCTTTCACAAATACACTTACAACCCAACATACTAACCCGCTTGGACATTTAGATCGCAATTCATTACTTTATAAGGAAACACCATATCTATTAACATACCAACACATGCATTGAAGTAATATGTAAAATCCTAATTTGTGACATCATTAACATAATTCCTTAGCCCCCTTTTTAAGGCAATATCTAAATTCATGTTCTGTAGAATGAATAGCCATTACCCACCATATGTCAATTCTTATTGGAACAACATGTAGTAATCCAAGGGAATTACTTAGGTAATCCTCTACACATGCTTAGGTAATCCTCTAATCATGTCCTTTAATTTTTGGTCTCCTTTAATATATATATACTGTATTCAATTTACTTATATATTGATTAATGAGTTTTTTTTTGTTCTTATAGGCTATCAGAATGTCAAATAAATATACTTGGGAAGAAAACAATAAGAGGTATGCTGAGTTTAAGGCAACATTGGAGGCGAAGGGTGATGGAAAGAGATATTGCTCTTGCAATGATTGTAGAGGTTTGCAAACGACAAGAATTTTAAGAACAATAGTTGAAAAACATTGTAAGGAGAAGGGGCATGCTGAAGGGGGGTATGAATATCATCCCTTGGTAATACATTATTCATTACATAATGTACTTCTTGTAATAGTACTGATAATGTATTCACAAAATGTTTTATAATTTTAAATATATGTGTTGTATATTATACACTAATGTTATTGCATTGTTTGTAAATATAAAGACAATGCCCCCCAAATGTCGACTACCAGAGAGCTATTTGCCACATAATAGTAGAAATACTACTTTACAAGGTGAGAGCATGTAGATCATGCTATTGAAGATCGAGTTCTTAATGATCCTATGGACGCAGATGACGTTATTGATACAAATGGTGAAGATGAGATAAATAGATTTCTCCAAGACACATTTGCTCCATTGGATGAGGGCAACCTCCATGATATTCATGATGTTCCTCTACTCGAGAAGTCCCAAGAACCTTTTTATGAAGGCTCAACAACCAATATTCTATCTGCTATATTGTTGTTGGTGAACTTGAAGGTTTTGAATGGTTTGTCAAAAACTTGTTTCACACAGCTCCTAAGGTATGTAAAGTTGACTATTTTCCTCTATTTTGTGTTAATTAGGTCGTAAATTAGGGATATGCAATATTTATGACGTATATTGTTTACATTTCATTGTTTTTGTCAATGTTGCAGATTGTTGGGTGAATTTATATTACCACGCACAAGTCGAGAGGTATTCTTGATTATGAAAGAAATTGGAATGGAGTATCAAGCTATTGATGCATATCCTAATGATCATATTATATATTATGGACAGTATGCATCAGAAAACAAATGGCCACAATGTGAAGTTAGTAGATATTGAACTGATCAAGTAACAAATGAGGTCCCTCGCAAAGTTATTCGTTATATTCCCATAATGCCACGTTTCCAACGACTATTCAGGTGCCAAATGTTGATGTATATGTAACTTCGGAATGTATTTCACATATATGTATATTGTATTCCTATAGAGATGGTATTATTCCTCTATAAGGAAGTGTCGTCATTTATATTGTAAATGTCGTAACTTATTCTTGATGGGTTATTAGACCACCTTGTTGGGGTCGGCCCTGTATAAGTCATGTGGGTCAAAGGGTTATTAGACCACCCTATTGGGGGTCGGCCCAGTCAGCATTATGTTATGTGGTTAAGTTTTAGCCTACATGAGTTAGGTAAAAAGGCAAGTCAAGTCAAGTATAAATAGAGTGCGGGAGGCACTCTATTTGCTCACTCACTTCTCACTCATGCACTCAAGGAGGAGTGGCGCACTTATGGAGGAGGAGGATCTGCTGCTAGGTTATGTCTATCTCTCATGGTTGGTTGTATCATTGCTCTATCTATCTTTGAGGAAGTTATTGGGGTTTTTCACCTTTATGGTTTTCCCCAAGTAAATCTTTGTGTCTCTTGTGTGCTTGCATTATTGTCTCCATGATTGATATGCTGTAGATATGCTGTACATGTTATTCTCTCAGTTAAGATCCTAGATCAGATTGAAGTAAATTCTGAAAATTTAACATGGTATCAGAGCTAGCCTGAAAGAAGGCATGATATGGCATGTATGACACTTGTTGCACTTACGATGCTAGGGCTTGATATAGTAAAAACCAGTCGTCGTAGCACTTTCGCTATAAATCCGTTTTGGCGAAGTTTTCGGATATGAAATCTTTACAGGTCGAATATTAAATCTCCAGGTACCTTGTGTCCAAAGGACAACCTCTAATTCGTTGTACTTTGTTATTTATGATCTGTACAATATAGGGTTTCTGCCTCTTCCAGATCTGAGTCAAAATCAGGTGACCTTGGGAAAAAGGTCATAACTTGGGCTAGGAAGCTCCAAATGAAATTTTGTAAAAAGTGACAGGTAGTACACAGACTTTACTATCTCAGAAAAATTTTGCAGAGGTCGAAGTTGAACCAGTGACACGTGGCACACCGTACAAGTTCGCTCTCCTGTATTATCCCATAAACAGGTCACGTTGCGACACTTGGCATAACTCTCTCTCAGAGAGTCCAATTGAGGTCAGAACTGTCAGGATAGAAATATAACAGGTCGAGATATCTCAGGAAATTTTTTCAGAGGCCAAAGTTCAAAAGGTGACACGTGGCACGCCGTACAAGTTCGCTCTCCTGTATTATCCCAAAACAGGTCACGTTGCGACACTTGGCATAACTCTCTCTCAGAAAATCCAATTGAGGTCAGACCTGTCAGGATGGAAAGCTAACAAGTCAGGCTATCTCAGGAAACTTTTTCAGACCCTGTGGATCAAAAATTTCAGAGTTACACCAGAAACAATAAGGTACATATTTTTGTCAAAACAGAATTATTTTTGGTACCTTCATTCATGGCTTCCGGAATTTAGGGCTTTGGAGAAAGTTGGAATTTTTGTAATCGGAGACCACGGCTGAATGCTACTCATCAAAATAAAAATTTAGAGACCAAGATCAAAATTTTTGGTTGGGCAGAAGGCCGGGCTTGATCAGACCCTAGTTCGGGACTTTGATCAGGAAAGTGGAAAATTAGGGCTTCTGTAAAAATGGGAATTTTTGAAATCTGAGACCACGGCTGGAAGCTCCTCAGAAAAATAGAAGCTTAGAGATTTGGATCAAACCTTTTGATTGGGCAGAAGAGTGGGATTCATCAAACCCCAGTTCAGGGTCACGTCCAGTGAATCCAGAAGTTTCAAAGGCAAAATTGAGGAGTGAAACTTTGCAGTTTTCAAATTCTGAATATACCAACTTGATCAGCTCATCAAGGCGCATATTTCTATCCTTTCGGAAGTTTGAAATTCAAAGTTTGAATTTTTGGGGTTTCTCTGACAAACCCATATCCAGCTCCAGGTCCAGTTCTTGCAAATCAAGGGGATTGGGTTAATCCTAAAAGAAGATGGATTGGTCACCTGCATAAGTGAAGAAGTTCATGTTTCAGAGGGAGATGAGGCTAAGGCCTTACATAAGAATATTACAAGCGATCTCGACAGGTATGACTCATCAAGGTATGTTTCGATATTTGTTCATGATTAAGTTTATGGTATGTTTGTCTTCATGTTATTACGGTTAGTACAATCTTGATTTTAGATTTGTCGTATCACCTTAACAAAATTTTGAATGCATGATAGAAGATATTCATTGGTTAGGGTGTTGACACTTATGATTGTACTAATGCATTATGGTGTTGTATGAGGTTTATGTTGTCTGCTAACATAAAAGGTACACCAAGAAAGACAAATCATGTTCTACTTCAAGAACATATGATCATGGTGACATGAAGACAAGGATTCATCCATTGTCATGGATTACATAGAAGATCTACTTTCGAGGTATGTATAACTTGTTTCTACGATGGTTAACTTATGAGACATGCAGGTTACTAGCACAAGTCACTGAAGAGAACCAGAAGACATTATGCGGGTATGTTAGACATAAATAGCTAGCATGCTAATCCAGGTATGTTTTTCCTATATCAAGCTAGAATCCTACCTTGTGTTAGGATCTTATACTATTGTGTTGTTGATAATGATTATTCATGAAGAGTCATAGGTTTGAATAATCATGGATGTATGCATATTATGTTTCTTACCATAATTGATGATATGACTAACTAGAAGAATCATGAAGGTATAGCTTTGAATAATCACAGGTTTTATGCATATTATATCTCTTATCTTGATTGATGATTCAACTAACCTGAAGAGTCATAGTTTTGAGTAATTACAGGTTTAGACATGTTATGTTTCTTATGATTTGACTAACCATAAGAATACTACATAAACCTTGAATGCTAATGCTTATTATTTTCTGTTTGAAATGATCATGACTATACATGCTTGAGATTATTGTGTTTTAATAGTATACTAATGAATGTATAATTTTATATGAGATCACAAGGATAACACAATCGTGATACTAATAAGCATGCATAGGGACCAAGGATGAATATGAGTTCAAGAACAGGTATTTCAGGAAGCAAAGATCAAGAGGGAGCACACTCTAGTTGTTTATGCAAGAAAGCAAAGGAGCACAATTCAGTAGTTTCTGCAAGGATGCAGATATTCAGAGGGAGTTGACCGTCTCTCTACATTCCACAACAGAAAGGTGTAGAAGAAGCTACTTCAGATTAGGACTCCAGCATCTCCTGCAAGGAAGCGAAGACTCAGAGGGAGTCCACCCAACGAACAAACAAAGATAAGTATTTTAATTATCATTTCTTGCATATTTGTTTGTTTAAGTAAAATTGTTCAATGATGTATACGCTCATGTTCCTAGACTTAGGATATGTATTGTGCATATTAGAATAGTTGCATTGATGAACAGTATACTACTAATATACATGGGTAAGTGGCCTATGGCACTGTACAACATTCCATTGCTACTTATCTAGAATGAAACCTCTTTGCTGACATGTTGGGAGTTGTGCACACTCTTAACAATGTTCTGGTAGAGATTGGAAGGCATCTAGAAAGTTACGGGATATGGATAAATGTTGTATTGAAGCATTGGCTAAGATAATTGCATGACTGTATGACATATTTCTTTATGTCTAAGAATTTGTTCTAAAAATTATGAGATGTTTTCTAATCATGCAATTTAAATTGTTGTGTAGGAAAGATCATATGCCATCTCCTACAAAAGAAGAATTACAACATTTGTTCCAGCAACAAAGATATCTATTAAAGATATTGAAGATATTGAAGTTCCCAGGATCTGGGATGGAATGCCATGATCCGTCGATCATGAAGAATGATGTTTGGGATGTAGTCCCAAGACCTGAAGTTTTTTATGACTTTCATATGGATCTATCAAGATCAAGCATGCTGCATACGGCAGCATAGAGAAATATAAAAGTGATGAAATAGAAGGTGCACCAGATGGATTTCAAGACAGCATGGTGTAATCATATATGTGCAGAACTTGGTATGGTGAATATAGTTTGATTGCCGACACGCAGCGGAAGCTTACTACCGAGTTCGAGATGAAGAACTTGGGGATGATGCACTATTTGTTTTTGGCATGGAGGTGTGGCAAAGTGCAGAAGGAATCTTCCTTGGACAAGGGAAGTATGCAGTAGAGATCCTGAAGAGGTTCGGGATGATGGATTGCAAGGCCATGGCCACACCTATGGCATCAAATCTGAAGCTTCTATGTGATGCTTCATCTGAGCCGGTTGATGTCTCTATATATCGTCAGATGATTGGGTCCTTGATGTACCTGACGAACACGAGACCAGATATTTGCTTTGTTGTGAACACATTGATTCATTTTCTGACAGATCCGAGGCATGTTCACTTGGGTGATGCAAAGCATGTTCTGAGGTACCTGAAGGGTACAGTGGATTATGGGCTCAAGTATGAAGCGAATCAAAAGTTTAACCTGTAGGGTTATGTTGATTCAGATTGGGCTGGCAGTGCTGCAGATAAGAAGAGCACATTTGGGTGCTGCTTCAGTATGGGATCAGGTGTGATCTCTTGGTTTAGCAGGAAGCAGTCCTGTGTAGCACTGAGTACAGCTGAGGCAGAGTATGTTGCAGCCTGTTCAGCTAGTTGTGAGGCAGTATGGCTACAGAAGCTACTGTCTGAGTTATTTGATCTCCCGTTGGAGGCTACTGGTATCTTCTGTGATAACCAGAGTTGTGTGAAGCTGTCCGAGAACCCAATGTTTCATGACAGGTCGAAACACATAGAGATCAAATATCACTATATCAGGGATATGGTGCAGAGAGGAGCTGTGAAGTTTCTGTATGTTGCGACGGACGAGCAGATTGCAGATGTGCTGACGAAGCCACTAGCCAGAGTGAAGTTCGAGTACTTCAGAGAGAGGCTTGGAGTTCTTCAGATCGAGGACACTTCGAGGAAGAAGTGATGGACACATTTGCTGAAGCCATTCCAAGCATGTTGGAAGGAGGATCCTTCACATGGCTGTGGATGTAAGCGCTGGATGATGAGCATCAGGATGATGTTCTGGTTTCTGCTTGGATATGATCAGTTGGATCATTTTTATGTATTTATGTATGCTGGATATGATCAGTTGGATCATTTTTATGTATGTATGTACGCATCATGTTGATGCTGGATATGATCAGTTGGATCATTTATATGTACGCATCATGTTGGATGCTGGATATGATCAGTTGGATCATGTGTATGTATTTTGTATATGCATCATGTTGGATGCTTGGACCATGTATCTGTATATGTATCAGGTGGATACATTGTATGATCAGGTGGATCATGTATGGTGATATGTATCATGTATTTGTATTTGTATCAGGTGGATACATTGTATGATCAGGAGGATAATGTATGATGATATGTATCAGGTAGATACTTGGTATGCATCAGGTAGATGCATTGATGATCAGGTGGATCATGCAGCAGGATGTTGCAGTGATGATCAGGATGATCATGGATGATGAGCTTTAGGATGTTGCTCCAGATGACATGCAGCAGGACGTTGCAGTGATGATGATCAGGATGATCATGAGTACATCAGGATGATGTATGCTGAGTATCAGGTTGATACTTTGTGGCCGTGGATCAGGTTGTGCAGAGGAGCATGTCTGGGAGATCCTATAGGTCGGAGTTGTGTACCCGTAACAGCCTGGGATGCTCTTTTGAGACATTGCTCTGGGAGGACATGTAATTTGTGCCCTGGGAGATCCTTCAGGTCGGAGTTGTGTACCCGTAACATCCTGGGATGCTCTTGCGAGGTTTTGTCCTATGGCATGTAATTTGGGCCCTGGGAGATTTCAGGTCGGAGTTGTGTACCCGTAACATCCTGAGATGCTCTTTCGAGGTTTTGCTATGACCACATGTAATTTGTGCCCTGGGAGATTTCAGGTCGGAGTTGTGTACCCGTAACATCCTGAGATGCTCTTGCTAGGTTTTGTGGTGACCACATGTAATTTGTGCCCTGGGAGATCCTTCAGGTTGGAGTTGTGTACCCGTAACATCCTGGGATGCTCTTTCGAGGTTTTGTGGTGGGGTCACATGTAATAGCGCCCTAGGAGATCCTACAGGTCGGAGTTGTGTACCTGTAACATCCTGGGATGCTCTTTCGAGGTTTTGTGACACACGTAATAAGTCCCGAGGATTCCACAGTATGGCCAGTGATGATGAAGACCTGCAGGTGGTGGGCCTACATCCAGTATGAAAAAGGATTGGCTCTGTAGAACTTCCTATGACGAGTAGATTCAGAGAATGATTGAGATAGCAGCAGCAGTGACGATGATGATGACTCGGTGACGATTATCCAGTGACGATGATCTAGAGAAGATGACTTGTGCTAGAAGAACTGTGCTGAGAAATACCTTCCTAGTTAAGAGGGAGTGTTGATGTATATGTAACTTCGGAATGTATTTCACATATATGTATATTGTATTCCTATAGAGATGGTATTATTCCTCTATAAGGAAGTGTCGTCATTTATATTGTAAATGTCGTAACTTATTCTTGATGGGTTATTAGACCACCTTGTTGGGGTCGGCCCTGTATAAGTCATGTGGGTCAAAGGGTTATTAGACCACCCTATTGTAGGTCGGCCCAGTCAGCATTATGTTATGTGGTTAAGTTCGAGCCTACATGAGTTAGGTAAAAAGGCAAGTCAAGTCAAGTATAAATAGAGTGCGGGAGGCACTCTATTTGCTCACTCACTTCTCACTCATGCACTCAAGGAGGAGTGGCACACTTATGGAGGAGGAGGATCTGCTGCTAGGTTATGTCTATCTCTCATGGTTGGTTGTATCATTTCTCTATCTATCTCTGAGGAAGTTATTGGGGTTTTTCACCTTTATGGTTTTCCCCAAGTAAATCTTTGTGTCTCTTGTGTGCTTGCATTATTGTCTCCATGGTTGATATGCTGTAGATATGCTGTACATGTTATTCTCTCAATTAAGATCCTAGATCAGATTGAAGTAAATTCTGAAAATTTAACACCAAAGTATAGCACAGTTTATGGATTACCATGCGAAGAACAGAAGTGAAGATGGTGTTCTTCGAATGCCTGCAGATGGTTTTGCATTGAAAAACATCGAAGAAAAAAGGCCAATTTTTAAAGATGAACCTCGTAATCTTAGACTTTCATTGGCAGTTGATGGTTTAAATCCATTTGGTGAGCTTCGTTCTACTTACTCGGTGTGGCCTATTTTCGTCATAAACAATAACCTACCTCCTTGGGTGATGCTTAAGAGAGAGCACACAATGTTGGCAATGATTATTCCAGGTATGTTTTGAAAGTAATTATATTATTGCATTAATTTATTTGTTTAATTGCTGCATGAGAACACCTTTTATATATTGGGACACATAACTAAATAGCAATATTGCATGTTGAATGATCAATTAGGTAAGTACCAAGTTAAAGATATGAATGTATATATTGAGCTATTGAAGTTATGGGCTGGAATCACTATGTATGACATCTCCAGACCAATAGGGTAGAAACAATTTCAGTTCCATGGAATACTTGCATGGACAATTCATGATGCTCTTGGGTTAACACATTTTTGTGGTATGTAACTTTCTGTTGCACGTCGTTAAAATTATATGTTTTTAAGGTAAAAAACATGCATTTTTTGTAAACTAATAAACTTTTGATGCTATAACATTAATACATATATCTTGCAGGTCTTCAAACAAAGGGTAAATTTGCATGTCTAGTATGTGGTCCTGGGATAAAATCTCGTAGTTCAAGAAGTTTAGCAAAGGAGGTATTCGATGAGTACATGCACTTCCTCCCTAAGAACCATAGGTATCGAACTATCGAAAAAACAAAAATCAATGGTAAAGAAGAGAATGGAAAGAAACCACGAAGAATGACACCTCACTTATGGAAGTTGGAATATAACAAAAATCGTCGAGGTATGCAAATTGTATATGTAGCATATATGTTCACGTAATATTATGATTTTTATATTTTTACTGAATTTTATCTACCATGGGTGTCGTGAATTATTGTTAATGTGTTTTCGTTTATGTTTAATGAATGTATTTAAGGCATGAATGGGATTCCACGAGGAATGAAGAGTTATCCCATACAATTCAGTAGGTTCCTCACTACGGGCACCTACAAATAGCTCATTTGTTCGATACAATGCATATCAGGAAGAATGTAACATAAATGATATGGCAGATATTAGATGGAAGGTCTGACAAAGATAAAATTGGAAAAATTTGTAGTGACATTGCATAAGCCAATCACGCATTGCAAAGTGTAATTATTTCCAATTCTGGAGACGGGTACTGAAATATTAGTCTTCCATGGTTATTGACAGAGCAACAAAGAAATGCTATAAAAGAGGTCATTCAGAAAATAAGGTTTCCGACGGGGTTTTCGTCGAACATGCAAAATATCTTAACCAAAAAAGGTGATTTTGCCGGTGTTAAAACTCATGATTGGAATACATTCATCAAGGTAATTATTTACGTATATAATTTCCATTAAGTACATATTTTTAGTAATTCTTCTCTCCTATTTGAAAACATTAGATAATGATTTGCTTTTTGCCACAGTATGTTCTCCTCTATCTCTTCTAGTATGACTTTCTGGTCTTCTATTTTTTCTACTCCACTCAACTGAATCACTAACCAAATCCCTATTTGGTCAATAACAATTCTCAAGGAGCCCTCCACACACCAAAAGTGTAGTTTCCACCCACAAGACCATGTGCCATTTGACAGATAATTAGGAAGATGATTTGCAGGATAAAGACCTCCTTGTCCATGAACCCCCTTTCAAACAATCCCATCCATTTCATTTTTTTCTACAGAAAGTCTCCACTCACATAAAATTTATGGGCTCCCCCGACAACAACACGAGCCATTTTACAAGAAATCAGGTTGAGAATGGACAGAGGTCAACTGACTAATGGTATCAATTAATAAATAAGACATGAAGGAAACATTATTGCATAATTATGTGCATATCATTAAGCTGATAGATTTTGAGCAGACATTACACTAAACTAGTGTCAGATCCATGTTTGAACCATTGTTCAAATCCTTTTCTGTTAACTTCAAGGTGTTGGGAATGTTGATTGCATTTCTATTGTGAGAGGATGTTGTCATTGTTGCTGCCCTCTAAGAAGGCCCGTTACAAGCCATGGTGTTTCCTTGTCTTGGAAACCTTGAGTCCATGTCTTGATTACTTAATTTTGTCATCTAGGAGAATGACCAATCGAAGAATGGGTTGAAGTTGAACAATCTATCAGACTGGAAAACCTACCTAATGGCCCTTGCCATCATAGCTTGCTTCCATATACATTCCATGCAATATTAACATATATTAAATGTGAAATGAGGTGCAACTCATATGCAATAACTATTTAGGGTGGAGATTTGTTGCAATAGCTATTTACAAACGAGCTAATGACATAAGCTCATGTGGGACATCAAAATTATTTAGATCCATTGATCAAGGTTGAAACAAGCAAAACTTCATATAAACTTGTAGAGTGGACAACACCATTCATATAAATCTCAAGTTTCATAAATTTTGTAGAGTCTATGCCTAAAGAGGCATGATTAGACACTTGGTATGAACTCAAAATGGTTTACGGGGCACACTTGGTATGAACTAAAAATGGTTTACAAAACAAGGACTATCTACTTCGTGGCTTTTCCTCCCTTGTCTTTTGTATCCTTATGGCAATTGTGTGCTCTGGCTTATTACAACCTTATGCTCGTAGATTTTTTCTTGCACAAACAACATTTAATAACTTGCTTTTTTATTTGTTATATAAAATGCCATGTACATACTTGTTTTATGAATAATTTAATGAGAAGCATTTTAGTTTCAATTAAAAAAATCACCTCCAAAACACATCAAAATGCAGACAGATTTACTTACACTATAATGGAAATATGTTTAAGACATGATGAGGCAATTTGTAACTCTAACCATAGGTTGAACTTACTAACACCCAAGCTTGACATTGATGACAAAATTTCATCAACGATGAGGCCACTATATTCTATTGCATTACATTTCATAAGCATCCGAACATCTTTTAATAGTTTTTTCATAAGCATGCAGTTTCATTCAACTAAAATATTATCTCACGTCTCTAGCATTTGTATTTTTCATAGTGCTGTCAAGATGCCTAAGCGACTTGATGTGCAAAGTAAAAAACACTTTTATGACACTACTAGCCAAAAGGATTTCAAAACCATAGACCACTTCCACATATAGTACATATGATCCACTGTTGCTTTAGCTATGCACTTTACATGTCTCTCGTGATTTATCACGAAAACAATATTTTTATCCAAAAGAATCATGGCCTATAAATGTTAATAGAGCACTGAATTTTTTCCAGAAAGGCAATGTCATTCCAAAAAATCTGT
Organism: Larix kaempferi; assembly: GCA_027924585.1. Taxonomy (NCBI): domain Eukaryota; kingdom Viridiplantae; phylum Streptophyta; class Pinopsida; order Pinales; family Pinaceae; genus Larix; species Larix kaempferi. The sequence continues at coordinate 3,721,435 of BSBM01000477.1, read as the reverse complement.
TACAACTAAAACACAATTTTCTTGCATATATATTGACGATGTTGTGTTGTCTTCTTCTATCCCTATTCCCCAAAAAATATTGCAATCATAATCTTAAGCATGAAGTAGCCCAAGATATCTCTAGAAATAAACTTAGTACAGCTTGCAAAGACGAGGTTGGCTATAGAACAGCCGTCCATTAACTTTTACGATTGCCATTACAGCAGTTGTTATACCTGCCCAAAAAACTGAACAAAGAAAATGGTGTGCATCACATGATCCTCCAAAAATGTGGAATCATAGTCAAGAAAGATGCTAGGGGTGTCTGACCACCAAGTAAATCAACTTAAATGTACAAAATAAATAGACAATTCAGTTCAGCTAGGAGTGCGCCATACACACTATATTTGAAACGATGCTCTTAGAATTGGAAAACAAAAACCTGAAGATCAATAAGTACACTTCGTAAATTACCTCGTTGAAGAGATAAAGTTGTGATGGTAAGGACCCAAACTATTAACATGGAAGCAACTGGAAGATACTAAAATGTCATGTCAAACATACATCAAACCATGGAGAAACACTTAATCAAAATGTGACTTTTAATGTACTGATGTCATGATAAAGTGCATGCATACTTTGAATTTATATTTGCATTTCAGCGTAAGATAGATTTAAAACAACCCAATTTGAACCTTCAACTTTGAGATTCTTTTATTATGTGCTAGATATAAAACCAACATCAGTGCTAATGTGCAACTCAAGAATTGCACAAAATTTTATTCCGTCTTACTACATGCACATCATTTTGGGGAGGGGCCCTCTTGCTAGGGCGCTGACCCAGCATAATAATTTGAGTTTGAGCATTTATGTTGATTTGTAATGCAAGGGCCTATCGAGGGCCACTGTAAAAGAAATGGAACCTATTTTGTTTGCAAATATCTTTATAGCAATTACCTGATGTGGATGGGATGTAAAAAGGAAACAACATGCTTCATTGTAGCTTTAGCAGTATCTAAGTCCAACTCTCTTTTACAGCTATTAGCATCAAAACCTTTATGAGAAGCACCAAAGGCTAGTTTGATGTCACCCAATGGAAAATAAACCTTCCATCACAAACAATGAAAAAATATCAAATGAGTTAGGTGGCATGACATTCAGTTTATCAGAAAAAAAAAAAGTCTAAATTGCTTTTCCGCTAACTTCAATACTTATTTTTCCAAAACTTATGAGCGGATACGCTGCTTTTCTATCATTGCTCATTCATGGTAATCCATCTTAACTGAGATGTGCAGTCTCTTTGACTGTTCTTTGTATTAGCAAACTCTGAAATAAATATAAAAACATATTTAAAACTTTATTATAATCGAGCTGAATTTGCTTATGGTAGCCATTGTCTTTATCAGGTAACCAAATATACATTCTACATACATGAAAAAATCATGAACGGGAATGAAAATAGATTTCTGTCAAATGATCAAAATTGACCACCAATATAACTTGTGTTTAAATGAAAACAAGATAATAATAAATTGTAATAAAGGGAAAGGAAAATGATTCATATTTTTTACAATAGAATACTATGAGTTACAGGGCAGAATTACCCGCCGAGTGATGAGAAAGCACAAACGCTTCGTTATAGGATAAATCACACCTAGGAAACAATCCTGGAGTTAGTTTGGAAACAACAATAAGTAGAGGCTGCAGGTCCCAATCATTCTCCATAAAAGGATGATATACTTTACAACGCAGATATGTTTCACACGTCGCAATCCCAATCAGCCATGGTCGACCAATTCCTCCATATCGAACTAGAAATTGTCTCAATTTCATAACAACTTGGTGCAAAGAAGATGAGACTAACAACCCTATCGATGCTCCTCCTCCCTTGGGCTACTCTACAAGTCAACGCCATTCTACTGTTTGGTCCAATTCCTCGAACTTCATACAAATGTGGTCTTTATCTTGTTTCCGAGACAGAAAGAAAATATCTCTGTTTCAATAGGAAGGATCTACACACCCTGAAGCTGCGTTGGGTTTCACCTTTTTCTATTCTCAACACAATTTCTTTTATTGCTCTTTCTCCCCTATGAGAATCGGATTCTTCTTCTTAAGCTTTAGAAATATTTTCATGAGTCTTCTAATCTCATCATTTCTATTGCCGTTGGCTTCAGCACCAACCCTTGAACTTTGAAGCCGCATCCTAGCAGGCCTGACGCAGATGGCTAGCAGGGGCTGCCAAAAACATCGCAGCAGCGACATGTAGAGGATTCGTTTAGCTGTGCCCGCGACGACAAGCTTCTGCTATGGCATGATTTAAGATGCTCGTCACCTCCGGAGTTAAAGTCTACTGCATTGTGCTTAGCCCTGCTCGAAAACTTTCTTGATAAGGAAATCAATTTTCGGAAATTGTCTCTAAATATTCCTTAACTGAGCAAAATAAATTCTCAATGAGGGACTTCCCAAGGTAGCTGAAATTTAATAGGAGGAAGCTGGTTTAGCTTCCAGAATTCCCAGGGTAGCTGAAATTTGCTGGTTTAGCTTCTAGAATTCCCAGGGTAGCTGAAATTTAACGAGCCACTACAACTGCGGATTTCTCCAGACGACCATCAACTTAAGCCTACAACTGGTAATTTATCAGGTATCCACGACTGATTTTCTCTAGAAAATCTAATTTTATTGGAAAACATGGATCGTCTGTCTTGCAAAACTTCCTTCCTTAAGCTTTAAGCAAAACAGTCTCCGAACACCTTTTGTTGAACTAATTTATCCACGGGACGTCGAATTCAACCAAACTCCCCCGATTATTTACCGCAAATTCACTCGTTCTGCAAAAGAACCAAAATTTAACTATTTTAAAAAATATATATACCGCTCTCTTGCCGAGACTCCTCCGCGACCGCTGTTTTTACAAAACACTCTCTGAAACAACCATTTTGACAGAGAGGACTCCAACTTCCTCCTCCTCTTCCGCCTTCCAAAGGCGAGAAGACTGATGGTTTCTGAGGCCCAAGATGCATGAATTCGCACCTTCTGTGTCACTCTGCAAACGAACCGAAAAGAAATGCGAAAAGGGAACCGACTCTACAGTGCATATGCCTGAGTTGGTGTTGATACCATGCCAGAGATGGCACGCCTGTGCATAAAGAGGGATAATGGTTCACGGATGGATGCCACACCAAGGTCGAGGCGTGCTGTACTCCATAATACAGATGGCGAACACTTACTTGAATAGCCCAGACTAACATTAAAAACCTGCACACTGCACTGCAGACTCATGTGAATGCAGAAATTAAATGAGGATGATGTCATTCCGTAGCCACCTCCCGGGAAGGAAAAAATGAGGAATACATCATCCTCCTGCAACCAATGAGGATTGAGAAAAGCCCATTTTTAAAAATACAATTTAATACAATATATTCAAAACTATAGTTCAAACTATGAAATTGAAACATTGTATTTATTGAAACTTGAATTTGATATGAGAAATCGATACATGATACTGAAAACAAATGCAGTGGATGAACATACAAACAATTAAGGGATGGTAAAGAAAAGTGTTTTCTGTTTTCATTTTGGTGATATGGGAAATCGATACATGATACTGAAAACAAATGCAGTGGATGAACATACAAACAATGAAGGGATGGTAAAGAAAAGTGTTTCCTGTTTTAAAACCTAACCATGTCCTCATTACTATTATTTCTTTGCATGAAGAAAAAGATATTTGTGCTATTTAAAACATGACAACGAGAAACAAGAAAAAAACTTCAAACAAGACATTGAAGATATGAAAGTGAAGGTTCAGACTTGATACATTGAAGTAAAGAATCCAATCCATGATCAAGCAACCAACTATCAGAGGGAGTCCACAGTCTTTTTATCCAAGGCAAGAGCTTCTTGCAGAACAGACATTTCAAGCATAAAAAAGTTCTAACAAAGCAATCAGAGATAGGTAGATACTTTTGACGGAGAAATCAGGGGGAGCGCAAAGCAACTAATAAAATCATTTGGCTTTGAATGTATATAAAGCCATCCGGGCATATATTTGAAACCACATTTTTCTCGACCAGGGAGGCATTTTCTTGAACAATTTAACTTGTGACAACAATAGAAGGTTAGGAATTCAAGAAGCAAAAGGAGGGCAATTTTAGCAATTCAATGGATAGCGAATGCAAAGCAATTGACCAGGGCAAAATCGCTAAACAAGTATCCATATATTGAATTTCTTTTATTGAAGCTGATTACGGAAGAAAATATCCATAGAATCATAGATGCTTGTTTTTTCTTGGGCAAAATAGTTATGAAGTATAAAAAACCAAGATACATAACAAAAAGTCATATGCATCATCGAGGAGGAAGATTTATTGTACGTTGTCTATGTAGAAAAATAAAAAGGACATTGACACAACCTGAATACACAACATTATTGACGAACACCTTTGTCGCTGGAACCTCTTTTTTATTTTTTCAGAGAAGAAGCCCCTTATATCTAAGCATGACACCAAGCATGTGAAACAAAATTTTAACAGCCCTTTGTAGAAGAGAATGGACAATAACATAATTCAGATTTTGAATGACTGAAAGCCAAAATATTTTTGGATGGATCGACATCTACAATCTGATTTAGCAACAGTAGGAATATGTGACAAGATATGCAATTTCAAACACCGCACTATAGTTTGAAATGTGTTAACTTTTTTTTAATGTTTTTCTGTAAGGCCTTTTTCGCAGGAAGACACAGATACAACACTAGTTTTCTTACACGAAAAAGGAGAACCTAGTTTTGCAAATCTAAATATGCTTAACAACTTCAAAGAAGGCACGGAGGAAAAGTTTTTCTGTTTTCATTATGCTTGTATTACAGGCCAAAGGAATAGTTTTAAAGGGGTGGAAACAAAGGAGAAATTTAATTGACAAAGTAACCTGTTTTGAAACAAGCAAAGTATCAATTTGCACAGCAAAATACTTCTGTTTCAAACATAAAAAAATCCATCAAAATATTGATCTTCAACCTTCCACCCCTATGTTGGAAAAACTAAAGACCCCATATCTTTCATTACCGAAAACTAGTTTAAGGTAGTTAACCATGGACATATTCACAATGCACCTTCACTTTTATAAAAGTGAAAGTCAAAGGTATATTTCTGAAACATAAAACTATAAAGAAACATGATTAATATATTAATGATTACAAATACAAATACAATGCAAAAAGCAAAGGAAACAAAACAACAAGACAACACTGAACAAATGTAGCATGTCAAGAAACTAAAAAAAGCAAAACCGGGTAATAGATATTTACAAAGTCATGACAGAGGAGCATCAAGTAAATATAGGCTTTTTTGTCCATGACTAGATCAAGGGCAATGAAGCTGATTAGATGCAAGGAAAACATTTTTAATTAACAAATTGCATAGTTGAACAATGGAAAAAAACAAAAGAAAAAGTAGCATGTAATTGACTCAATCACTTTGATTTCAAACATGAACCTTTTCCCTGTCTATTAACATGAACAGGACAATGCTGGTTGCAACATAGCAACAATGGAACCACAGACAAGAATGGAAAGCTAGCAAAAGGAAGCATATCTCACAGATCGATTGAAATAAAATGCAAATAAAAACAAATCAGGAGGAAGAAAAACAATGCAGGTCAATTTTCAGCTTCGGTAAATAGATAGCATGGAGGAACATGGAACACAAATAACAGATGCAACCATGCCTCTGCAGCAATCTATTTTTCAGAGACTATGAAGCGGTCACCTTTGTCGGGGAAAGTTGAATGTGGTTTGTTTTTTGTTTTTTTGGTTTTCCCAACTATATGTATAAGGCTGAGTCCTATTCACTTCGATGCACATCTTACCAGGTCCATTAGACTATATCAAAATGTTAAAAAAAAACACAATACAAATTGAGTTTACTATGATCTGTGTAAGATCGATCTTCTCCACTCGCCTCAACAACAGGTAATTATAAATGCAAAGCAAATCAACTGCTGAAGATAGAGCAGAAGCAAAAAAATCAATTTTTTTAAAGGAAATCTGAACCTAAAACATAAACAATTTTCGCAACAATTGCAATGGAGATGGACACCAGAAAAACGTAACAAGTAAACTAGCATTGTACACAACATAATCAAAAGAAACGCAGACAACCTTCTAGCAATGGAGAGTATATGCCTCCACTAGAAACAACCATCATTGAAGGAGGAACAAATCAATGAAAAAAACAAAAAAGAACGAACGATTCATGAATCATGTCACTGGTACCACATAAGCAAACAAAACAAATATATGGTCAATGTTGTCAACAGGCAAAAAGATAAATCTCTTTGACAACATATTTGGTCTCATCACTTGGATAGTGGCAGAATTTGTTATTGACAAAATGGACTCCCAATTGCCATGCCATAACCATTATACTCTGCCCTATATAGTTTCATGTAGATTCAACGAAAGAGTTGACCAACAATGACCTAAAGTTAAAATGCTAACATGCCTATGTATGCATATCATTAGATATTTATTTATGTATATAATTAAGTTGGAAATCTTTATTATAAGCCCTAAAAACAGAAAAGCCCTTTCACCGTATCTAGAAATATATGTGTAGTGCCAACTCAAGTGTGAACGACCATTTTTCCTTGCAAACCAGTCCTCTTCAACTTCCTTGGAGGATTTTGATTTCAGAAATAAGCACAAAAGAAAGTCACAATAGACACAACACTTGAATTTGGGAACATGGAAGCGATTTTTTCTGCAGAATGAAAAATCCAAACACAACTATATGTGGCTGGACCAATTCATATAATTATGGAGAACATCCATAAAATAAATAAATAAACAGTGGGAAACAAGCACATGGCCACCACTAAAAAACAAGGAACATCTCTCATCGACACACACTTTTTTTTAAGATTTTCCCAGGGAGAGCTTGTAGTCAACTTGAAAATCTTCAGATAATTAATGACAATTTTTCCTTCAAGCATAGTTTGCCATTGAAGGGATAGGAACAAGTATAAATCTAAAACAAATAAACCCACACAACTCGAAGAAATATCCTAATTTAGTTTATTTTTTATAAAAAAAAATGCACTTGGCATGCTATAGCTAGACATGTCTCATATTTATCCAATCTGAGAGGGTTCTTATAAGGAGTCTAAAAGGTGCCACTATTTATATAGCTGAAAATATTGTAAATCCTCCTGCAATTCAACCCACCAAAACACTAATCACATGCTACAATACAAATGCCTCAACATTCAATGGCTACCCTCTACGAAGGCATGGAACAATAGAATCAAGTAAATATGTATGACACAAACAAATGCTATGATACAAAAAAATGCAGCAGCTATACGAAGAAGCTTCAAATACATAGAGCAAACTAAACATTCAATGTTGCACAAACAATCCCACAACAGGAAATTGCAGAGACCAATAGCCACTTTAAGACCAACCCTAAAGAAAGACCGGATAAAATGTTCACTATTTCTACCCACATAATCGCCACTAGATTTTATGCTTGTTGGAAAGATGGAAGTCAACTCCATGATGCATGTAAGAAATGACTTTCATGATTTCTATGGGCACAACACCTAAGATGAATCCCAAACATAAAGAAGGCCTATCAAATGTTCAAGGACAATCGCACCATTGATGACAAGGTAGAGACAAAAGGGGGCAATAACTGATCCTATCTAAAAATTAGACATCCCAACGAAATTGCACATCCAAACCAATCAAACATGACTTAAGACAAAGTAATACATGCAACTAACAGTATTAGAGCTCATTTTTTTCCAAATCAATTTAATACAGTGGCCATTATCAACGATTCGTTCCCGACCCAGCTAACCCGTGCTGGTTGCAGAGATGCCAACCCTAATATAATAGGGGAAACCAATATATGTAGGAAGCCAATTTTCTCTACGGAATGCAACTAAATTTGTAACCACGCCACGAAACCATTCCGACTTAAACAAAAAACTAACAACACCAACACCAACAGAAACCCACACTACTACATATGGCTCAAAAGTTCCACGAAATATTGCCACGAATAAGTTAAAATCGAAACTTTCGTGGATAAACAAATAAAAAATTTGGAAAAAAATGTTTTGGCCCCCGACGATTGTCGCTATAGCGACGTAAGCACCATAATGTCGTTATAGCGACATATATGATTTCGTCGCTATAGTGACGATCGTCAGGAGCCAAAACCTTTTTTTGACTTTTTAACAGTCATTGACTTTTTTTATTTTAAAAATTTGATCGTTGTGCATTTTCGCTGGAACCGCGACCCTCATTGATCTATAAATACATGTTCTTAAGTCATATTTCCACAAATCATTTGCTATAGTCGCAACAATCTTTCTGCTGATTTTTCGTTCTGTGATTTTAAGAGTCCGGTACTGTTTCGACATGTCAAATTTTTGATCTCCTTCGTTTTCCAGGTTAGTTTGACTGCAATGCACTAGTCTTTTTTGTGGTTGCGCCCTTTGTGTTCCAACTAGGGCTTCAATGCAATGGAGAAAATGTTTATATAGTTTGGGATTTTTGTTTCAAAATGTAATTTTTTAAATTGTCATTTGTGTTAAAATGTAAATTTTTAAATTTTCATTTCTGTTAAAATGTAATTTTTTAAATGGTGGTTTGTGTTAAAATGTTTTTTTTTGCTCCTTCTATGTTTTTTATTGGTAGCCTTTGGTTCTATCTAGGTGAATGAAAAATAATAGCAAGGAGATCTCCAAGCTAGATAGATTTAAAATTAACTATTTCAATGAAATTATGGATTATGCATCTTTTGGATTCATAAATTGTTATGACTTTAAGAAAATCCTAGAATATACCTCTCCCCATTTTAAAATTATTTACATTGACCTTGGGCCTATAAATTTGAATGTTTCCCATGCCCTACTTTAGAACATTGTACAAAAAATTACAATTGTTGATAAGTCACATAGATAACAAATCACAAGAAATATAGCATCCATAAACCATGGAATTAATATCATTTCCAATGTTAGTATTGAAATTGTCATCACCATCATTTCCAATTTCATTACAATGTGTTGAAACCTCTTAATATCTAGTATAATCAACATGAACAATATTACCAACCCCTCAATTTCTTCTACATTAGATCCATTGGCACCATAATGTAGACTTTCTTGCAATTAATAATTAAAAACCAACGTAGGGAACCAATTAACTACTCATTATCCTATGGGTATTACCACTTGGAAAAATGGTGGAACAACTCCTTTCACAAATACACTTACAACCCAACATACTAACCCGCTTGGACATTTAGATAGCAATTCATTACTTTATAAGGAAACACCATATCTATTAACATACCAACACATGCATTGAAGTAATATGTAAAATCCTAATTTGTGACATCATTAACATAATTCCTTAGCCCCCTTTTTAAGGCAATATCTAAATTCATGTTCTGTAGAATGAATAGCCATTACCCACCATATGTCAATTCTTATTGGAACAACATGTAGTAATCCAAGGGAATTACTTAGGTAATCCTCTAATCACGTCCTTTAATTTTTGGTCTCCTTTAATATATATATACTGTATTCAATTTACTTATATATTGATTAATGAGTTTTTTTTGTTCTTATAGGCTATCAGAATGTCAAATAAATATACTTGGGAAGAAAACAATAAGAGGTATGTTGAGTTTAAGGCAACATTTGAGGCGAAGGGTGATGGAAAGAGATATTGCTCTTGCAATGATTGTAGAGGTTTGCAAACGACAAGAATTTTAAGAACAATAGCTGAAAAACATTGTAAGGAGAAGGGGCATGCTGAAGGGGGGTATGAATATCATCCCTTGGTAATACATTATTCATTACATAATGTACTTCTTGTAATAGTACTGATAATGTATTCACAAAATGTTTTATCATTTTAAATATATGTGTTGTATATTATACACTAATGTTATTGCATTGTTTGTAAATATAAAGACAATGCCCCCCAAATGTCGACTGCCAGAGAGCTATTTGCCACATAATAGTAGAAATACTACTTTACAAGGTGAGAGCATGTAGATCATGCTATTGAAGATCGAGTTCTTAATGATCCTATGGACGTAGATGACGTTATTGATACAAATGGTGAAGATGAGATAAATAGATTTCTCCAAGACACATTTGCTCCATTGGATGAGGACAACCTCCATGATATTCATGATGTTCCTCTACTCGAGAAGTCCCAAGAACCTCTTTATGAAGGCTCAACAACCAATATTCTATTTGCTATATTGTTGTTGGTGAACTTGAAGGTTTTGAATGGTTTGTCAAACACTTGTTTCACACAACTCCTAAGGTATGTAAAGTTGACTATTTTCCTCTATTTTTGTGTTAATTAATTCGTAAATTAGGGATATGCAATATTTATGACGTATATTGTTTACATTTCATTGTTTTTGTTGATGTTGCAGATTGTTGGGTGAATTTATATTACCACCATCAAATAATTTACCACGCACAAGTCGAGAGGTATTCTTGATTATGAAAGAAATTGGAATGGAGTATCAAGCTATTGATGCATGTCCTAATGATCATATTATATATTATGGACAATATGCATCAGAAAACGAATGGCCACAATGTGAAGTTAGTAGATATTGAACTGATCAAGTAACAAATGAGGTCCCTCGCAAAGTTCTTCGTTATATTCCCATAATTCCACGTTTCCAACGACTATTCAGGTGCCAAAGCATAGCACAGTTTATGGATTACCATGCGAAGAACATAAGTGAAGATGGTGTTCTTTGAATGCCTGCAGATGGTTCTGCATTGAAAAACATCGAAGAAAAAAGGCCAATTTTTAAAGATGAACCTCATAATCTTATACTTTCATTGGCAGTTGATGGTTTAAATCCATTTGGTGAGCTTCGTTCTACTTACTCAGTGTGGCCTATTTTCGTCATAAACAATAACCTACCTCCTTGGATGACGATTAAGAGAGCACACAATGTTGGCAATGATTATTCCAGGTATGTTTTGAAAGTATTTATATTATTGCATTAATTTATTTGTTTAATTGCTGCATGAGAACACCTTTTATATATTGGGACACATAACTAAATAGCAATATTGCATGTTGAATGATCAATTAGGTAAGTACCAAGTTAAAGATATGAATGTATATATTGAGCTATTGAAGTTATGGGCTGGAATCACTATGTATGACATCTCCAGACCAATAGGGCAGAAACAATTTCAGTTCCATGGAATACTTGCATGGACAATTCATGAAGCTCTTGGGTTAACACATTTTTGTTGTATGTAACTTTCTGTTGCACGTCGTTAAAATTATATGTTTTAAGGTAAAAAACATGCATTTTTTGTAAACTAATAAACTTTTGATGCTATAACATTAATACATATATCTTGCAGGCCTTCAAACAAAGGGTAAATTTGCATGTCTAGTATGTGGTCCTGGGATAAAATCTTATCGTTCAAGAAGTTTAGCAAAGGAGGTGTTTGATGAGTACATGCACTTCCTCCCTAAGAACCATAGGTATCGAACTACCGAAAAAACAAAAATCAATGGTAAAGAAGAGAATGGAAAGAAACCACGAAGAATGACACCTCACCTATGGAAGTTGGAATATAACAAAAATCGTCGAGGTATGCAAATTGTATATGTAGCATATATGTTCACGTAATATTATGATTTTTATATTTTTACTGAATTTTATCTACCATGGGTGTCGTGAATTATTGTTAATGTGTTTTTGTTTATGTTTAATGAATGTATTTAAGGCATGAATGGGCTTCCACGAGGACTGAAGAGTTATCCCATACAATTCAGTAGGTTCCTTACTACGAGCACCTACATTTGTTCGATACAATGCATATCGGGAAGAATGTAACATAAATGATATGGCATATATTAGATGGAAGGTCTCACAAAGATAAAATTGAAAAAATTTGTAGTGACATTGCATAAGCCAATCACACATTGCAAAGTGTAATTATTTCCAATTCTAGAGATGGGTACTGAAATATTAGTCTTCCACGGTTATTGACAGAGCAACAAAGCAATGCTATAAAAGAGGTCATTCAGAAAATAAGGTTTCCGACGGGGTTTTCGTCGAACATTCAAAATATCTTAACCAAAGAAGGTGATTTTGCCGGTATTAAAACTCATGACTGGAATACATTCATTATGGTAATTATTTACGTATATAATTTCCATTAAAAACATATTTTTAGTAATTGTTCTCTCCTATTTGAAAACATTAGATAATGATTTGCTTTTTGCTACAGTATGTTCTCCTCTATCTCTCCCAGATAGCTTTGACGACAACATAAAACAAGTTATATATGATCTTGGTAAATACATGAGGTAAGTAACAATTTATATGCATGAAAATGTTTGTTAGACTCTTTGTTGTATTGCTTATTGACATATTGTGTTTTACAGCTTGGAACTTTATTATATATGCCTCAATCTTGTTGATCACTGTTATTTTCTTGCATCTTTTGTAGTTGGCTTTCATCTAAAGAAATCCATAAAGAATATATTAGGTATTGGAAGAGAGAAATTCCTTATCTAATGTGTGAAATGCAGAAGTATTTACCTCCAGCATTTTTCAATGCACAAGAACACTATCTCATACACCAAGTTGAGGAGATTGAATTGTGAGGACCTGTAAACTCAAGGTCAATGTGGATGGTGGAAAGGCATTTGAAGTCATTGAAGGATTTTGTTAGACAAAGAGCACGACTTGAGGGTTCTATGGTGCAGGGCTATATGCTATATCAATCCATGGTGTGCATTAGTCAATATATTCTAAATTTAGCAAAAAAATCAATTTGCCTCACATTTGGCATGTCGACTCCATCAAAAAATTTGAAGAGGAGGTCTTGTTGGGGAAAGGTAGAACAAGGAAAGTGAAAGGTAATTGAATGGTGTACATTTAAGTTATTATACAATTAATCATCATCATCATCATCATCGTCGTCGTCGTCATCATTGTCATCGTCATCATCATCCTCTTTGTCTCTGTTGTATTCATTGTCATCATCATCATCATCATCATCATCATCATCATCATCGTCATCTTCATCGTCATTGTCATCATCGTCATCGTCGTCATCATCATCGTCATCGTCATTGTCATCGTCATCGTCATCGTCCTCATCCTCATCATCCGCATCGTCATCCTCATCCTCATCATCCACATCGTCATCATCATCCTAATCATCCTCATCCTCAACCTCATCCTCATCACTATCATCGTCATCATCATCATCATCATCATCGTCATCATCATAATCATCATCCTCATCCTCATCATCGTCATCATCATCATCATCATCTTCGTCGTCGTTTTCATCATCGTAATCATCATCATCATCATCATCGTCGTCGTTGTCGTCATCATCACCATCATCATCATCGTCATTGTTGTCGTCATCACCATCATCATCCTCATCCTCATCCTCATCCTAATGTACATGAGTAGAATAATTAACATAGTAAATAAGAAGATTCTTAGATTTGCTTCTAATTCTAATTAAAAAACATAATATTAAAATAAGTTGGCATATAAATGTTTATTTTTCTATCAATCATATTTTTAAAATATGAATAATATGAAAAGCACTACAAAAACTTAATTTAAATAAAAATTATAGTGTAATGAACACTTAAATCTTACTTAAAAAACTAGTGTACTATAAAAATATCATTAACCTCAAGTTATCTTACTTAAAAAACTAGTGTACTATAAAAATATCATTAACCCTAAGTTATCTTACTTAAAAAACTAGTGTACTATAAAAATATCATTAACTCCAAGTTATCTTACTTAAAAAACTAGTGTACTATAAAAATATCATTAACCCCAAGTTAAATTAGAAATGAAGTTCCAATAGTTTCATTAGAAAAGACTTCAAACATTATAGAACAAGAGCCACGAGGTGGCAATGTCCCTGACATTGCCACCTGCTCTTGCCAAAAGAGAAAGTGAAATTGCTTTGGCAAGAGGTGCTAAGTATAAATGCTTCAAATTTTACAAACATCCATGTTGGTTGAGCCATGACGTAATGCTTTATATGCACCTATATAAAAGCGCAATCCAACAATAAATTGTACATGAGTTGATAAGATCCACCTTAGATGTTCTTGTTTCTTATTATCTATTGCACATCATATTATCATGGAATCTAATTTATTTTTGGATGAGGCATTCTCATTTGTTTTGTTTTCTTACCCCGGAACTAAATCTTTCATGTCCAAACTCCATGAATGTTTCTATTGGGGAATATTGCATCATTGGCCTTGGCATCTTTCAAATTGCAAGAATGTTAAACTAAGGGTTGAAGTTCATGTTCTGCTTTGGATGTTTTAGGTTTTGTTTTTTGTTTAACTGTCTACAAGTTGGGTTTAATTAGGATATATCCACATAATATTATATTTTTTGGGTGAATGAGGGTTTCATAACATAATATTAAATTTGAAAGTTTGACTAAGTTCAATAATGACTAGCATTTCACATATACATTGTTACTTTCAAACTCAAGGTTATAGGTTCCCCATCGAGCGGTATCTCCTCTCCCTTGATTGGTCAAGACTTAAGAGCCATGTGGAAATTCGTGCATTTGGCTTTCTAGTGCTCGAAGAAGATTTTAGATACGTTGGTTTGATGCAAGTTCACCCATTATTATCAAACTCACCTACCCAAACTAGTATGACTTTCTGGTCTTCTATTTTTTCTACTCCACTCAATTGAATCACTAACCAAATCCCTATTTGGTCAATAACAGTTCTCAAGGAGCCCTCCACACACCAAAAGTGTAGTTTCCACCCACAAGACCATGTGCCATTTGACAGATAATTAGGAAGACGAATTGCAGGATAAAGACCTCCTTGTCCATGAACCCCCTTTTAAACAATCCCATCCATTTCATTTTTTTCTACAAAAAGTCTCCACTCACATAAAATTTATGGGCTCCCCCGACAACAACACGAGCCATTTTACAAGAAATCAGGTTGAGAATGGATAGAGGTCAACTGACTAATGGTATCAATTAATAAGTAAGACATGAAGGAAACATAATTGCATAATTATGTGCAGATCATTAAGCTGATAGATTCTGAGCAAACATTACGCTAAACTAGTGTCAGATCCATGTTTGAACCATTGTTCAAATCCTTTTCTGTTAACTTCAAGGTGTTGGGAATGTTGATTGCATTTCTATTGTGAGAGGATGTTGTCATTGTTGTTGCCCTCTAAGAAGACCCATTACAAGCCATGGTGTTTCCTTGTCTTGGAAACCTTGAGTCCATGTCTTGATTACTTAATTTTGTCATCTAGGAGAATGACCAATCGAAGAATGGGTTGAAGTTGAATAATCTATCAGACTAGAAAACCTACCTAATGGCCCTTGCCATCATAGCTTGCTTCCATATACATTCCATGCAATATTAACATATATTAAATGTGAAATGAGTTGCAACTCATATGCAATAACTATTTAGGGTGGAGATTTGTTGCAATAGCTATTTAGAAACGAACTAATGACATAAGCTCATGTGGGACATCAAAATTATTTAGATCCATTGATCAAGGTTGAACAAGCAAAGCTTCATATAAACTTGTAGAGTGGACAACGCCATTCATATAAATCTCAAGTTTCATAAATTTTGTAGAGTCTATGCCTAAAGAGGCATGATTAGACACTTGGTATGAACTCAGAATGGTTTACGAGGCACACTTGGTATGAACTAAAAATGGTTTACAAAACAGGGACTATCCACTTCATGGCTTTTCCTCCCTTGTCTTTTATATCCTTATGGCAATTGTGTGCTCTGGCTTACTACAACCTTATGCTCGTAGATTTTTTCTTGTGCAAACAACATTTAATAACCTGTTTTTTTATTTTTTATATAAAATGCCATGTACATACTTGTTTTATGAATAATTTAATGAGAAGCATTTTAGTTTCAATTAAAAAAATCACCTCCAAAACACATCAAAATGCAAACAGATTTACTTACACTATAATGGAAATATGTTTAAGACATGATGAGGCAATTTGTAACTCTGACCATAGGTTGAACTTACTAACACCCAAGCTTGACATTGATGACAAAATTTCATCAACGATGAGGCCACTATATTCTATTGCACTACATTTCATAAGCATCCAAACATCTTTTAATAGTTTTTTCATAAGCATGTAGTTTCATTCAACTAAAATATTATCTCACGTCTCTAGCATTTGTATTTTTCATAGTGCTGTCAAGATGCCTAAGCGACTTGATGTGCAAAGTAAAAAACACTTTTATGACACTACTAGCCAAAAGGATTTCAAAACCGTAGACCACTTCCACATATAGTACATATGATCCATTGTTGCTTTAGCTATGCACTTTACATGTCTCTCGTGATTTATCACGAAAACAATATTTTTATCCAGAAGAATCATGGCCTATAAATGTTAATAGAGCATTGAATTTTTTCTAGAAAGGCAATGTCATTCCAAAAAATCTGTTACAACTGAAACGCAATTTTCTTGCATATGTATTGACGATGTTGTGTTGTCTTCTTCTATCCCTATTCCCAAAAAAATATTGCAATCATAATCTTAAGCATGAAGTAGCCCAAGATATCTCTAGAAATAACTTAGTACAGCTTGCAAAGACGACGTTGGCTATAGAACAACCGTCCATTAGCTTTTACGATTGCCATTACAGCAGTTGTTATACCTGCCCAAAAAATTGAACAAAGAAAATGGTGTGCATCACATGGTCCTGCAAAAATGTGCAATCATAGTCAAGAAAGATGCTAGGGGTGTCTGACCACCAAGTAAATCAACTTAAATGTACAAAATAAATAGACAATTTAGTTCAGCTAGGAGTGCGCCATACACACTATATTTGA
The DNA here is from genome assembly GCA_027924585.1 of Larix kaempferi. Taxonomy (NCBI): domain Eukaryota; kingdom Viridiplantae; phylum Streptophyta; class Pinopsida; order Pinales; family Pinaceae; genus Larix; species Larix kaempferi. Next base: position 3,704,528 of record BSBM01000477.1, on the reverse strand, counting down.
AACGATGCTCTTAGAAGTGGAAAACAAAAACTTGAAGATCAATAAGTGTTGTGGGGAAAATGCACCTATATTTCAGGGGAGAAACTACCAACTTACGGTGATAAAGATAGACTTACAAGCATTCTGCAAGTACAACAAATAAATGAAGAGATTAGGGTTTAGAGATGTAGGCACCTTATTCAGAAGGTTGATCCTAGCTTTGCTTCCCTCGCTCTTCAACGCTTATCTAGTGTCGCAATGCCCAAACCTGCAAAACAACTTGATACCTTTCTCAAACACATTTGACTACATATATAAGATTGATATTCATAATAGAAAAAGACATCAAATTATAAACAAACTGTAATCAAATCTAAGACACATTAATAGGTCATATTTGGAAAGAGAAGAACGTCTGATCTTTATTAATGAATGAAAGAAAGTACATACAATTATACCTTCCTTCAAGCTTGGCACTTCACGAAACCTAGATTCAAGGTCTCCTGCTTCCGTTCTCCAAGGATCCCAGCCTCTAAGCAACTGTACTAGGGTTTACCAAAACTTAAGCACAAGAGAGGGGGATGAGAGTCTCCATTCCTCCAGCATAACTTTGTAATTGGGCTTAGTCCTTTCACATGACCCTTCTACCCTCCTTATATAGTCAATGAGGAAGAGGAAAAGAAGTTATAACCACTCAAGAGGTTTCCCAACCAACTTAACTTACTCGAATTTCGAGATTTTGACCAAAACAGGGGTGTACTCTACTCTATAGTAGAAAAATTCGCGTACACATGGTAATGGGCGCTACTTTAAATGAGACAAAGCCGCGTACACACGCTACTATTATAACAGTGGAGTCGCGCTCATGTTGAAAAATGGCCAAAAACAGGCTTTTCTGCTAATTTTCAGGAGATGGTTTGGTCTGGAAAAATGTTCCTAAGGGTCATATACATCAAATGGGTCAAGAATGAGGTAATTTCAACCATTTTTAATGTCCCAAATGACTCCTCCATCCACAAATGTCCTGTTGTGTGACTGAACTTGATCTCAAGAAGTGTCGTCATGCGACCAAGGGAAACAAGTGTCGTCACGGACGGAGAGGTGTCATTTCAAGCTATAACAATAAGTACACTTCATAAATTACCTCGTTGAAGAGATAAAGTTGTGATGGTAAGGACCCAAACTATTCACATGGAAGCAACTGGAAGATACTGAAATGTCATGTCAAACATACATCAAACCATGGAGAAACACTTAATCAAAATGTGACTTTTAATGTACTGATGTCATGATAAAGTGCATGCATACTTTGAATTTATATTTGCATTTAAGCATAAGATAGATTTAAAACAACCCAATTTGAACCTTTAACTTTGAGATTCTTTTATTCTGTGCTAGATATAAAACCAACATCAGTGCTAATGTGCAACTCAAGAATTGCACAAAATTTTATTCCTTCTTACTACATGCACATCATTTTGGGGAGGGGCCCTCTTGCTAGGATGCTGACCCAGCATAATAATTTGAGTTTGAGCATTTATGTTGATTTGTAATGCAAGAGCCTATTGAGGACCACTGTAAAAGAAATGGAACCTATTTTGTTTGCAGATATCTTTATAGCAATTACCTGATGTGGACAAACAATGAAAAAATATCAAATGAGTTAGGTGGCATGACATTCAGTTTATCAAAAGAAGAAAAAAAGTCTAAATTTCTTTTCCGCTAACGTCAATACTTATTTTTCCAAAACTTATGAGCAGATACGCTACTTTTCTATCATTTCTCATTCATGGTAATCCATCTTAACTGAGATGTGTAGTCTCTTTGACTGTTCTTTGTATTAGCAAACTCTGAAATAAATATAAAAACATATTTAAAACTTTATTATAATCGAGCTGAATTTGATTATGGTAGCCATTGTCTTTATCAGGTAACCAAATATACATTCTACATACATGAAAAAATCATGAACGGGAGTGAAAATAGATTTATGTCAAATGATCAAAATTGACCACCAATATAACTTGTGTTTAAATGCAAACAAGATAATAATAAATTGTAATAAAGGAAAAGGAAAATGATTCATATTTTTTACAATAGCATACTATGAGTTACAGGGCAGAATTACACGCCGAGTGATGAGAAAGCACAAACGCTTCGTTATAGGATAAATCACACCTAGGAAACAATCCTGGAGTTAGTTTGGAAACAACAATAAGTAGAGGCTGCAGGTCCCAATCATTCTCCATAAAAGGATGATATACTTTACAATGCAGATATGTTTCACATGTCGCAATCCCAATCAGCCATGGTCGACCAGTTCCTCCATATTGAACTAGAAATTGGCTCAATTTCATAACAGCTTGGTGCAAAGAAGATGAGACTAACAACCCTATCGATGCTTCTCCTCCCTTGGGCTGCTCTACAAGTCAACGCCATTCCACTGTTTGGTCCAATTCCTCGAACTTCATAGCAATGTGCTCTTTATCTTGTTTCCGAGACAGAAAGAAAATATCTCTGTTTCAATAGGAAGGATCTACACACCCTGAAGCTACGTTGGGTTTCACCTTTTTCTATTCTCAGCACAATTTCTTTTATTGCTCTTTCTCCCCTACGAGAATTGGATTCTTCTTCTTAAGCTTTAGAAATATTTTCATGAGTCTTCTAATCTCATCATTTCTATTTCCGTTGGCTTCAGCACCAACCCCTGAACTTTGAAGCCGCAGCCTAACAGGCCTAGCGCAGATGGCTAGCAGGGGCTGCCAAAAGCATCGCAGCAGCGACATGTAGAGGATTCGTTTAGCTGTGCCCGCGGCGACAAGCTTCTGCTATGGCATGATTTAAGATGCTCGTCGCCTCCGGGGTTAGAGTCTACTGCACTGTGCTTAGTCCTACTCGAAAACTTTCTTGATAAGGAAATCAATTTTCAGAAATTGTCTCTAAATCTTCCTTAAGTGAGCAAAATAAATTCTCAATGAGGGACTTCCCAGGGTAGCTGAAATTTAATAGGAGGAAGCTGGTTTAGCTTCCAGAATTCCCAGGGTAGCTGAAATTTGCTGGTTTAGCTTCCAGAATTCCCAGGATAGCTGAAATTTAACGAGCCACTACAACTACTGATTTCTCCAGATGACCATCAACTTAAGCCTACAACTGCTGATTTATCAGGTATCCACGGCTGATTTTCTCTAGAAAATCTAATTTTATTGGAAAACACGGATTGTCTGTCCTGCAAAACTTCCTTCCTTGAGCTTTAAGCAAAATAGTCTCCGAACACCTTTTGTTGAACTAATTTATCCACGGGACGTCGAATTCAGCCAAACTCCCCCGATTATTTACCGCAAATTCACCCGTTCTGCAAAAGAACCAAAATTTAACTATTTTAAAAAATATATATACCGCTCTCTTGCCGAGACTCCTCCGCGACCGCTGTTTTTACAAAACACTCTCTGAAACAACCATTTGGACAGAGAGGACTCCAACTTACTCCTCCTCTTCCGCCTTCCAAAGACGAGAAGACTGATGGTTTCTGAGGCCCAAGATGCATGAATTTGCACCTTCTATGTCACTCTGCAAATGAACCGAAAAGAAATGCGAAAAGGGAACCGACTCTACAGTGCATATGCCTAATTTGGTGTTGATACCATGCAAGAGATGGCATGCCTGTGCATAAAGAGGGATAATGGTTCACGGATGGATGCCACACCAAGTTCGAGGCGTGCTGTACTCCATAATACAGATGGCGAACACTTACCTGAATATCCCAGACTAACATTAAAAACCTGCACATTGCACTGCAGACTCATGTGAATGCAGAAATTAAATGAGGATGATGTCATTCCGTAGCCACCTCCCGAGAAGGGAAAAATGAGGAATACATCATCCTCCTGCAACCAATGAGGATTGAGAAAAGCCCATTTTAAAAAATACAATTTAATACAATATATTCAAAACTATAGTTCAAACTATGTTGTAGGTAAAATTTACAGTAAGTAGACCAAATTAATAGGGATTTCATGATATATATATATGATCCCCTTCAGGGACATAGTAAATGAATACATAAAATTTATATTACTAATAAAGTAGAAAACTAAAAGAACTTAAGAAAATTAAGTTTTAATTTCACAATATTTGTAATAATATTAAATTTAATAAGTTATTAATTTATTAAAAAAAAAAGTTTTTTATAAATTTTGTAAATCATAAAAATAATAGTTTTTTATAAATTTTGTAAATCATAAAAATAATAGTTTAAAGGAGATCATGTTTTTTTTACAATTTTTTTAAAGATGATGATGATGATGATGAGGACGACTACGACGACGACGGCGATGACAAGGATGATGACGATGACGATGACGATGACGATGACGATGACGATGATGATGATGATGATGACGCTGACGACAATGGCGACAACGATGATGATGAGGATGAGGATGAGGATGATGATGATGATGATGATGATGATGGTGACAACGAAGACAATGATGATGATGAGGATGGGGATGAGGATGAGGACGAGGATGACGATGATGAAGATGAGGATGAGGACGAGGATGATGATGATGAGGAGGAGGATGAGGATGCTGATGATGATGACGATGACGATGATGATGATGATTGTAATGTACCCTCCCGCGGACCCAATTCGAGGAAGGGAACATGCTAACAATCTATGGGGATTTTCATAAAACTCAGCCCATTCATTAGATTCATACACATAAATTCAAAAGTGTGCAGATGCAAATTAAGCAATATGCATAGCGGAATTGAAACTCATCCACACACATATCATATGCATACAACATATCAAAACAATCATCAATTTAAACATTGCAGAAGTAAATACATAGACATAAAAACACTTATGTTCATTGTGCAATTGTCCCAGACAACTAGCTATGTTGCTGCAACGTTCCACCCAACCATAGGCCAGTTGTGTTCATCAATCTCTCAACACAACTGCCACCCCCGAGCTGGGCATGATTCTTACAAGGAAAAGGGGACATTCAATCTCATGCACAGCCCAATTAATCATCTCATTTGAGCCAAGCCAGTCCACAGCTAGGTTTATCAGGCTACATTTGAACCTTGGATGCTTGCACTCAAGCTCAAGCCAAAACAATGGATTTACCAACAGGATGTCCATGGGTTTTCCCTAAATAGTTTCCAGCCAAAAACGAATTGTGGGATGGGGAAAAACATTCACAGGGAGGAAAACGATTTCTCCCCAACTATCTAAGCATTCAGCAGCCAGAACGGTCTCTATGGAGCTCCCCTTTGATTCCCCTTCTTCCCCACTGGTATACAACACAAAACACCCTTCTCCCAGCTGAGGATGAAGGAAAACACATAAATTACATGGAAAAAACACCCAGGTAGCTCCAAAACTCGTGAGGGAGGAGAACTGGTTGATGGATGATGGCTTGGGGAGCAATTCATGGCTCTTTTCTTGCCCAAGAAGAAAAACGCGATTTTCCATGCAGGGTGGCTTGCCCATACCCGAATTTGGACAGCCATACCTCTCATTCCCTAAGGCATTAACTACCTCAACCAACTCTTGGGAGAAATCAATGATTGGGTACAAAAGTCAACATGGGTAGTTGAGGGTTTGATGGGTTCTCTCATTGACACTTGGCTTGAGCTTGATTGGCTCCAAGGGTTTGAATGTTTTCCCTCCCAATTCCTTGTAAAATCATGCCCCCATCTCTTGTTGCATTGCATCGCTAGTTGTGGGTATTTTATTAAAATTCATATTTACATGATGTTGAAATTCCAATGTGCCTGGCTAGCATGCAAACCGTATGCATCAATAAATTGATGGAGGGGCCTTGGCATTGAGCTCCTCACCATGATTTTATAACAATATTACATCATTTATAATTTGAATGTAATGGGGTCAAAATGGGGACATTACAATGATGACGATGATGATGGTGATGAGGATGAGGATGAGGATGAGGATGAGGATGAGGATGATGAGGATGATGATTATTATGATGATGATGATGATGGTGGTGGTGATGACGACGCGAACGACGACGACGACAACGATGATGAAGATGATGATGATGACTAATGACGACAACGATGATGATGATGACGATGATGAGGATGAGGACGAGGATGATGATGATGATGATGAGGATGAGGATGATGATGAGGATGGGGATGATGATGACGATGATGATGACGACGATGATGATGATGACGATGGTGATGAGGATAAGGTTGAGGATGAGGATGATGACGATGATGATGATGATGACGATGATGATGACGACGACGATGATGACGACGAAGATGATGATGATGATGATGATGATGATGATGACAATGTCGACAATGATGATGAGGAGGATGAGGATGATGATGATGATGATGATGATGGTTAAGACAACGACGACGATGATGATGAGGATGATGAATACGATGAAGATGATGATGATGAGGAGGAGGAGGAGGAGGAGGAGGAGGAGGATGATGATGACGATGACGATGATGATGATGATGATGACAATGACGATGAAGATGACGATGACGATGCTGAAAATGGAGACGATGATGATGATGAGGATGAGGATGATGATGATGATGATGATGATGATGATGGTGATGAAAACGATGATGATGAGGATGAGGATGAGGATGAGGACGAGGATGATGAGGATGAAGATGATGATGATGACGACAATGATGATGACAACGATGATGATGATGATGAAGATGATCACCATCATCATTTATACATTTATAAACAAAATATATCAATATAGTGTTATGTTAAAAAAACATTTTACAAAACACATTAAAAACAAAACAAGGTGTCTATGTGTCCATTTGAACGTTTATCTCTTGGACCTTTATTTTATGCCGTACATGGTGTAATATCATAGGTAAGGTATAGGTAAGTTTGTTGGTTTAGTTAAGTTTTTACTTTATTGCATTTGTTCTTTTGAATTATTTTATAATATTTTTTTTTGTTTGCTCGAAACTCCTTCACTTGGTGGGAGAAATCATGACTCAAGGGTATCTATTTTGTCAAAATCACTTGGGGATCACACTGGCATCATGTAGCTTGGTTGGATTTTGGGGTGTCTCCTCCCAACCAGTTCATCCCTAAGGGGAATTTAACCTGAGTTGCCTTGCTAACGAGACCCACACTTTAGCCAAATGAACTAGCGAAAAATGACTATTTTATAATTATTTAAGACTTAAATATACAAATTTATATAATATAAATAATTTTATGTAAAAATATTAAAAATTAATTATTTTAAAATTATAATTAGATATAGATTACGTAGTAAAGATTCTATTTTCTAAGAGAGTATTTTCTTAAGATTTACATATAGTGACTTATTGATGACTACCATCACTGTAAGTTGTTGTTGAGTTATGATAAATTTTAAACTCTCATTGCTATGGTCTTCACAACCATACACCACTTATAGAACATTACTCAATTTTATAAATGAAAAACCGCTTACATATATCCATATACACACTGCAATATTTGAGAAAACTTCCATGTCAAGTAATTTACAAACTTTGAATCTAACACAACAAAGTATATTATCGTGAAGGATAATATTAATGTAACAATCCAAAGTCAAAGTTTTTCTTCATTAATCATTCAAAAAGACTTCCACTAGACTTATATATAAGTAAGATAATTTTATGAGAAGCTCATTTAGTTCACATTATTTTATTATGATTCAATGGGGTTTTTATCCATATCTCCAACAAGAGTTTGGTATTTAATAGTTTTTTCCTCTTATTGGCTTATAGGGAACTACCTTTCATAATGTGATGCACCATAACTCTAACAACCTCTCAATGTAGAATTCATGACATAGTTAGACGTGCGGTGCAGAGTACGAGAGGAGCAGTAGACGCTAGCAGAGGACGCGAGGAGCAGTAGAGTAGTGGTTGTGGTCATGGTTAGCACAGAGATTGGATATTTTGCGAGGAGTAGACGCGAGGAGCAGTGATCATGGATAGCACATAGAGTGGTCGTGGAGGAGCTCACAGTGCCGCAAGGAGTAGTGTGGTCATGGATAGCACAGAGAGAGGAGCAAATACCCTGGTGCAGAAACATAGTGCCGCGAGGAACAAAGGAGACTGACAGGGACAAAAAAGGGAAAAAATGTCTTCGGTAAGTCTCAATGGCAACATTTTTTCCAAAAAACCCCCATTTTTCGTTTAGGATTGTAGATGCAGACGCACGCTCAGTTAGGGTTATAAAGGCATGAATCCATCTACCTTCTACCAAGTCGTTGAGTTGGGCACACTCCTACAAAATAACCTCATGCATTTTGGAGTCACCATTGTTACATGTTTTCTACAAAATGTTGTATCTCACTACTCCAAAATTGAATTGCTTCCCAACCCAAGGTTCGAACCTCTCAACTTTACTAATAAATTCCCGTGATAGGGATTCTTCCCTAATGATTGGTTGAATAATCTTGTTACATGCGCTTTAGTATTCATTGCAACAAAGGAAATATGTTGAGAGGCTCTGTCAAACACCTTCTGGGCATTATTTAGGATCCCACATTTGGCATACATAGTAGCTATTTCCTGCAATATGCAAGTTGGTTTTTAATTAATCATAACAAATATTATAGCAAAAACTACCAACCAAAACATGCTATTGGATTGAAATAATTGATCAATCACATATTACCCCAAAAAATTGAAATGGATTGTGCTTGATTACCTTTCCTTAATAACTAGACATCCACACTCCAAGTGGTTAATAAAAAATCCTTCAAACATGTCCTAAAACCCCTCATCCACAATAGGAACACTCAATTACTTCTCAAGCTTTGAAATCTCTCAATTTGGTGCCAAAATTGGAGCACATTCCACATTGGTTCACATGTTTGGGTATTATGGTGAGTTTATAGTTTTGTGTGCAACTACAAATACAAATGAAATGCTTTCATTGTGTTTTGTTTGACCTTATACAAATGAAATACTTTCTCAAGAGTGTTTGACCTTACTAATCATTACTTACACTGTTTACTTGGTTTCTACTTGCAAGAAGAGGAGGAATCAATCACTCTTGCAACATTTTTCCAAATACTATATTAGCAACTCCATTATTATTTTTTCTTAGTTACCTTATCTATAGGTTATCTCCTACTTGTTAACTGATTTGGAGCCTTTTGTAGGATTATATTCTTGTTTTTAAAACCCACTTCTAGTGGAGTTTATAGGCTCAAGTCCAACTTCCATTCATTTTCCTTCTCATACAATTATCGACATTTGTTTCGAATGGATCCACGTGGATTTTTATTAAACATCCACATGAGTGTGTGACTTTATCTTAACTATCCCACATGGTCTATATGTGTGGATTTTGTAATCTATTACCCGCATGACACTATGCATTTTTATGATAGGTTCATATGATTGTCTTTATGTTTTTCCTTTTCATCTCAATTTGATCACAAACAACAATCCATATAGCTACCCACTCATGCTAAGGAATTAAAAAACACATGACAAACTATTTTTACTTATTAATATATCAAAATTACAATGCCTAAGTAGCGGGGGGGGAATTATTTTTGCAACTTTACTTGGCATCAGCATGGAGGTAACTTATGAACCTCTTAGCTCTTAGTAGAGTAGAGTACATTCTAATTCATTGCATCAAAATATTTAAAGGAAATTTTTTATCTAGGAATTTGGAAAAAAGTTACATTAGTTTAACCTCATTACTTCTTGCATATTTCTTTCTTAATCAATTTAGATTAATCCATGTTTGCACACAAATAATGGGCATAAAGACTCCTTTATTTTGATTATAATATTCATTTTGCACTCACAAGACATCTAGATGGATGAAAAATATTCAAGGGTTTTAAATTAATCCCTTGGAATATTTATCTTTAAAGTTATATTTTGTGAGTTCATTCACTCTTAGAGATTAATAAGGAGGAGTAACGAATCAATCATGTTCAAATATCACTAATTTATTATCTCATAATCTAGTTCAAAATTCACTTTTTTTGCTTCCAAACCACATGTGTGTATATCTCACTTGAAGAACTCACCAAGGGACCTAAATACTCTTTTAATTTCAAGTATGACATTTATATTACACTCACAAGTAACCTTGATGAATCAAAAAAATTGAAAGGTTTTAAATACCTCCACCATCACACCATTCAAACAAATTTTGAGCCATTAAAATCAACCTATAATGTATTCCTAAAAACCTAAAATACTCTATCAAAATTGCTAGAAAAAAATACATAAATAAAAATGGTTAAGTTCAGGTTGAGCTGGTTTTTTTCACCTGATTCAGCTACCAATATCTTTATGGAGGTAACACTTGACCATTCAAGGCCGAACGTCTTGTTCAAACTTGACATGAGTATCTCAACAGCAAAAAAATAGGATTTTTACAAGGTCGCATTTGCGGGATGTATTTGAGCTAAAGCTATATTTTGTGGCTACTGGATGCCTCCAATCCTTCCAGAACATAAACCCAATACCTCTTAGTATAACGAACTCATTCACACCTTCACTAGTCATATTCGGTGACTTCATAACCATCCCATAAGAGAACTATTAGAAGGGCCAATTACTATTTTTTAGAGGAATGATGATATGTGAAGATATGATCACATCATTGTTTTTAATTGCAAGGAATCCTACATAATTTATAAACATACACATTAAAAATCAAACAATGCTCATCCAATTTTGATGACACAATCCAAATTATAGTCTTTCAAAGAACCCGCATAGGTACAACAACTAGATGGTATGTCAATTTACTAACCATTATGCATAACACCTTTGGGTCTATTGCCACTGCGTTTTTTTACTTATTTTCAACTCCTAGCTTGCCACAACCTTGTGTTTTAGATTCTTTTGGATCTTTTATAGGACACCAACATGCATATTTCCAACCACATTCATGAGTGGCATCAATGGTGAACATTGTGTAAAATAAAAATTCAAACCAAAGTTTTTATTGGATTGGTTTCGTAAGTACATCTTATCCATGATCCCAAAGATGTATTGACAACCATGCCATAGATTGAAGATGAGGTCGTCCTTAAGACCCAACATTTTGATCTGACTTATGCTCAGTGAGGGTATCTATACACCATCTTACCTGACATTCATCACTATTTCCATTAGATAGAGCTAACCCAAGTTGTAAAACAATTAAAAGTTTGCATTTAGTTAATGAGTCTTGGTTGGATGGAAATGTGTACAACTCAACCAACCAATGCAAACAACTACAATTCATAGCTCATTTGCATAAAACAATAGGTATGTGATGAATCTAGGTGGATTTGAGGGGTTAATATGATAACTAGATGAAGGAGGAAATCTTCCTAGAGGAACTAAATCATGCCACATGTCCACAAGGGACAAAGATAAAAAATTTAATAGGTTTGTCCTATATCTATCATACAAGTTTGGATCATCTTTCTTTATAACATGCTTGCTATTGAAAATTCAACTACAACATGTTGTCTCATTTTAATGATTGTAGGTACCACCAAAAAGGTACTTGTCGGATCTATCTTCCTCAAGTGAGGAATATAGACTAGAAGAGGTTGAAAGCGAGACATCTAATACAAGATCTAACAGGTCAAGATCAGCTAGAGGTGAAAAGGTGAGGAGAAAATTTCGTAGACACATGGAACTTTTTTTTTTCTGAAGGAGGATCATGTGGTTATGATAATGAGAGCATAGGTGACATTGAGTTGCCCTTGAGGTATAGACATATTGTCAAACGATGGCTACCTAAGGAGCTACCCAAAGTGGACACAGATTTCTTCCTCAATGGGAGGACTTATCGCATTGCTCCATCCTCTTTACATGGACTGGGGCTATTCTCAATGGATGGCATAAAGGTGGCATATGGCATTGAAACTGAATTGATGGAGTATGTCGGACCACGCTACAAATACGATGACTAGAAGTTGTTGGTTTGATATACGCGAAGTATGCGGACATACGGAGTGGCAGCAAATTATTGTCAACTACTAGACAACAATATGAACAAAGGAGCAACTATGTATATTGATGGAAGGCCAAAAGCTTCAGGAAATATCGCAGGGTTTATAAATAACACACGACCAGGGTCAACACATAAGCTACCCAATTGCGTATTTGAGGGGCATGAAGGAAAAAGTGTATTCATATGTGCAACAAAATCAATAGCTGCATGTGAAGAGTTGTTGATCGATTACGGTTTGAATCGAATAGATGTGGGGGTTGCTATTATGGGGGTAATTTTCTTATACAACATTTAACTCAACCTTTGATCGATGACTTACTGCTTTTCTCTTGCGACAAATTTATTTATATGTCATGCTTTTTGTAATATACACATGGTTAATTATATGTCATGCTTTTCATTAATCATGTTTAAGAGACATTGTTAAATATGTAATTTTAATTTTTAATATGTCTTAATTCTTATATTGTGGCAGGGTGATCGTGGCCATATGCCACAAGCTGACCGTGGAAAGTCACGAATGGTGACGCATGAGGTAAATGTTAGTTTAATAGTACCTAATAGCATCAATGTAATAGTAACCACAATTCATGATTATATTACATCTATTAACATTTGACCTTTTTTATGCTAATGAGCTCAATATTTCAATATGACATCATTCTTATTGTATTGTGGCAGGGGGCGATACTCAGAGCACACCTACAACTGCTGGACAGGTAAACGTGACTGTCATAGCAACAATACAGTTTTTTTACATTAATCACGTTTATTATACATGGTTCAATTTTTACTTATCGATATGAATATGTCTTGCTTATTGTATTGTGGCAGGGTGACTGTGGGAAGTCACCAATGTTGTCGCATCAGGTAAATGATAGCATAATAGTACCTAAACATGATTATAGTACTTATTTTTGTTATTATATGCATTATATTTTTTTTACGTGATTTTTTGTAATGATAGAAATAAATTAACTACTTTTATTGATTGACGTTCGTAGAGCACACCACATCTAGATGATGATGTGGTTGTTGAGGAAGATATATTTTATTCAACCAACCCAATGGAAACTGTGAAGAAGGCTTTGAAAAATTGCAATCAAGACCTTCTTAGACTGATTTTAATCAGACCCAGGTTTGAAGAAATCAAAGCACAAATTAATGAATTGAGGCAAAAGATAGAACAATACGAGGTAAGTGGAATCTTTGAAAGTTTTTACGAACTACATATATTCATTTATGTTATTTTAGTTCTGTTTTTTTGATATGATCTAATCAATTGAATTTTTCTTTATGTGGGAATTTTTGGAGCTAACACCCGTGCATCGAGAACAAGCTGTAGAGGTCGGTATTGGTAGTAGTGATGGTTCAACACATCGTCAATATACCGTACCAACAAGGTTATTTGCCTCTCCTTTACATTAATGCACTTTAGATGCTACAACCTCACCGGATGTTGGAGGTCAACATGGCCCTTCAACCACCACTACTTCATAGGATGTTAGAGAGGACAATAGCATCGAATGTGATAGTTGTTATCCTGGCACAATACTTGTGGTTAGCATTAAGGGATCATTGCCCGTTAGTTTCTTGGTGGACCATGATTGTGTTCCAATCAAGATATTGAAGATTTTAGGTATTATTTAATTTATTCAGTGTTTTTTTTCATGTAATTCAAAGCCACTTAACTCAAATTAGTTTTAATTAATGATCATATTTTTTTGCAGGAAATAATGTTTTTATAAGAACCTGCATGATAAGGAGTTGGAGATTTTTGGGCCCACCATTTGTACATGGTGGAATTCCCAAAATGACAAATTGAAAGATGACTTGATGAAACACATGGTCAGCTTGTTTGGTGAAACCTTCAGCAGAAAAGGTGTCATCGCAACAGCTGGCTTAAATTTGAAATATGTCAGGGTAGATTATAGGGACAATCTACAAATTAACCACAAGTATGAGCGTCCTCCGATGGTTCTAGAGAAGGAGTGGAAGGCAATCATAGAGGATGCAAAGGAGAAGGCATTGAGAAAACAAGGAAAGACTAGGCCAATCGGTTCAAGAAGGTATGGCATATATCATATTTTAAATGAACAATGTTATATTTTTTTAAACTTTTAAATATATTTAGGTTGCGACATCTAACGTATTTGCAACCTTTCATAGGCTCCCAGACACCTCTAAAGCAACAAAGTCAAGAGTAGAAAAACATGGGCAGCACAAACTGGGCCAGGGTGGATATCAAAAGATAAGGGCACGAATTGTAAGAATCAAATGATCATTATTTGTAGCCAACATTTAATTGAACAATTAATTGATTTTTCTAACTGTAGAGAACAATTAATTGATTTATCACAAGCACTTTACATGGTGTTATGCATTATAGGGAAATGCTTTTCAAGAGGAAGCCACTGAAGAAGACTTGAAGCTCAACTTCAAGTACGGTTTTCAGCATGTGTTGGAACATCGAAAAAGCTTGGGGCAAACCCCAATTTCCCATTGATTCACGCAGAGGTAAATAAAATAAATAAGGCCATAATTATAATGTACTTGCGTAAGCTATTCATAAATGATTACATCGAAAAATAAATGTCTTTTTTTGTTTTCAGGGTGAGACCAACAAAAGCAGCGAGGGTAGCAGTATCGAGCCGGTACCACGTGATGGTGGGGAGCTTCCTAGCCATTCAAGTATATATGTTATAAAACAGATGCATTCAATATGATTTTAAATACATAATTGATGACGTTTACTAATTAATAATTTTCTATGAATGGCAGAGCATGTACCTTCTCATGCTCAGCCAGGAGATGAAAAAATGGCAGAACCAATGAACACTCCAGATGACTCATCTAGTCAGCCAACAGGTAAATATCATTGTAATGATATTGGAAATAATGAAATACGTATCTCAATAATAACTGCGCATTTATATCTATATAACTGTCTTGGTTTTTGCAGATGATGCCCCTCTCCATCCACCTCCACGCCCTGCTAATCGACGTACCAGAAGTATGGTACATGAGTGCATGTCTACACAATCAAAAAAGAGAGGGATCAACAACTACAACGGGTCAAGACACCGAAGATGAAGTCCCCCTCTTTGAATTTCTGAGGAAAAAACCAAAACATAAAAAAATGTAGTTGTAAACATTTAAGATTTGTATTTGACTGAGTGAAGGCATGAAATATTTTCAGTTTTGTTACAAGTTTCTTGATCTAGTTGGTGCATGGTGATATTTTAGAATTGAGGTTTCACATGTGTATGTTATTACTCAGTTCATATTTCTAAATATGTGTGACATATTTTGAGGACTATGGTTATCCTCAAGGGACTGGCCACCCCTTCCCGAGTTAACCTGAGGAAGATGAGATGACCATATCGTTTATAATTGGTTTACTGCTATTATTGTTTTTGTTTTCAGTACTTTAATGATTTATGTAGCTCTATGTTTGATAGTACTGTGCTAATTAGAACAATTAATATAACTATGTTTGTGCTTTTTGAAATTTATATGCGAATTTTTTGTTCACTTTGTTGCATAGCTTATTTTTTAATATGTGTGACATCTTCTGAGGACTATGGTTATTGTCAAGGGGCTAGCCACCCCTTACTGAGTTAACCTGAGGAAGATGAGATGACCACATGAGCTTCCTTATCCCGTGATTATGATTATGATCTTCCACTCTTTGCATGAGACACATGAGACGTATGACCACATACAGTTGAGAAGGCCAGGTAACCTACCTTCACGTTGACTTGATGTGCACGAGCCTAGTATGACGTCGTGTTGCCTTGTTATGTTACGTTGACTTGAATGTTTACTTGTATGTGATGTTTAGCCTTGTGGTGACTCGTGATTGACCCTTGCATGGTAACGTTGAGCTATACAACCCTTAAATGTTGACGTCCATCTTGTTGGTGACTAGCGTGACCCCTTAGGATTGTTGTCCACCCTTACGTTGACCTTAACATACCTCCTTACGTGCCATCCACCATAACGCTACCTTACATGACTTTTTTGGAGTACTTTGCTATCATTTTTTATTGTGTATTGGTCGTACTATTGTGTTGCTACTGTTTTTGATTTGTGAGGGTTGGATGATCTATTTTGGGGTCTTTTCTAGTTCCGGGCTCTCTCCTTTCATAGGTATGTTGGTCTAGTTGAGTCTCATGCAACTAACCTAACGCTAAGAGGTTGAAGTTTGAGGATATGGGAGGTCTGCCCCAACATTTGATGTTGAGTTTATAATTGGTTCAGATCTGATATATATTGCTAATGTTATATATAGATTGCTACTGTTATTACTGTTATTGTTTTCAATACTTTAATGGTTATTGTAGCTCATTGTTTTTGAGACATGCTGGACTTGAAGGATATTGAAGGATATTGAGGCATGGTTTCTGCATTGATAACTCTAGATATCATTCATTAGATATAAGTACTCTAGCTAGTTGTAAAGAAAAATATTCAATATTCAATATAGCATTGTCCCTAAAAGCATTGTCATATTTCGATTTTAGGAAAGGGACACAATGATTATGCTTTACAAGAATCTATGGATGGAATCTGAGGAAATATTGGCTTCCATTAGATGTGAAATGAAGCACAGTAAAGGAGAGATGGAGGCATTGAAGCAAGGACAAATTGATAAAGGTAGCTTGCAATAATTTGATATTTGATTATATAAAGCATAATATTGTTTCACTACTTGTCTATACAACATAGTTTTATCCTTTTTGCACTTAGCCATAGATAAAAATGTCAATTGCCACCAGATAAGGTGAGTAAGAAACACTTTCTTAATGAAACTCTTATAATTTCTTCCAGCATGGTTTTTACATATCCTAGATAAGGTGAGAATAAAAGGATTTGTTTTTGTAAGGTGAGAATAAAAAGTTTGATCTTATGCTTCTCTATTGCTCCCCCTGTCTTGTTGACTTATCATCTCCCCTTGGGCTTATGATCACATTTTTTGCTAGTAGAGAAATCTGTCATTTTATCTGCTCCCCCTGAGCTTGAGCTTACTTCCTTTATCACAATGCCTTGTCTTCTTTAGTTGTTGTATAAGTTCTTAAAGTCTGCTTCAAAAGATTACTCCATTGGTTCACTTCATGCTTCCTTTAAGTTTACTTCAAATTCTACTCCAAGGGCCTTTTACAACTCATCAAGCTCATTATTGCAACTTTATGCTTCTAGGATTTCATGACCAATGCATACCACTTGCTTACTTCAATGAGGAACATAAGAGACCATTTTTCTCATCTCCAAAG
This sequence comes from Larix kaempferi, assembly GCA_027924585.1. NCBI lineage: Eukaryota > Viridiplantae > Streptophyta > Pinopsida > Pinales > Pinaceae > Larix > Larix kaempferi. The sequence goes on along the minus strand of BSBM01000477.1, from coordinate 3,687,272 downwards.
TAGTTACAGATAATGATTGAGAAATAGAGTTGTTATTCTACTTTTAGAAATACCATAAGAACTTACTGCCAATTGTCACAAAGAATTCCAACTTATTTATCCTACCAAAAGGCTCCTCACATAATTTCTTCCTTGTCTCATTCAATAGCAATAATAAATTAGAGGTAACTGAAAATATTGACATTAAATGAAGTTTGTGAAAGTCCTAAATGGTGACTTGCAAGTATGATATGAAGATAATTTTGTGGTGGATGTTTCTTAGGTTAGAGATATTTACAGTGCTGGAGAGTATTCGATCTTGGTCACAATTGATCTGCAAAGTGCATTTGATAGGATTGTAGCTTTTATACCATTCAAGGGGCAGGTTATGTAACTACTTTGCTTCCTCATTTTATTTATATTATTTTCTATCCTTGGATGACATTGATGTGTTTGGCCAAGTGGTTATTCTTCTAGTACATTACAGTTGGCTTGTTATTATCTCATCAACGTACTTATGACAAGTTAATGCTTTTGTTGCATTGTACTATAAACTATCAAACATTACAAATCATTGTGTACTAGGTGCAATTTTGTTCATTGAGGTATGCTTAACATTTGACTTAAAAAACTCTAGCAATGACTACTAGACTTCAAATTGAGAAAATGAAATCCCCAATTCTTAGTAAGTTATGTGATTGTTTCTTTTTGGATCACCAATATTTAACCGCTTATTTCAATGCATATGATTTTCACTGATTTATTCATAGTATCAAGAGAATATTGATGAGTTGCCACCATGTTCCCAATTGGGGTTGGAAAGAAAGAAGTGTTATCTTATTGTGTTAAAATATCGAGTGAAAGTTGGAATGGAAATAATACATAAGTCTTTCCTGAATCCAATGATCCACTATGTTCGCCTTCGCGAAGACTATTATATTGTGAATCCTATGGAGATTTTAGAACCTGAATTAGGAAATATAGTTAATTAGCTATCCCTCATCCCAATAGCTCATTCAATATTGTAGAAGATCTTTATAGAGTTTCATTCCTCAACATAATGATAACATTGAACTATGTGACTAAAGATTCTAATTAGATACAACATTAAACCATGTTTCGGAGTGCAGACAGGTATTAACTAAAGGAAAAAGAACAAAATTCCAAGTACTCTCTATGGATGTTGAATATAAACAATGACACTAGGGTTTGAAGATATTGATTGATTCTCTCTCATCACTGCTTGGACTTCATAGTCCCATTGACACACTTTTCTTTTCCATTAATTGAGCATTAATAAAATTATCTTATCTTATCTTAACTTATCTTGTAATCATAGATTCTTCATCTCAGTAGAATAGCCTATTGTTGGGAGGAAATTAGTCTACCTCGATAGTCACTTGCTCTAGAACACATTTAAAAAAAACAAAGAAATTATTTATCTATTTCCTTGCTATAAAATTTGGCATGCATGCATGTAACCTTGCCATTTTGATTGTTGTAGAAGCATGTTATGTTTGTCATCTATGGTGGACTATGCCTATAATCTAATATGCATGACATGGTTGTAAATATATGTAAAGAAGAGGTAGCTTGAGAGAGTTTATGGACATACTCTTTCTTTTGTACCCTCCATTTTAGAGATGAAATTGAAATGGTTTCCATGCTTTTGGATTATGAATTGCATTTACAAACTTGTGCAATTACCTAAGTGAGCTTTATCCTTTTATCTGCATTCATTTTCTGGATTCTGAACGTAATATAGAGATTGTTGTGTTGTGGTTGTAACTTGTGTCACATATCCATGAGAGTTTCACTGTGCTGATAATGAACATGGCTTTTGTAGGGTCACATATGGAGAACTGGATATTAAGGGAATGAACTACAAGGGGAATTTTTTGAGGATGTGCCAGTAGCACTGTCAAATTGGCACATTGCAGGAATCAAGGTTATCTTCCTTCTTGTTCCTTAAATGGTTCACCTTGTATTTTGACCTCCTGGATTTTCTACACGTGAAGTAACTGTAAAACTATGAACACATATAGGTTTCTTACAATGTTATTCTCTCATTTGTGTTGTCTATTTATCCGTTTGGCTCTTTAGGGATATTCTTTTAGTTTAATTTAGAAATGCACTAAACTGTAGTATGTATTTGTAATGGACCTAATTGATATACTTGTTATTATTAGTTAGGTTTCGTTACTGATCGAACTAGCACTTGAGATCAAAGTCCAAGGGTGTTAGCCAAATGTCAACTCAAAAGGGAAGCCATTGTCACCACACTGCCCTCTTATCACTTTAGATTGGATCTCCTCTGGTAAAAGGGGGGTGTCTCTTGTATATGATTGCAAAAGGTAGGCAATGGAGGCTTAAGGTGAAGTGAAGAATTAGTTGTAGCAAAACATAACTTGTAGCATAGTGACATAAGGTGATGGAGTATTGAGATTAACACCTATCTAGATTGGGAAAATGGAGTCAAAGAGGGAATCAAGAGGGAAAAAGTCAAGTGAATGGGGATGGTTAAAAGTGTTTCCTTTGCATATAAAATCTCACCGATGGATGCTTTGACTAAATTGCCGGAAATCAAGTTTTGCATGCTCTTACAAGGATGCTCTAGTCATGCACATGCTAGGCAAATAAAGTGTGATTTCATTTCACAATTAAAGATACTATGAAACCCTTCCATGAATGAATAATCACATCTGGAAATTAAAGCAGAAAGAAGAATAAACTGAATAACCATGTTTAAGCCTCTTTCATTAACAACTGGCCTCCCTACTTAAGGTCCTTATTGCAGCAGAATTGTTAGATGTTTCAGAAAATAAAGTTAGCAAGATGGATGATAAGGGAAGCCACACGTATAGAAACCCTCAACTTTCCATTAACCTTCAAAAGATATTCAATGAGTCTCATGGGAGCAATTCTCCCAAAAATCCCAGCCTCACTACAAATGGAGAGAGCTATCCTTTTTATAGGCTTGTAGTTCCATCTCCTTTTACAATAAAATATCACGTGTTTTCCTAGATTCACTAATAAGTAATCTCTCCACGAATAATGATAAAATAATCATGGAGACTTCTAGATCCATGTTTTTCTCTATTCCATCACATGCAACTAACTCTGACCTTTACCCTTATGTTACATTATGCTCACAATCCTTATCCATTACCTACATATGTATAAAAATGGGCAAAGTGAAAAAGGAGACGCTGTGAGTATTTGTAAAAAAATTCTCTCAACTTTGTCTTTTGATAGATATGATCTATATATTGGTCAAGGCCAAAATACTCCAACTTGTTTGGTCAATCCGTCTTCCCCATATTTGACAGTCTGGTGTTTTTGACCTAAATTAAGAAATTATGTACTAGTAATTATGTTTTTTTGCTTATTACTCACTTATACATTTAACTAATCTATTAGGATCGAGTCCATTGACTCCAGACATTCCTCATAGAAACTTGGAAAGAACTATACCATTATTTGACAATGTCATTCCATACGTTTATTTCTCTTGGAATAATTCTTTAAATAGTTTTTTCTATTTTGACCAATCCTTCATCTTCAACTTGGATAATGACTCACTTTCCATTTTTTTCTTTCTAAATTTTCTTCCTAACTATGATTAATCTAGGAATGGAACAATTTGTTGTCAAGTGCTAGGATACTCCATTTCTTGTACATAATAGACTCAGGGAAAGATATGCTATAGACCACACTTGAGAGACCAATGGAATCTTATATGTTGTTGCATTGAAGAAATAGATAATTTAATATGCATGGAGACAAATCCTTACTTTGTTTGTTCACCAAATACTATTCATATGACCTTGACAATTGCATGCTTTATAGTGACTTATAAGTATGGTTCAACATTTCAATCCAAGATATTGGCTTAAGATCCAAAGTTTTGGGTGTATTTCTATGACAACTTAGGTCTACAATGCTTTTGATGTCTAATGACATTAAAGTTGATTTCAAGCACTGGGCCAGGAAATTTGTGGGTAAAAATGAGAACTTGTTTATGCTATAAAGTCAAAAGTTTGAAATATTTGAAATATGAGAATTTAAAACTTTCAACATCAAACTCACATTTCTATGATCTTCAATACTTTACAAACATGTATGAAATTTCAGGAGGAAAGTATTGCTCATTCATATTTTTCCTAGTCTTAAGCTATATTTGATGTACATGCCAATAAAACTAGAATGGAATGATAATGCTCAATTGTAGGAATATTAGGTTCTACTTGATGCTTATGGCATACACTTGCCTAAAATAACTCCAATTTAGCATGTTAATTGCTCATGAAATTTTCTGGGAGCAAATTTGCTGCACAAAGTACTTGGGTGAAGAACATGGCTAAGATATATCTTGTGCTTCATTAATTTGCAGGCTAATGCTATACGGAAGACAACTATACTTGATGTGATGAGAAGGATTTTGTAGGAAAGTTTAAAACTTGTTAGGATCTTATTTGTTGTTCAAAACATTGTTGTTTCATTTAGGAACAATGACTTAATCTCGTTCTATTGGTTGAGGAACAATGACCCAATCTCGTTCAAAGCATGAGTCCAACCATAAATTATGATGGTTTTGACTGTAGGAAGCATTATCATAAATGTTTTGGAATGCATATTTAAAATAGAAAAAGAAAAAGGATATGTGTGTCTTCATTGTGTTAGGAGCTTCTCCAAGGATATGTAAAGTCTGCTTGGGTTCCACCTGCACTTCTTCTCTTCCTGGTGAGTGCGCTTGGCATTATTTAGAGGAATCACCACTAGCTTCAACCACACAAAATACGCATCTAAAGCATCCAATATCCTTCACACTCATGTCGGTCTGCTCGCTGATTTGAGGTCTGGGTCTATGACATCAATCGTTTATTTTCAGTCAAGGAAATCCCCCCGCCCATCAACTCCATTCCCCACCCCTCCCTTCCTCAATGATGAAGGAATCCTATCAGATTTGCCGTTATGTTTTGTTATCAGGATACTTGTTAGAATTTCTTAAAAAATATCTGTGAAGTATGCCTTTCAACAGATGTTGAGTTGGAAAATAACCCTCCTTGTTGCAGATATGGCCTGGAAATAATAACTCACAGATACTTTTACGGAATCTGGAAATGCACTCCTCTTGCAGTGGTCTTAAATCTATCGTATCCCTATTCTATGTGTAGATTCAATTTCTTTAAAGAAACCCTAACAACTATTGGAATTCCATTAAGAAGTGTGGCTTCCAACTCCATATGTGGGATGGAGTAATAACTTGAATTCCCTTATTCATTACAGATTGACTCTTCTGTATACTTATATGATGACACTTTCAATGGGTAACCACCACTTACCTTTTATGAGGACAGGGTGTTGTCTAGTCCTTAAGGTATTCGTTGTACTCAAAACTGTTGAAGTCATATCTTTATCAGCTTTGAAAGGTCAAGATGTTGGTTTAGTTTTGCTGCAATCTTCATCTTGTCAAGACCTCTCTGTTGCATGCTGCTGATTTGAGCGTTGTAGGCGGTGTTCAAGGTGATTTTTTTGCTGCTTTAGTGTTGAGGAAGCTATGTGGGAAAGTTCTTCCCACTGTCATTTTTGTATATCAATCAAAGGAAGACATGACCTGGTGATACTCTTATTAATAGGAGTCTTCTCATGGATACTCCTTTCCATATATCAATCAAAGGAAGCCATGACCTGGTGATGCTCTTATTAATAGGAGTCTTCTCATGGATACTTCTAGTTGCTGGAAATCTCCTTTAGGAATGCTTGAGCTTCTATGCTTGTCAAATCTGGCATCAAATAAATTTCAGATAATTTCCCATATCATTCCCAGATGCCTTCCAGTAAGCATCAATTGTATGGACAATGAAAAATATCATAAGCTAGCAGATCAGATCTCGAACTGTCTCCTTGGTTACTACTTGACCTCTGTCCTAATGATACATGCTATTGTGCCTGCTCATTATGTTATTTTTATTTAACATCAACTAGATAGATTCTTTTGAAACAAGATTCCAATGCTATTGATATTATAAGCCATTGTCTATCACATAGGGAAAATGCAACACTTATCTCCATGAGACATAATATGGCTAAGAGTTGTACATTGTAATGATAGAATGGGCATGTTACAACAAAATCTAGCACACACAAAAGTATAAACTCCCAAGCATCAAGGTGATAGATTTATCTAATTTAGGAAGGCTGTCCATTGTAACTTCAGTAGTTCTTCCTCACACTTTAGGTTGGCTCTTCTTAGAATTGTTAAGGCTATGGAGCAGAGGTTCAAGATGAAGTTTCAAGAGTAAATCTTAACAAAAAAAGGTTGGACACATTAAAATAATATGGAGCAGATCCATGAAGCAGACAAATATAAAAATTTGGACATATTTTAATTTAACCTTATATTAAAATATATTTATTTTGTTGCTTGGATTTTGTAAACATGGAACGGGTTACCAAATATATTTTAGACATTCTGAATAATATCAAACATAGGGCCTTCTAGCCAGAGCTAACACTTTACCCTAGGATTAGTCGGCCACTGTCATCTAATCATAGGCTATTTCTGAATTACTTCAGCAAATTCTATTGATTGATAGTTGAAGGAAATAAACAGAGGTTAAGAGAATTTAGATGAAGTAGCCTCTCACTTTAGCATTCATGTTCCTAAGCACACAATGGAGGAGTCAACTCAAGTACTTATTTAAGTTGCTTCTATATGACCTCCACCTTTGATAGCTATCAAAGAATCCAACAAATTTCCCACTTCCACTTGGAAATCCTTTGGCAGTCTTGTTTCCACTATCAAGGATTTGGATCAACAACATTGCCTTCTACCTTTGTGATGCCATTTATCTTATCTGAGAATCCTTTTTGGGAGGAGAGTGGCTATTTTTTTTTGGAGGTGGGTGATTAAAGAGGTTTGTGCTCACTTTGAAATGTTAAAGCCACGCTTGGATTCATGCTAGACTGAGGGACTGAGCAACTGTCACCAAATGCACTAATGGTTGCTCGTGATGACCTTCACGTCTCTCTAATTAACAAACCAAATATGTTTCTTTATATGGAACACATTTACCAAAGATATTTCCAATACTTAGCAGCTGAATAGTAACTACCAAAGCTAAGCACATATTTTCATTGCTTTCAACACAAGATTCTCATCTTCTCCTTCATCAAATATTCCTGTATTCTTGTTGGCTAGACAAAACATGAGTTTGTTTAAATTCCCTGAACATAAGTTGTATGTTATGCTGCTATTTCTTGAGTATATTTGCAAAAAGAAATAGACTACGAATTATACCCTTATCCAAACGCCCTCCCACCATTTGATTTTTTTTTTTTTAAATTAGCCTTGTCGCTATAGTGACGGTAAGCACTTATTTCTGGTTCAAGCCACCGTCTCTATAGCGACGTTTCGCCAAGCACTTACCGACGGATTTTCTATACAAGCGACGGAATGTCTGTTGCTTGTATAGCAAATCCGTCGCCTGGTGCTCCAAGCAACCGTCGCTATAGCGACGTTACTCCATGCACTTACCGACAGATTTGCTATACAAGCGACGAAATGTTCGTCGCTTGGTGCTCCGAGTGACCGTCGCTATAGCGACGAACAACTGTCCCTATAGCGACCACAAAGCGTTGTAGGGTAAATAAATTGCAAGTGTTTTCCGTCGGCTATAGCGACAGTTACTCATCGCTATAGCGACGAAAAAGTGTTGCAGGGTAAATAAATTGTAAGTGTTTTCCGTCGCTATAGTGACGCAGTTTGATGTATTAAACAAAATGTACGCACGCCACGCTTCATATATTTCCTGTAGCCATAGTGAAAAACCTTTTAAAGCATTGATACAGCGACAAAAAGTTTGCCACGAAAAAATGGGATCATGTTTGTTGCTATAGCAATGCACAAGTCTTGCAATATCAACGATTTTCCGTGGGAAAAAAGTGCACATGTACTAGTGCCAGAACCTTAAAGAAAGGACTATATCTTTAATCATAGCAAAAGACCAATAATTTTTTTTCAACCTAAATCAAGCAATATATTACGAACCTGCACCCAACAAGATTTCAGAACATGAGAACAACAATGTCGTGAGCAAAGCATTATACTTAACAACAATAATTCCATGACATAGAAATCCAGTGTGAATGGAAAATACAAACGGCCCGAAAGAATTCACAACCGATCCAAAACAGAAAACAAAGTAGAAGCAGAAGGCAGAAAGGGCAGAGTTGTTATCAATCGCCCCTGGAAAAAAAATGAACCCCCTACACCTTCAGCAAATTCCGAAGAATACGATTTCAATCAATCAAAAAATAGAAACTGCACTAAACATTGGAACCCACAGCGAAAATGCAACCACCGAGGGAACCATTGACATAAATTTTGAACCAACAAAAGTATGAAGACGCCCAAGTTGCATACGAAAGCAATGATAGCACCCGAAAATGCAACATAACAACAGCAAGAGCCGACGAACCCTCTCCAAAGCGTTATCCAAACCCTTTTAACTACATCCAGAACCAACCACCTGAAAATGAAATACAGTTCGGAAACCACCACGACCATAATCCCATAAAATCCATAAAGAAGACCTCTGACGAGGGCCATGCCTGTACCAACGCCACTGGTCACCTCCGAAAGAGAATAAAATCCAGACCTCCATCCATTCTCCACAAAAACTGAATGAAGAAAAGCATCTGAGCACAAGCCCACCGCCATTAATCACATCCATGAATTTCCCACAATAGAATAGTTTGCAACAACAACAACATCTGAATAGAGGCCCACTGCATTTAATCCATGCAAACCGAACCTAGGATTAACACGGAATACCTCTCCCCGACGCCAACAGGAGGCCAAATCCGAAGTAAACCTAACCCGACGCAACCTTCAAAGATGCAACAATGTACAAAAGCTGCATTTAAACAGGAACAACGCTCCTATATTATCACCACTAACCAAACCAATAAACAAAACTGGAGCAAGGACCTCCACCATACCAACACCCTTTGGTTCAACGGAAGGGCATTCAAAACCCTCGGCCACAGAAACCCTCGAAGACCTCTAGTCAGGAATGAACACAACGTCTGACACATAAAATAACTTAATAACACTTGACGCCATCATGCCGCCGGCTCCCGGGAGCAGGAACCGAGGCTGGCATCACAACGCACAACGCCAATGAGCGCTCGACAAATATCATTTCGAAATAAACCCCAAATATGTGCATTTACCAACATTGCGTTCCAATCTTGCAAAACACCCAAATGTTTTAACTGCAAGAGGTTTAATGTCCCCGACCCAAAACTTCATGTCGGGGACATAATTATAATTTTTCGGTCATTGTTAAAAATGTTACATAGTATATGTATGTAAGTAAAAATGTACTGATGTGTAATATTATTTATTATGAAGAAAAAGTTATGTGTGTTTTGAAAATCAACACAACTCTAATATCCTTTCTTATATAATTATTACCAATTAACAAAATTTATGCTTTGTATTAGAATGATAATCACGATTTCCCAATTGATTTTTGTTCTAGTGCATCATTTTAACTCTAACTAAGAGGAAATCTAGTTTTCAAATTATAGAGTTTTAGTGGGAGTTGTCTAAAAATTCGACGATTTGGTTTGGATGGGGACTTTTCATCGGATCTGACGTTTTTTATTTTACAAAATTTGAATTTAATTGTGCTTTAATGGTGATTTGGATGGTAGAAACTAATTCAACACCATCAAAAACCCCCGTGGCACCCAACATTTCAGAGTTTCAGAGTTGTAACCAGGATTTTTAAAAATTTATGTCGAATTTTTTCTTCCTTACTTTAAATATGCACCCAAATCAACACCACCGCAAATTGTGTTATTCCTATGGTGTTTACTATAAACATGCTTGATTCTAATTAATTTGGCCATTCATTAATGTTATGATATATGTAAATAAAGTAAGTATTCCATGGTAAAAAGTGGGATAATATGTGCAAGCCAAAATGTAACTATAGGCTTGTGTTTGAAACTTATGTATTTTAAGTGCATTCATTGGCATATAGCTAGTTTAGATATTAGGTACCATCCAATATAAAATTACCCTAAAGAAGATCTTTGGACACTCATTTTAAACAACTTCATTATAAATAAGTTAGTCGTTGATGTAGGGATTTTAGAACCTTGTTATGATGTGTTGTGATGATATCGTGGATTATACATAGAACCTATTGTCAAAAGACCAAATCTTCTAAAATGTGTTTATATGTCAGAGGAAGCAGGAATTCTAATCCATACCTCAAACTTTGGCAGAGTGGAGGGGAGCATCTACGACAGATGGATCGGGGTTTAATCAACAATGTAAGACTATTGGATGAGATGTACTGGAAAGTACAAGTGGCGAGGGATCATAAAAACACACACAATTTACCATTATGGTCCTCTAGATGCACAAAAGCAAACCCTAACCATTCTCTTTCAATATTTCACTCCTATGGTTTTGTTTCCTCTCATGTACCTAGTTCTTTGGTTGTGAAGCAACAATGTTATGTAGAGGAAGACCTAGTGGCAAGGTCTTTGGCTTCATTGGGAGAAGGAGGGATATTAAAGGAAGGGAATGGTCAAAACTTATTCTTTTTAAAAAAGATAGGGTTGGAAGGTAAAGTTGGATTCTCCAAACCCTTTTCTAATTGTAAAGGTGGAGTAAGAGACCAAAAAATAAGTGATCCAGACTTAAGGCACAAAAAATGTGTGCAAACGAAAGGAATTTGGTTCGACTGGTGTTGGGAAATAATGTGAAGATGAACCAATTGGTTTCTCTAGCTTCTCGTGCACTAGTTAGGTACTTTTAGGGTTGCAAGATGTGTGCCAAACCCTAAAAGAGTGGTTTAGTTAGAATCATGAGGCAAGCTTATGTCATTGTCCTCAGTTCCATATATTAACCAAAGGTAGGATAACATTTTTGCTTCATTCCTTTGAGGATGTGAAGTCTTTATTAAGATAAAACTAGAGTTGGGATTCAGTAGTGCTAATCCTCAAGAAATGAATGTACTTCCTCAATGCTAAGATGGAGAAAACCATCATTTTTCCAATATAGGTCAAATTGTATAACCTTCTGTTGGAGTTTTGGTCACCCAAGGTTTTCAAATAAATAAGGAATGCAATTGGAATTTTTACATAAGAAAATTTGAGCTATTTGAAGACCAACATCATGGCCTTTAGGAGGATTTTCATAGGTTTGGATCTTCATGAGGAGTCAGTGGAATAAGTGTTTATTCAAAGAGGTTTTATCACACATTTACATATACTAGACTATATTGTTATTCCTTCTAGATGCCTAATATGCCACATATATGGTCATTTGGTGTCAAACTACTCCCTTGAGCTAAACCATAAGGTTTGGGTTAAAAAACCTAGCCCAAATCTATGTGATGAAGCATGGGAAAATAGTTGTAATAATAATCCAAAAGTTAGGGTTTCTCAGAAGGATGTTGAAGTCCCTTTGAAAGAGATAGAGGATGCTCCATTTCTCAAGCCAGAAGAAGTTGGTTTGGCTCCTAAACCTAAACAGATTTGTGTCCCTAGTGATGTCAAAGAAGCGGTGATACTTCCCCATGTTGGCTCCAAAAAGAGCAAGTTCACTTATGTTTTTCAACAAAATACTTTCGACGATTTGGATAAGGTAGGGTTTATTAAAAAAATTACCCCAAACCATGTGATGAAAATGATAGATAATAAGAGGAGGATATTCCCCCTATTGGATCTAGGAGGTTACAAAAAGGTGGGTATCCTAGAGCAAAAAATAAAAAAGTCCTCCAAACCTTTAATTAGGCTTAGCTCCTTTGATGAGAGAGATGGAGTCATATGGATCTCCTCCATATATTCTTTGAGAATTGGCTCTTCAAGAGTTAAGGTCGATGCACAAGAGATAAGGGGTGGCCTAGGTTTCCATAAGCCCATAACCAATGTTAGATCCAAAGGAGCTCTAAAGTCCATTATTTCATTAGCACAAGAAACATCAAGAAACGATATTTTAGGAGGAAAGCAACATCTATTGAAGGGATCATTAAAGCAACTCATTCCCTTGATTTGTGTACACCATGATTATTACTACCCTAAAGTGAAAGGGTTGGGTCAACCATAAAAAAACAAGCTATTTGCAGGCTAGTGGACTTACATAACTCAAATATTTTATTGTTGCAAGAAACTATGGCTGATGGACAAATGTGTTAATGAATTAGGGAAGAATTTAGGTGAATGGAATTTTTAATTTTGGACCAAATAGGTTGCTCAAGTGATTTGATTGTGACTTGGAGAAAAATATGCTTCAAATGCACTAATGCATTACCCTTTGATTTAGAGCGAGTTTAGTACCATATGCTTGAGACTTGGGAGAAGAAATCACCATTTTAAATATAAATAGGCCTTATGTAGATCTTGTGGTTTTTTGGGAATAGTTTTTTTTTTTAAACGAGAACGATTAGAATGTATTTATAAAGGGATGATATGGAAATCAACAAAAACAATACAAAAAATATAGCAACATTGGCATCGATTCAAAGGTGAACTGACTTGTGCAAAAATTAACATGGTTACAGTCAACCAGTGATCTATACATGAAGAAAAAATCTAGACTCTCTATTGTTAGAAAAACAGGATCGCAGAGCAATAACAATAAACAGAAATGCAAATATAATCACACATACACATTACAAGAGAGACACAGATATATCGTGGTTCACCCAACTTGGGCTACGTCCACACTGAATTTGCCAGTCCTTATTATTATTACCGTCCAGCAAGGTGAAGGGATACAACCTACAGCACAACCACTGCACTTCCTCTTCTCTGTTTCACAGTCTCTCTCCTGATCTCAGAGATCTTTACAATGCATAAAACCTAATACATCATCCTCCCTAGCCGTATTACAATGTCTTTATTTTATAAGGGAAATACAATGGGAAAATACCATGGGATACCCAAAAGCATGGGCCCTGGAACCCCGTGGGGGGCCGATGCCCCCCCACAACCCCCCCGCTGGGGTGACTGTACAGTCCACCTACATATCATATAAAACTGGGGTACAAACATGGCTGATACAATATCATCTATGAGACTAGAAGATCTGGCTCCACAACCAACAATCTCCCACTTGGAGACTGATCACAGCAACTCCACCGCTGTTGCACTTGCTGGACTTGGACTTGGCAAATTTCTCCTCTTCACCTTCATGCTAGAAGGTCAACTGAAACCGAGCACGAACTCAGTTTCTCTCTGGTCACTACCTTTGTGAACATGTCTGCAGGATTCTGGCTAGTATGTATCTTTTCTAGCTTCAACAGTTCATCTTCCATAACAGAGCGTATGAAATGGTACTTGAGCTGTATATGTTTAGTCCTGGAATGGAATGATGAGTTCTTTGCAAGATGAATGGCACTCTGGCTGTCACTATACAATCTGCTATCCTTCTGCTTCTTACCCACTTCCTCCATAAACCTCTGCGACCAAATCATCTCTTTACTAGCCTCTATAATGGCAACATACTCTGCTTCTGTTGTTGAAAAGTGCAACAACCTTCTGTAGTTTCGAAATCCAGCTTACTGTTGTTCTACCTACAGTAAACACATACCCTGTGGTGCTCCTCCTGCTATCCTTGTCACCTGCCATATCTGCATCAACATATCCCTATAGAACAGTGTATGAACCTCCAAAACATAATGCCTCAGTGGTAGTACCTCTCAAATACCTGAGAAGCCACTGTACTACCTTCCAATGTTCTTTACCTGGATTGTTCATATATCTGCTCACAACTCCCACTGCATGTGCAATATCTGGTCTTGTGCACACCATGGCATACATCAAGCTGCCAACTATTGATTGATAGGGAATCTTGGACATGTAATCTGTTTCTTCTTGTGTCTTGGGACACATTTCCTTACTTAGACTGAAATGGCTAGCCAAAGGTGTACTTACAAGTTTTGCATTCTGCATTCTGAACCTCTCCAACACTTTTTGTATGTACTCACTTTGAGACAATGTCAATTTGCGATTTTTCCCGTCTCTCATTATTCTCATACCAAGGATTTGCTTTGCAGCACCCAAATCCTTCATCGCAAATGAATTAGCTAGCTTCCTTTTGAGTACATTTATATCCTGCATGTCAAACCCTGCAACAAGCATGTCATCCACATACAATATCAAGATAATATATCTTCCATTGTCTAGCTTCTTGAAATAAACACAGTGGTCAGAATGACATCTACTATAACCTTGTTCTGTCATAAACCTGTCAAACTTTAGATACCACTGCCTTGGAGCTTGCTTCAAGCCATACAAGCTCTTTTTCAACCTGCATACCAGATCCTCCTTACCTTTGACCTCATACCCTTGTGGCTGCTGCATATATATTTCTTTCTCCAAATCCCCATGGAGGAAGGCTGTTTTTACATCTAACTGTTCAAGATGCAAATCTTCTACCGCCACTAGACTTAAGATAGTCCTAATTGAAGTCATCTTAACAACAGGAGAAAATATTTCATCAAAATCTATACCTTTCTTCTGTGCAAACCCCTTTACAACAAGTCTGGCCTTGTACCGCTTCTTACATCCTTCTTCTTCTTTCAACCTGTAAATCCATTTGTTTTGCAATGCTATTTTACCAGCAGGCAACTGAACCAAATCCCAAGTCTGGTTTCCTACCAATGAGTCCATCTCCTCATTCATGCCTTGCTCCCACTTCTTTCTAGTTTCCACCTGCATTGCTTCTTCATAACATTCTGGTTCACCAGAATCAGTCATCCATAAATAATACATTGAAGGAGAGTATCGTTCAGGGAGTCTACTTAACCTGGTAGATCTTCTTACAGTTGCAGGAGTTTCAGGTACTTGCTGCTGCTCTTGATTTTCTGGCACCTTCGAAACTTCATTTTTTTTAATTTCATCAAGCACTATGTACTCTGTGTTTTCCTTTTCCTGTTTCTTTCCTTGCAATTGATCTTTATACATGACCTTTTCATTGAATATAACATCTCTACTCCTGATGATTTTGTTATTTTCATAATCCCATAAACGATAACCAAATTCATCAACCCCATGTCTAATAAAGGTACATTTCTTGGATTTAGCTTCAAGCTTTGTTCTATTTTCTTTATCAATATGGACAAATGCTTCACAACCAAACGTTCTCGGAAATGAGTAGTTTACCTTTTTATCTGTCCATGCTTCCTTCGGAATACCACCATCCAAAGCACTTGAAGGTCCTTTGTTTATTAAATAAACAGCAGTATTTACAGCATCCGCCCACAACTATAAGGGAAACCCTGCATGCAGTCTCATACACCTTGCACGCTCCATGATCGTTCTGTTCATCCTTTCTGACACACCATTTTCCTGTGGTGTTCCTGGGACTGTCTTCTCTCTATGAATCCCATGGTATGAACAGTAACTATCAAACTCCTTGCCGCAGTACTCACCTCCATTATCAGATCTGAGACACTTCAATCTTTTTCTTGTCTCATTCTCAACCAAATCTTTCCACTTCTTAAAAGTAGCAAACACATCAGATTTCTGTCTAATGCAATAAACCCAAGTTTTTCTAGTTGCATCATCAATAAATGTAACATAATAATGAGAGCCACCAAGAGATTATACCTGAGCCGATCCCCATACATCTGTATGCACAAGCTCTAATTTTTCATTCTTCTTCTATTTCCCAACCCTGAGAAATCTGACTCTCTTCTGTTTTCCATAAACACAGTTTTCACAGAATTCCAAACTTACCTGCTTCAAATCCGGCAGCAACTTCCTTGAGTGGAGAATCTGCATCCCCTTCTCACTCATGTGGCCAAGCCTATGATGCCACAATGCTGTATCTGTTCCTGTGGAAGCTAAAGAGATAGAATGGTCAGTATTATGAGGACATAAATACAACGTACCTACTCTGTCTCCTTTTGCTATCACCATTGATCCTTTAGTGATCTTCCACCACTTTTCTCCGAACGTAGATAGATAGCCGCCATCTCCCAACTGCCCTGTTGAGATCAGATTTCTTTTCATAGCAGGAACATGCCTAACTTCTTTCAACAACCAATCAATTCCATTCTTAACTTTTATCCATACCTTACCCATTCCAACAATTTTACATGGCTCATCATCACCCAATAAAACATGTCCAAAGTCGCCAAGAACATACTCATGAAAGTATTTCCTATGGGGTGTAGCATGACATGAAGCTCCTGAATCTACTACCCAATAATCACTAGTATTATCTAATGCAAGAATCAAAGCATCTTGTAACACATCACCTGCTACATTTGCTTCCTGGGTAGTTTCCTTCTGTGCATCTCCTTTCTTCTTTAGAGATTTGCAGTCTTTCTTCATATGTCATTTCTTTCCACAGTTCCAGCACTCTATCTTTCTCAGTCTGGACTTGGATCTGCCCATTTTAGACTTTCCACGATTACCTTGGCTCTTTCCTCTCTCCTTTTGTCTTCCCCTGCTCTCCATGGTCAACGCATTACCTGATGTCTCATCTGTGCTTTTTCTTCGCATTTCCTCGCTAAGAATAACACCAATAACATCATCAAATTTCAAGGTGTTTGAACCAGAGACAGAGTTACTTACAGCCATGACCAAGCTATTCCAGCTTTCTGGCAATGAACACAAGATTAGAAGAGCCCTAACCTCATCATTAAAGTTCACACTTACAGAACTTAACTAATTTGTAACCGTATTAAACTCATTTAAATGATCAGTAACAGATCCACCTTCAGACATCTTCATATTAAATAAACGCTTCATTAGAAATACCTTGTTGGAGGCCGAGGGTTTTTCATACAGCTTACCTAATGCGCTCATCAAACCCTCTGTTGTCGTTTCTTTTGAGATATTGAAAGCCACCGACGAAGCCAGGCTCAACCGTATTGTTCCCAGAGCCTTTCTGTCAAGAACCTCCCATTCTTCATCCTTCATAGCCGTCGGCTGCTTTTCTTTTCCTCCCAACGGTAGGAATAGATCCTTCTGGTACAGATAGTCCTCCATTTGCATCTTCCATAACCCGAAGTTTTGGCCATTAAACTTCTCGACCTTAAACTTTCCTTCTTCTGCCATTGCTCACACTCGAACCAGAAACCCTAGCTTCCTACGGGTTTAGCTTCCAAATAGACCTTTGGATCTGATACCAATTTTAGAAAAACAAGATCGCAGAGCAATAACAATAAACAGAAATGCAAATACAATCACACATACACATTACAAGAGGGACACAGATATATCATGGTTCACCCAACTTGGGCTACATCCACACTGAATTTGCCAGTCCTTATTATTATTACCGTCCAGCAAGGTGAAGGGATACAACCTACAGCACAACTGCTACACTTCCTCTTCTCTGTTGTCACAGTCTCTCTCCTGATCTCAGAGATCTTTACAATGCATAAAACCTAATACATCATCCTCCCTAGCCGTATTACAATGTCTTTATTTTATAAGGGAAATACAATGGGAAAATACCACGGGATACCCAAAAGCATGGGCCCTGGAACCCCGTGGGGGGGCGATGCCCCCCCACACCCCCCCCGCTGGGGTGACTGTACAGTCCACCTACATATCATATAAAACTGGGGTACAAACACGGCTGATACAATATCATCTATGAGACTAGAAGATCTGGCTCCACAACCAACAACCCTATAGCACTATATATCCTGTTATACTGGCCAAGAAAGATTGTACAAAAACACTGCATAAACTAGCTTACAAAATTAAGAACTGTCACTACTAATTTCCATCTTCAAGGTTTTCCTTTTCCATGGGAATAAGACTAGGTTGTCCCCTTAAGTCCTCCTTTTCATTATTAGATATTTTAACCATAACAATATCCTTCACTAGATGAAGTGCTATAGCATCACCTCCTTCCAGGCCAATGCTCCTCGCACTTGAGGTCATGGACTGAATTTCCACCATCATTTTTTCATGTCAGTCAACCAAATCATCCATTGCTTTCAAGTGAAAATCTTGCATGTTATAATTTCCATCCAACTCATCATTAAGGGTGGTAGAGAAGGTATTAAATTGTTGAACGCCCTGCTCCACCACATCCAGGAGATTGTCCATCTAGGGAACATGATTAGCGATATAGTTAACCGCATCCAGTAGACCCTCCGGCTGAGTATTTATCTCGTGCTTCTGAGCCCCCATACAATATGCCAAGCATGCCATTAGTTTTTTCATATGGTCGGGAGGCAGAGGCAACATTATCTTCATCGTTCCTTGGAGAATGAGACATTGATGGAGCTTATCCCTTGTATTTATGAGGAGTAAATGACCACCCTCGGCACTATATTCATTGTTTGATTCAATTTCATAGCGATTACACCCCCATAAAAGCATAACACCATAGTTCCAAATGTCGACGTGGTTAAGATCATGAAGATTTAAAGACATAAAAATAAATCTAGGGGAGCCCCCACCAATGGGAAAATACATTATTCCTCTTAATCATCCCATAGGGAAGATGGGAATCCTTGTTCGCAAGCTTGTCCACCTGGATATTATTATCACATCTCACATGAAAGAGATCAACCTTTAGAAAGATGTGAAGGAGGAAAACAATCCTACTTTGCAGCCTGTCAGCTATCTTGTCTTCTAGGACAATCTCTTTTCTAGCCCAAGAAATAATGAGCAAGGAGTCCTCTATAACAACAAGATATTGAATCCCTATAAGGATGGCTTGATCCATTCCCAAGTATAAAGAGTACCTTTCAACTTGATTATTGGTGGCATTTCCAAGCCCAAAAGCAGAAGTCAAAAAAACATTTCCTACGAGGTCCAAGATAATGCCCCCCACACCTGCCTCCCTAGGATTACCTTTCAAGGAACTGTAAAAAAAGATAACATGCCTTTGGAGAATAGTGATCCAACATCCAAATTCATCTTGTCCAAAATCGATTCTCCAATCCAAAATAAGGGCCTTACCAGAGTTGTAGCGCTTGGGTCTTGAGTAAAAATTTCCTTCAACCATCTTGTCTCAGTTTCGCTATTTTCATATTTATTTAAGTCCACTTCCCCTCTCACCCTGATAGCTTCTCCAAGAAGATCCTCTGCCCTAGAGGCCAAACTAGCTACCAAGGTCTCCTTGTCTTCAAAATTAGCTCTATTTCGGGTGATCCAAACTTTCCCAAAGATATATTTTAGGAGAGGACTCCAAACTCTATTCATTAAAGGTTTTCCAACTAAGGAACCCAGGTAGTAATTATTCCAATTCAGAAATAATCTGCTCCAATTTTATGGGAAGCGAGGGTGGACCATTAAGTTCTGGACTGCCGAATTCCAAACCTACTTGATATAGTCATAATTGAAAAATAGATGAAATATTGTCTCTTCCTTTCTTTTGCGGAGAGCACATCTAGACTGGCCTTAGATTTTCCTTTTCTTGAGGTTTTCAGCCATTAAAACCTTCTCATGAATCAAGATCCATATAAACACATTGATCTTTGGTAGATCGCCTTGTTGCCAAAATTTTCCCCAAATACAGGAGAAGGGCGAATGTCTAAGATTTAGATATAATTTTTCATATCTAGCCTTAACAGTATAAGAGCCATGCTTTCCCCATCCTCTACTATCCCTACTACTTTCAGAGATAGGAGCTACCCCTTGGAGAAACATCAAGAGTAACTCCATTGAATTTTGATCAGGTAAAATGCATGTTTTCTACTTTTCCAGTAACCATCTAAATCCCATTCAGACAGATCATACAGCGTTAATATGCCCTTTTAAGTGCGCTAGTCCTTTACTCTTAGTAATATTTCCTCTTTGTTTAAAGGAGCCTTACTGTTGATGTTATCTTGCCATATATTTATCCTCTTTCTGTTGTCAGGGATCCAGTATAACCCCTCTTTAACTACTTTCCCCACCTTCTTACATAAATGTCAGATCTTAGAGTCACCCCCCTCCCAGCTATAGTCATCAATACTTTGAAGCCTTGGTTTTCAAAGATATTTCTTCCTCGAGATTTCCTTCCACCAAGCTTTTTCCCCTGAGACCAAGTTCCAAATCATCTTTGCTCCCATAGCTAAGTTCATGATATTTGGATCTCTCTAGCCTAGTTCGCCACTCCCCTTGGGAGCTTTTAATGTAACCCAGTTTATCAAGTGATACTTATTTTGATTGGATTTGCCTCCTTGCCACATAAATTATAGATGTAACCATTAAGTTTTTCCATAACTCTGATAGGGACTAGAAGGGAATAGCATTGATAAAGAGGGTACAAAGGAAGAACTGACCTAATCAGAACAATTTTCCTGATCGAATTTAGCTGCCTTATTCCCCAACTTTGTATCTTATTCTTGATTTTTTGGAGAATGATGTCCCATTCCGAAGCTTTTGCCTTCTTTTTCAAAATTGGTACTCCAAGATATTTGAAGGATATCCAATTGTTTGTTCCCAGATATCCAACAGCCCAAGAGATATTCATAAGAAGTTGTGGGGGAACATTCCAAGTATAAAGTTTACTCTTTTCTTTGTTAATATTTCCTCATGAGGTTTCAACGTAAGAGTCGAGAGTTAATTTAAACCTGGAAGCATTTATGACCGAAGCTCCTCCTAATAGGACTACATTATCAACAAATTGAGGATTGTTTATTGCTTTTGATCCCCTAACTATTCTTATTCCTCTTAAATTTCCATATTCCCTTTCATTATTTAACTTCCTCCCAAGAGCTTCTACCATAATAATATATAAGAATGGAAAGAGGGGGAATCCATGACGAAGGCCTCTCGAGGCTTGAAAGAAGTCGATGGGCCTTCCATTAACTAAAGGCTCAATCCACAGGTGGAAAATGAAAGATTTTATCCACTTAATAAAAATGGGAGAGAAGCCAAACTTCCCTAGAGCCGCTAGGAGGAAGGAGTGCTTAACCCGGTTGAAGGCATTCACCAAGACTAGCTTATTAGCCATTCCCTTCTCTTTCCTAGCTACACTGGAGTGAATTTATTCTTGAACTAGCACAATATTGTCCATTATTTGTATTTTTTTGGAAAAACCTCCCCGCCCCTCAAAGATGATTTTAGATAGTATCCCTTTCATTTGATTAGCTAAAACTTTTGTTATTATCTTATACAAGGCATTACACAGTGAAATTGGATGGAATCTAGAGAAGGACGTGGGTTTCCCCTCTTTTGGGATGAGCGCTAGGAACGAAGTGTTCGTTGCTCCCCCTATATTTTCCTTTCCTTTTGTCCAACTTATTATTCGGTAGAGATCTGATTTGATTATTGGCCAACAAGATTTGTATAAATGAATGGTGAAGCCATCCGGTCCAACAACCTTATCAGCCCCGAGACCCCGAACGGCTTTTAACACCTCCTCCTCTTTTATGAAACTACATAACAACTGATTTTCTAAATATGTGATTTTTCTTGGAATGTTTTCCAACATTTCTTCTATAGCTAACTCCGTGGTCGATGAATGTTTAGTAAACAAATCTTTAAAATGGTTGAAAGTCTCCTCCCTTATAGATTCCTTCTCTATAATTTTTTCAGTGTTGTCTTTGTGGATTTCCCGAATTATAATTTTGTGTAACCATATTTTTACTTGATTGTGGAAGAAAGAAGTGTTTCGATCTCCATATTTCAACCAGAGTGCTAGGGACTTTAGCCTCTAGGATTCTTCCTCTCGGGTGAGGATCTCCTTTACCTTCAAGCTTAGATGTTGTTCTTTTTTAATAATATTCGGTGTGATGATCGTTGTCTCCATTTGGCATTGTAGTTGACCCAATTCTTTTTTAATTTCCATCTTATGAATTTGAGGGGGGCATAAATGATTTTTTTCCCAGGATTTGAGTGCTTCCTTGACCCTACGCAGCTTTATGTCCCAGACATAAGTTGGGGATCCATCCACGTATATTTTCCACATTGTTTCTATAATATGCCAGGCATCCTCATATTTTAACAAAAGAGTGTTGAACCTTAACGAGATCAGCCTATGTTTTTGCATTTCTTCAATTTTCAGCTCAATAGGGCTATGATATGACAAAGGACAGGTAAGAATTGAGGAACGCATTTGCGGAAAAATTTGTATCAAAGAGTTGTGCACCGAGAATCTATCTAGATGGGCTGCTATATGTCCGGGCCCAATACTTCTTTTTGTCCATGTATAGTATCCTTTCTTTGAAATTATATCTACCAGGCTTAAGTCTCCCATTAAATCCTCAAGGCATTACTCAAATGGATCCCTCACGAGGATTCCTCCCCTCCTTTCCTTGTGGGAGATTGTCACATTGAAATCTCCAGCAAAAATGTTGCAGTTGTCGTCCTTAAGATTGTTCAGGGATCTCTAGAAATCATGTTTTTTACTATACACAAATGAGCCATACACATTACAAATCTTGATTAAGTTTGGGGATCCCAACACTCCCAATTCATTAACAAGCCAATTATCGTTGTATTTTTTACTTTTTAATATGTACCTCTCCACATCCCATTGGATAGCTAATCCTCCTAAGGATTCGATTGAGCTTACAACAATCCCACTACTCTTCTTCCAAGTTTTTTGAAGAAGAATTAGAGCATCTTTGGCCTCCATCTTAGTCTCTTGGATTAGAAGGATGGAGGTTTTCTCCCTGTAGATCAAGTTCCTGATGGATTCTACTTTTGATTTTCCTCCTAACCCTCTACTGTTCCAAGAGACTATTAACATTATTTATTGGAGTTGGGGCCATTTTTACCTCCTACTTCTCCTCTTTTCCCCTTGGAGCTCGAGGCACTTCCTTTCAAGATTTTGTCTAAGGAAGCATGCTTCCCTAGCCGTTTTTCTCTATCCGCCTCATCCTCGCTTATTTTTCTTCTAGATTTTCTTCCTACTTTTTTTTTATCACTCTTTCTTCCTCGGATTCTTCTGTGGAGTATTCCCGAGTTCTTGGACATTTTCCTTTTCTTTTCTTGGTCCTCCTACATATCTTCCATAAGCAAACATGAGTTAATTTATTCGATTGGTTCCGGTGGTAGAGATGAGATATATTATTTCATTCCTATTTCTTCCAGGATCGATTGCTCTCCCAAGTGAACGATTGGGTCCACTGCATTATATCCACCAGAATTTTATTCTTGCTGCATCTTTTCTGTTGCTCAAGGTTCTTCTAGATATACTATTTCAATTGCTTCTCCCTCATTACTTAAATCCTGGAACCAATTATCTTGTAGGGTTTTTATTTGATGATCTTGATCTTGTCGAATTTGGCCCAGTCTACCTCTTTTAGTTACTTGTTTCCATCCATTATTATTTTCTAACTCATTTTCCATTCCCATCGATTTAGAGCAGTTCCAAGTGAAATGGCCATATTCATGGCACTATTTACATTTAAACGGAATCTGATCATAGTCAACCTTTTTTGAGTGGGTCCATTCATGATTCATCCATAACCAAATTTATAGTCTCCGGAAGGCCTTTATCCAGATCTACTTCCATGCATATAGGTGCACACGAGAACATAGGTGGATTTGGTTCTACTTTGTCTATATATTTCCCAAGAGAGTTTCCTATTTCCGCCAACACTTTATCTGACCAATAATGGAGGGGGAGATGGGGTTACTTAACCCACATAGGAACCACTGAGGGGATGTCTTTTTTCAGAATCAAAAGACATGCTCCAACTGTATAGATACATGCCTCTAGGCCCCATAAAGTAGGGCTCATTTCAGAATATTAAATCATGATCAACTTTGAACTCCAATAAAAAAACATAATACCCTTGCCACAAAAATGATACTGCATCATACCTGCTAGAAGGGTTTTCCATTTCTTATTGATCCACACGTCCATCTCCCTCGGATATGTCCAAAGGCCAGTGAAGGTTCCAACCAATCCGCGTTCAACAAGACCTTGCACCTTCATTTTGGTAGAGACTGATGAAATCTTGACAATAGGAGCCACCACCCTATTGATGAACCTGGTTCGCACACTAATATTTTGAGAAGGGACCAGTCTGTACCTGAATGAGGTTCCGGGACCACAGTCGTCATGACAACCGAATCGAGGAAGCTACCTTGTCAGGTCAGTTGGTTTTAGATATTGAAGATGACTAAAATACCACATTTTGGGAATAGATTTTCACCATGAGCTTTCTCAAATAAAAGCAGATTATTTTTTAACGTGACTTACAATTCTTTGGGGAGGGTAGAAATCTAGGGCCCTATGATGGTTCGAGATGTCCTATTGGAATTATTTGTGGTGAAGTTGGAGAATCCGAGTTTGTGTGATGTCAATTCGATGAAGTTAATCCCAACATGAAGAAACATGAGAGTTGGATATGGGGAATCACAAAAAGGATTGAGGAGATCTTGGTTAGTGATTCCTTACTTGAGAATTCACTAAAAATTAGACAATGATTTGGCTTGGGGGCTAATTTTGACCACTCACTATTTTTTGGGGGGAATCGCAAGTCCTGGGCAAAAACCTCCAAGCCCTTTCAAGTAATCCAAACTACATTATAGAGAAAATTATGTAAATTTGATAAAAGGAGATTCATATTCATTTGAAGAGTCTTTGGGAGAATCTATTGCTCCACATTTTGAGAAGTATCTAAAAAAGGTAAATTGATTGTCAACTGGCTAGTCTCACCCAAAAAAGATAAAGGAGTTTTAGGAATTATCTAGCGTGGAATCTTCATTGAAGGAATTGTGCCAAAGAGAAATAGTAGGGTTTCTTAATGAATGTTACAAAAATGAGGTCAAGTTGTTGGAACAAAAGATAAATGATCCTCTAGAAAACAAGGAAGTAACTTGGATGGTGGTTCCATGGCTTCCAAATTTGAAGATACTGCACAATTAGGGGTAGGGGACTTCAAAGATATTTATAAGCTGGAAACTCAAATGTTTATTCCGAATTTGGTAAAAATGACTACCTTCTTCCCTAGTTTTGTTAATGAATATGACAATCATAAACTACTGGAAGAGATTCCAAATAATGAACTCTCATTAGTTCATGCATAATTTCTAGAAGGAAAAAAGGCATGTTCCAAATGGTGGCCCATTGAGTTAATTTTGGGCTTTTGGCATTTATTTGAAGAAGACTTACTTAGGGTTGTAAATGAGTTCAAAAATTCTATGAGGGTGTTAGTTGTTTTTAACACGATCTTCACAACCTTAATTCCTCGATGAGAATCCTAACTCTTTATATATACATGCCTATTTCATTATGTATATGTATATATAAAGTCATTGAAAAAGTAATTGGAATGAGATTTAAGAGATTGTTGTTAGATTTCATCTCAAGCCAACAATTTGGATTTTTGCTAGGAATTTAAATACATGAAGCAATATGTGTAGCACAAGAGGGTCTACACACTATAAACACCAAGAAGCTTAAATCCTTGGTGATCAAGTTGGACCTTTCTAAAGCATATCAAAGGGTTATTCATATGTATCTAAAAATGATGCCCAATCAATTAGGGTTAGATTTGCACTTTGATAATTAGGTAATGAGCTACCACTATCAACAATAAAATGTAGCGGAGTCCCCTTTACGCACATATATGAATGGAATATGCACTCTGATTCAGATCTTGAGGGTTGAGACCCAAAAATATGGAATGTTGAGAGAGGAGGAGATAAAAGATAAAAATATTCCATGAAATGAATGACAAGAACATTGATGAAAATACATGAATCCAATACACCACAAAAATACGATAAATAGAGAAAGAGTTGGAGAATAAGGATTCCTTTAAGATGAGCCATTACATGTAATGAGGCCAATATTAGGACCTCTCCTTCCTGATCTTAACTCTCTCCCTATTATCATTTTATAAGGTGTCTTATTGACCATGTCAACTTCGATTAACTAACTCCATTAATTACATGTCAATCATGTTCCCTTTTACATTTAGTAAAATAGGGATTTATGACTTTTACATCCGAACTTAAACTATAATACCCCCTAATATTCATATCAACTCACCTTCCTACAACAACTCTGGCTCTTTTGGTTGGATCTTTGTGATTGTGATGGTAGCACTGGGTTCTAGGTCGATGATTTGTTGTCCTTTATATGGAGTCAAGTCAAAGTATGAGCTAGATTTTGACTCCAAAGCTTTTATCTTGGACATCAATGGTTGCTTCAAGTGACGTTCATCGATTTTGTGACAAGGGATTTTGCAGTAATCACACCAATTTCGAGTGTCGTTATTCGACTTCTCATTACCCTTCTTTGACTACAGTTGAGCTGACTATCTTGAGGTTGACTATTGTTGCTCTACCTTTATTTTGTGAGTTAGGGCCACCTTTACCGCGGTTCTATTGTGGTCGGTTTTCAAAACCAAACTCCCACTTATTCTTTTACTTGAGATTTTTTCTCAATTTTAACAACATGTCGATAAGTGACTCCCAATGAGGAGATGTCTAGTGAACCCATTTCTATTTAGATGTACTCGTGTAGGATACTCTGATACTTCAAGACCAAGTGCCATTCAAATTATTTGATACCCAACTTTGAGTGAAAAGGTATGGAATATATTGGTGAATTCCAACACCATCTTGTCCCTCTCCTAGCTCAAAGTTATCCATCTTGTGTACTGGTCAACATATTTTCTGATAGGGTATAATTCCTCCTAGAGGGAATTGACAAAATTTGCCCATGTGAGTTTTTTCCTATATGTTGTAGACTCATCTTACACATTTCTCTCCCAATAACCATCCCACCAATCATTGACAGGGGGGAGGGACTTAAGGAGTGCAATGGTGATCTTTTTGTTGCCTTTTGTTTTTTAATAGAGTAATAAGCCTATGACAGATATAACCATTTCTCCAAAGCATCTACATCTATCTGGCCTTCAAATAAAGTTAATTCAAAGTTAACTTATACTTTGAAGGGTGTTGTACCTCTGAAATGGATATTGATTAAAAGTGTCCCCATCGTTGCCAATAATCATCGAAGGATTCAAGCAAAATTATCCATCATTTTGTTTCTTTGTCTAACAAGGCCTTCCTCGAGCAACAAATTAATATGATCTCCTACTATATCACCTCACTTGTCTTTAGCCATATGAGTTTGCTTAGAACAATGAGAGTGGTTTTCCCCAAGCTTGATTAGTTCGAAACCCAACTCCCAATACCAAGATCTCATTAGGAACATACACTGAGAAACAATAAATAGCAGATTGCTCAGACCACTGATCTGGATTATCTCGAGAATGAAATGAAGGAAAAAACATAAAATGGAAACGCACACCTCCACAAAGATATTGCACAGAGCATAGTAGTACAATAAAACCAAATTCTGTTACAAGATGAAATGGAAAAAGACTGTAAACTACAAAGCAGTACAAAAAATTTAGAAGGGTGGCAACTTATCTCTAAAGAGAGACGTGTCTACTATGCTCATTCACAATAAGACATTAGAAGAGGCAAAAGTGTCATTTAACATAAAGTGTGATGCCCTGAGATGCGAAAACCCTAACCTTAGGAAATGATGTGGCAAAAAGAATGTGGGCCATGAGTAGGTTAGTTAATGCCTTGATTTATCAAGGGCACAAATTATGCACACAAAATCCATTTAGGGAATTTCTTGGATTGTTACAAAATTTAAATTGTGATCTATGAGTTTGGAAATCCACATAATTAAAGCTTTTGTGCCCTACATCCACTGCCAAAAATGAAAGCAAATGCCCAAAAATCGCGCTGGAAGTTTGGTACCTAAAAAATTGAAGTAAAAATGGAAAGATGCTTAACTATTCTAAAATAGTGGAATAGGTGCATGGCCAACTAGATTAGTCATTCCCCCTTAGGAAAAAATTGTTCCCATTACATCAAGTTCCTCCATCACATTGGGAAAATTTTGGTTGAATCTAACTCTTGTTGAACCACTTTCCCTAGTGAAGAAGTTTCCCTACTTTGAATATTTGATACAACTGGATGTCCTATTGGAAAGTTTCATTCTTCTTAGTGTCCATTATTTTGTTGATTGTAATCCATTAAATGTAGTCGGGGTTGCGTTTTAGACCAACCAAGTGCTCAACCACCTATGATCTGTCAAAGAGGGGTGGGAAATATGGTCGAAGCAATTCCACATCAAAATCATCCTCACCCACAACCTTAATGATGGTGTGAGGCCCATATTGGAGTGGGAGAAGCTTCCTATGAGGTGTTATTTTTACAAATGAAACCATACCTTTACCATATGAAACTTGTGTGTAACCCATTACTACTTTTGGTGTTGCTTATACATGACATTGGCTTTCTGCAAAATATCACGAGCTTGTTGTTGGATGTGTGGATATATTCAACAAATTTGGTTGTCATATAAGCCTTGATTTGACCATGGGAGGATTCTTCCTGTGTATATGAAACATGTAATGTTAGCTCAATTGGGACTAATGATTGGAACCCCAAGCACACCTAAAAAGGGTTATGTCCAATAGAGATATGAATAGATTTGTCATAGCTATGTTGAACATAAGGAAGGCCCTCATACCATGTGTGTGGATGTTTTGTGTTGTACATTCTCAAATATGCACAATCATCCTATTGATTACCTTTGTCTATCCACCAGTTTAGAGGTGGAAGGCATTCAATTTGGTCGGCTTGATGTCCATCATTGACCACAGGATTTGTCATAAATTACTAGAGAGCCTACTATCTCGATATAAAATAATGGTTTGTGGGAGCCAAAAATGAACCCAAACAAACTTGAAACAAAGGGTTATAAGTGGCCTCTACAATGATACTCTTTTTACAAGTCATTAAAATGGCCATGTCAGAGAATGGGTCAACAACCACAAATACACAGTCATTTCCATGCTTTGTTGAAGGTATGCTAGACATGTAGTATAGGGAGACCAACTTCTAGGGTCTGTTTGGGGTAGGTAGAGGAGTGTACAACCCCTCCTTCTCAATGGAAGGTTTGGTAATGACATAGGTGGTGCATGATCTAATATACTTGCCAACGTCCTATTAGAGCTTTGGCCAATATAAATAATTTTGCAACACTATCACTGTCTTCTCAATGCCAAAATTCCCTAATGCTCAACTGTAATGCACCTTCAAAATAAGTTTCTCATACTCACTTGAAGGAACATAGAGGTGGCCCAAATGGATTAAAAGCTCATCTCAGATATCAAAGTTTGAGACTAGTTTTTATTTGCACAATGCCTAATAGGTCACAACAAAGTCAATGTCTCTATCATACAATTGGGCTAGTCAGTGCAACAATTGGAGGTTGGATGAGGTAGTTTGTAACAAGATTTGTGTTTCCCTTATTGTACATGACGTTTAGGTGGAACTATTGCGAGTACATGAACCACTTTAGATATCAATCAATTTGTAACTTTCCCTACATATACATGAACTATAGGGGCTTGTTGTTAGTGTTGATGATTGTCTCCTTCCTCAG
Source organism: Larix kaempferi (assembly GCA_027924585.1). NCBI lineage: Eukaryota > Viridiplantae > Streptophyta > Pinopsida > Pinales > Pinaceae > Larix > Larix kaempferi. Next base: position 3,657,919 of record BSBM01000477.1, on the reverse strand, counting down.
TATGTAATTTTCCATTTGTTATAGGCTTGCACAATGGAATACATCTCCTTATCATAGGTGGGGTGCATGTTTACCACATCAGAGAGTGTCTCTTTATAATAGTCCAAAAGATGTTTGTATTGAGTGAGCAATACATTGAAGGTATAATTAGAACCATCTATCTCAACCTCAAAGTGTTATTGTAGGTTTGGTAGGGTGAGTACTAGTGCTAAACAAAGATGATGTTTTAGATCCTCGAGTGATTTCTAATGTGACTCGTACCAAATAATCTTGTCTTTGGCCCCACCACTGGTTACTTGGCTGACCAAGTGATACGAGATAACCCTAACATGAACCTATGATAGAAGTTGGCAATGCCCAAGAAACTGCATAGATATGTGTTGGCTTAAGATAATTGTTCTAGAGGTTTCCAATGTAGACCCAGGTTCTTCGCGGTTCAAGGAACCAAAAAAAACCCTTTTCACCGGCCCTTTTGGCAACAATCTGCGAACAGACTGAGGTCTCACCAGAGGCGAAGTAATGGGGGGGTTGCGGAATCAGGTTTCCACAACCACATTATGAGTGCTTTAAACATATCTAAGGAACAACACGCTATGGGGCTCGCGCTGGGGACTGAGTATTGTGCGAAGTTCACCCTCCTCACGGCTAATCCTTCTGCAAGCTAGAATGTTGTGCAACTCACGCATCCAAGGAATGCGTGGTTCGACGATTGTTCAACAACAGGACAACGCCACTGATAACTGCTCTTCCTTTTCGGTCTTAACCAATTCTGATGACTTCACTTAGTGTTTTCTATCCATTCATCAATTTCCTTAGGTTATTAATCTTATGACTTATGCAGTATGGTGGAACACAATGTACTGCGCACTTCCGGTGCTGCGCTTTGAGGGAGTTGCACGACGCAAACTCTTCTTACTTACGTCTCTATCCAACTGACTTATGCATTCATAGACTTAGAAATGCTTGTGCATCTAACATTCATCCACAATGTGATACTTAACATATTATTCTAATCTTCATTCTTTATGGCAAATACATATAAAAGTAAAACACATGCACTGGTAGCAAGATCTTAAGCATTCATTGTAAACAAATAAACAGATGCAAACACATAAACAGTCACACAACATGGTATTTAACATGGTTCACCCCCAGGATGGGAGCTACGTCCATAGGAACTGTTGTTATATTATTTTGGGAAGGGTACAACAGTTCTAGTCTGCGCACTCAGCTGCAGACTCTCTTCTCTCTCAATAGGCCTCTGGGAACGCAACTTGCAGAGCCTTTACATTAACTTCCGGCAATACAACACAGCATTACTCATATTCAACAATTACAACTCAATATTCAACAACATTACAGATATTCAATGAAGATTAACCCTTTCCCTTACAAAATGTGCCCTTTTATAGATCATGCCCGTAGGTCATGTCTTTACAATGCATAGGAAAAAACCCTAAGGTTTCCCAAAACTATCGCGGTTTTCCCCTAATTGGACTATTAGGCTCTGATAGCGACCCCTCCGGCGTGGCCATCCTCTACGCATGGCCACGTCGTTATCAGCCCCCCTGTCGCGTGCATGCCAAAAGGTCGCTTTCACCCAGTCATTCCTTCTCTAACGACTTCATGCGGTCGGTCCGTGTAGTGCTTCCTTTGCTTGTGCAACCGGTCGCTTTCCTTCTGCATACTCCTTACCCACTGCTTGGTAATCATGGAGTATCTTAACCAAAAATAGACCACCGATGGTTTAACCAGAATATATATTGTTTTCCTTCCAATATTCTCCCTTGTCGGATCTCCGTAGATCATGCTCTTCGCGGTGCTACTTCTCCGCAACGTTGTACTTTGCAACACTGGCTTCCTTCTCTGCCGATGCTACACTGCGCTCAACTTCGCAGCTCCCAAAACTGTCTTTGCCAAAAAGTCTTCAACTGAACTGTGCTCAACTTCGCAGTTCCAAAATTATTTTCCTAAAAATTCCTTACCTGAGCCAGGCTCAACAGGCCCCTAACACTTACATGTGGCTCATCCCCGAGCCACTTTCAACTTTTGGTTCTCCTAGCTGCTCACCCTCTTGCGGAGCTAGCTTAGAAACAAACTCTTGATAGGTTGCACTCAGCTTTGCAACCATATCCTTGACGTCCTGCTCAATAGTTTTGATGATGTCTAACACATCCAGTTCTATGTCATATTCAGTGTTCTCTTTGATTGAATCATGCGAGTCACAGAGCTCTGTCAATTTTTGTTCAATCTATTGCGATAGCTCATGGGATTCCTCCTATAGGGACTACGATTCATCTTCGGCTTCATCCTCCCTGTCTCTCAAAACTTGAACTTGTTTTTTCAATTCTCTGATTTCCTGATATCTTTTTAGTCTATCTCGTGGCTGCAGCGCCTTCACCTCTGCGTCCAAAGCTTCGAATTTGGCATGCTTCTCCTTCAAAGTGTTTTGGACTTCCAGCAGCCCTGGGTCTTCTTACAGCGCAGTAAATGTTCTCATTGCCTCGTCTAACAAAGTTTGGCACTTAGCCTCTTCGCTGGTTATACTCGCTACTGCGGTTTGCACTTCCTTTTCTCTGAGCTCTACCTGGTTTGGTGGTGTCTTCGGCTAATTCTACGCTTCCAAGGCAGCAATCTTTGCCTGAAAATCAGTTTCCATATCTTTCATCTCAGCCTTAAGATCCATAACCACCAAGCCAATCTTAAGGATAGTATCTGCGGGCTCTGGATGCTCGTGGCATTCTGGTATCTCCACTACTACCGAAGCGACAGTATGCTCTATTCTCCTTCGCCAGTCCGAATCGTCTTGGAGTTGCATGGTCTTCTTTAAACTTGCTTCCTGTAGCTGCTTAAAATTTTATTGCAACTGATGATGTTGGTTCATAACGACCATAATCCGATCATGGATCTCTTCAACAACCTGCAAATGCAGATTGTGCAGGCCCTCTAATGGCAACATCGCAATGTCGATGTCCACATGCTCTATGTCTTGCACGCCCAGAGCTAACTGCTCCCGCGGTAACCTTATACTCAATGGGCAAGTTTGACAATGCGTGACTTTGGTGGCAAGGCCAGGGGTATAGGTGTTGTCTTCGGTTGTGAAGTGTTCCCTAACCTTCCTTCCGATTCTGAGTCTCGCGGCAATGACAAGTTGCACTGGACTTGCTCAAATTTCTCTGTTATGCCTTGCAGCGTGGTGAGATTCTTATGTAAGCTTGCCTGGATCGCCTCATCTTTTTTCTCTTTAATAGCCAGCAGATCTTCCATCTACGCGGTGACCGTGGATGCGATCATCTCATAAACGTCATCATGGAGCTCTACTTCTGATTGGGCCTTAACAACTTTCTCCTTCTTTTTCTGTGCTTTCTCTGGTGCAGAGCTTCCTGGCTCCTTCCTCTTTCCCGACCACGGCTCTTCGAAAATAGGTGTAGGGATTGGATTACTCTATTCAGAGTCACTCTCAATCTCCACAGGTCCTTCGAATTTGTATTCAGGTATCCATTCCTTCATGATGGTGTCGATTCCTTCTTCATTCATGTGATAGATTCCTTGGAACCACTCTGGGTTCTTTTTCTAAGCCTTTGCTGAAATGTAGACAGAATGCATATCAGCGAAAAAATTGACGGTGCAAATATATTTAGTTGTTACCTCTTTTGATATCTGTGGCTTGACAATAATGACTTCGCGCAGCTGCTTGTAGTATGTATAGAAAACTTCAGCTAACATGCACTGTCTTTCTGCTATCAAGTTTTCCCAAAGGTTCACGTATCTAGCTCCTCTGCATTTGTTGTTATCAGTAACAAGGCCAACATAATGTTTTGGGTCCTTCCACCACACAAATGCAATAAACACTATCAACCAAGTATAGTGGAAATCACTGCCATGTGTCTGCGTATCATTCAATTCTTTGAGAAACTCATTTAACAGGTACTGACACCAGTTAAATCTTCCTCCTGTCGTGGCCTTTCCCCAAGGACCACTGCGCCAACGGGTACTTCATTGGGTCTTATTTTTCGTAGAATCTTCCCTGCTAGCAGTTGTGTTACAAACCGCGTAGCATCATCGTCTATGTCGTCCGTGATGAAACCTCTCTTTCCTTTGACGAAAACCTGTGTTTTATTCATCTTCGCGGTGACCTCCTTATCCCTGTTTTTTCCTTGAAAGAATTGCTTGGGGTCGTCACCTCTCTTGCTTAAGCCGGTGATGCAATGGATCAAGTCGATATTCAGTTCGACGTTACGATCCAACCATAGATAACCTTGGTGAGTGCGCGACATAAGAGTGCGCACCACCGCATTCAGTTATGGTGTTCGGTCGAAGTGCGGGAGCCTCAACAGGTTGAGAAATCCCGATTCGACTACCCTGGATAACCAGTTCTACGCAACCAACACATAATTTCCTTTCACGTCTTTCCTCCAGCACATATACTAATTGGCTGAAATTTCAGGCATTTTGGTTCAGCCAGGTCCTTCTGCATCTAAAGCAGGTCGAAGTCTTCAAATTTACACTCTATAATCTTCCCCAATAGATTTCCTTCCAGTTTAACATGCTTCGAGATAGGTGGAAGAGGAATCTTGTACTTCGCATTCTTTAACAACTTGACGGATGATGCATCCTCTGCACACGGTGAGATATACTAAGGAGTCAACTAAAGTTGTATTTCATTGTCACCTAGAAGAACTTCCGGCATAGTGGCGATCATCATCTTTGGTTTCATCTTCTCCGCTACTGGTCCTTTGCCTTTGTCTTGCATAGCTGTGGCATGTCTTGGTTATTGTCGGGATATTTGGCCTTGCTCTGTAATAACCTTCTTAGCGGGGGTTCTCATCAACCCTTTGATCCCGCCCTATTGAAAAACCTTCACAGTCTCCTTGACGGTGAACTCTTGCTCAACAGAGGAGATTTCAAACATTCACTGGATGTTCTAGACAGAATAACGGGGTTACTGATCACTCACTGTAAACAAATTCAGAGTATGGCTCGCAAGAAAATTTTCAAAGGCTCGGTAACGCCTGCGAGTCCAAATACATCAGTATTTATAGGTGCAGCACGGCTCAGCCATGCCCCTCAATGGCTAGATCAGCAATAAATTTTATGGTCGTTGGCCAAATTTGGCAAAGATTTCGGTCATTTCCTTCATTAAATCCTTCAGAACGGCTATTTCTGTGTTAAATGCTCAAGCAGTCGTCGGCAAAATCACTGTATAACAGCAAGTTTTCTAGAGTGTTGCTTTGAACTGCATGGCGGGTCGTCACTAGTCCGACGTAGTTACTTCGCGGTGCCCGATTTCTTGGTTCTGGACTTTGTCTTTTTCTGGTTCCATTTGATCTTCGCGGCTGCATTTTGAACTTCACAACTGCGCGGTTCTTCTTTTCTTGTTCTCTTTTTTTTTTCATCCACGCAGCTTCACTTCTCAACAAGTGTTGCGCGGTACATCTTCTTCAACCGGCTCAATGAACCCCACATTGAGCATCGAGCATCTTATCTAGTTATGCCTTGACTCTTTCTTTGTATCGAGAATTCAGTCTATAGGGCCTTTGCTTAATAGGCTTCATGCCTGACTTAAGAGGTATTCTAAATCCTGATATTCGTGTAGCAGGTCTGCGACCGTTTGATCATCCCAGTAGTCACCAATAGATGCGAACCTCAATTCTTCGCTCGTGCCAATGTTCACTTTTCTCATTTTCATAGGTCCACTCATGTCTGGAATTTCTAGTGGAGTCCCTCTACATCGCGCACACCTTCTGACTCAGGTATATTGATGTTGCGCGGATCCTCCTCATCACCCTCTTATTGTTCTTCATTTTCAGCAAGGTTATAGCATTCAAGAGCATGTTCTACCTTCCTTTCCCATTATGGTTGTAGGTTCATAGGTACTTTGATATCCTCAAACACTCTCTCTTTGAGTTCCTTCAATGCCTCGTTTATATCTGGGCATTATGCTTTGAATATGCTCTCCTTGATGATCTGCAAGGCTTCATTTATACTTGGACTTTTGTCTTCAAAGCTGAAAGTTTTCTGGAAGTTCACAGCAAACATTGCCCAATCTGTGGTTCCTCTGCACAACTCTGTGTCTAGATACCAATTCTTTGGAGTCTGGTCTAATGTGTGCACAAACATATGAACCCATTCTGTCTGCGGTCTCTTTATCCATGCTTCCGAACAGATCTCTACGCGATTCCTTGGACTTGTCTGTCCATTGTACCTTACCATGGTCAGCGCATTGGTTTCCATGAATCTGATTTGCATCATTTGCCTGCACTGATCCCATGTAGTCAAGGTCTGCTTATGTGCATCCCACCATCTGGCAGGTGTCTCGCGTAGTGCCATGTCTAGTGCTGGTAAGCGATGCTCAGCTACAACTAATACAGTATATTCTTGGATAAATGAATAAACATTAGATGAACCATCATAGCTGGGGATTGGGCTCACCTCTCTTCCAATCCAGCGTAGTGAATTTGTGATCTACGCACATCTTCTGGGAGATACCTCATGCATTCTGGTATGCCAATTCTCCAGTCCTGCATCGGAGTTTGAGATGCAAGAGTTGTCACATCGCCAACTGAGTGTTCCATCCGCAGTAGGATTAATGTATTTAGCATCATTCATAGTCATCTTGTAGATGCGATCCAAGTATTGAGCTCTGGATTCTTTTGGAATCGGCTTGCTGTATCTTTCACCTTGCGAAGGGTCCAACGACGCGATGACCCGTATGTCCTGACCTTCAAAGATCATCTTCTTTGTTTTCATATTTATGATGGCGAGGTTATCCATAGCCCAGTCAATTCCCAATAGTGCTGGATAAGGCTGACTATCATCCACTATTTCGATAACCTCAAAGTCTGCATGACTTCGCACTCCATCAATGTCAACAATAAAATTGGCTAACCTTCCAAAAGGTATGACTTTCATCTGATTTGCTAGCCTCAACTGTATAGGTGACCATTGCAGTTTTGGTCTCCCCATCTGCTACCATGTCTACTTAGTTAAAACATTTACATCTGACCCTAAGTCAAGAATGATTTCATCCATCTCGTAGTCTCCTATCTGTGCACTAAGCCTCATTTCTTGGTTTGCTCTCTTGTGGCTCTTAATGTGATAAAATGCGCTCTCGGCAGTCTCCTTCTTGCTGCATGGTTCATATTGGTTCAACAACTTTTCGAATTCCACTACAGCATCTGCGCTCTTCAATAGTTTCATGCAGCTCCATAGGAACTGCGCAACAGAAGTGCCTATTTATGTTGCGGTGCACGTCTTGTCATATGCCATTGGCATATCTTGCGTCTGCGGTATTTTACTACGCAACGGGATTCCCGATGAAGTAGGTGGAAGTTCTTTGAAAATGTCACGTGCTTCTTCAAATACTTATTTATTTTTCTCGAGGTTGAAAGCAAGTGCTTTCCTAGTAGCTTTTCTGATCCAGATCATTTCAACAGGGGTCTGCTTAGTGTCAAAATCTCCAGAAGTCGAAGCTTCTACTCCCCTATCTCTTCCTGTTGCAGTGCCACTTCACATCACCGCATTGATACTTGGATCCACAGCTCTCTTCTCTGCTACGATCAACTGAATGTTCGGGTTCGACGCATCTTGCTTCCGTTTCTGCATTTCTGTCGCTAACACTGGGCAGTCTTCAATGACATGATCAAAAGATTTACAGTAATTACAAGTAGTGCATGCATTGGTGCAATCTCTGGATATGTGACCTGGATGTCCACAGTTATAACATATTACTTGACCTAGGCCTCTTCCTTGTGTTGGGTCGACATTTCTTCCTCGTCCGCGGTATCCTCCACGGCCTCTATATGCGCTTTGATCTTATTGCGCATTATCATGCTTCTGCGGAGTTTCTTCTTGGACTCTGTATACTTTACTATCACGCATATGATCCATTTCTCACTTTCTTTCCTGCATGAGCTCATATTCCCTACAGTTGGATTCATCATGTCCAACTGACTTACAAAAGTTGCAATATAGGTTCTTCAGGGTTCGGACATACTTCTATATCAGATAACAGTCTTCAGGCCGGTGTCCTCTAGTTCTATAGATTTCACACCACGATGCTTGATTCTGATTCAGTGGATTTGGTGCTCCACTGTTAAGGTATTCTAAAAATAAAGGGAAGTGCTCTCTGGTGTGCCCTTCTCCCTTACATCTTGTACACCAGATTTCTTGTCTCTGTTATTTTCCCTTCTTCATATCCTGTAGTTGTAGTGTCAGGGTAGCTAACTGTGTTTGGATCTAAGACATTCCAGTGCTATTCTCACCTATCGGTGAAGCCTCCAACTTCATCGCAATCTCCAAGGCTTCTGCCTGCGAAGCAACCTTCTGTTGCATTAACGTTAATCTGATGTGGGGAAACAACGCGGCTATAAACCATTCTTGGTGATGTTGCGGTGCTATGACAAAGATGACTTGGTCTAGCAGTGTCTTAAATTTTTGGTCAAATTCCCAGACTATTTCATTAGGTTTTTGCTTAATTTCCTTTAACTCTGTTATACATTGGCATTCTGATTTCGGTTTCTTGAACTTGCTCAATAGTGCGTCCTTAATGTCCACTAAATTTCTATTATGTCCCTAACAGTACTTCATGAACAAATTCAAGGCTCTATCTTTGAATGTAGTGACGAGCTGCGCTCTCTTCATAGCATCATCCTGAACCTGCTTAACACTCCACACGGCTTCACATAGAAACCAATGTTGCTCGGGGCCTTCTAGACCTGTTCCCTTAAATATCAGTAGCTTGATGTCATTAGTGATCCTCCTTCTAGGCGGCGCAGGGTTCTGAGTGGGATTTTGGATAGTATTGCGCAGATTGTTCTGAATCGAGATATTCAGAGATGGAATAGTTGGATTCGGAATGGTCTGAGTACCTACTCCTGCGATGTTACTGGTATTGACATTCTGAGGATTAGGGATATTAGCAATGGGAGGGTTCGGAGCTGATGAATTCTGAGAAATAGGGGGCGTGGTGTTCACAACCGACGGATTCTGTGGAGTAATAGGCTGATAAGTAGCTGATAGAGGTGCGGTCTGACTATTCAACTCACATGGTATTTCAGTATCTACGCGGAGTCCATGCTGTCTAGGATTTTTCTCAGTAGTATACTTGTATCTCTTTCCACTTCTCAAATTATATGTTCCTTTGTCAGATTCACTATATATGCTATTTACCATGACAGACTCAAAAATTTCACTGCATTCTTAAAACGCCTATCTAAACTAAAAGCATTTTAATGTATAAACTGAGATTGTCCAGATACTTACCTCTGAACCCTTTGAAGAATTCTGCTTTGGCTGCGCTGTAGGATTTCAACGTGTCGACAACGAACTCTGTCACGAAGCCTTCTAGTATGTTCTCAACCCAAAAGTCGACAGCTCGCGAAAGTGGGCTATCTATCGCTTTGAGCCTCTCAGTAAGCTCAGGAGTCCACTCGGTGGGTACTTCTGGCTGAAAATAGTTCTTTCGCTCTGTGAGCCTCGAGATCCACTCATGCAACTCATTTCCAAAAGATTCCCAAAATATTTCGTGAATATCTTTCCACGGGTATTTGTTCAACCACTCTACATCAGAGAGACGCGGATGTCTATTTTATTTCTTTGCGAAGTCTCTTTCTGTCTTATCACCCCAGTTCCAAATCTCTTTCTTACTTGGATGCCAATTTTCTAAAATCAACGGAATCTTTTATTCTGAGCACATCACTATTTCAAGCGCGGCAACTCATCACGGATTCTTAGCACGGCAACAGAACCATTTGTTGGCTTAAGATAACTGTTCTATAGGTTTCCAATGTAGACCCAAGTTCTTCGTGGTTCATGGAACCAAAAAAACCCCTTTTCACCGGCCCTTTCGGCAACAATCTACGAACAGACTGAGGTCTCACCCGAGGCAAAGTAATGGGGGGGTTGTCGAATCAGGTTTCCACAACCACATGATGAGTGCTTTAAATAGATCTGATGAACATCGCTCTGCAGGGATCGCGTTTCAAAATGAGGATTACACGAAGTAAACCCTCCTCGCGGCTAATCCTTCTGCAAGCTAGAATGTTGCGCAACTTACGCATCCAAGGACTGCGCGGTTCGGCGATTGTTCAACAACAGGACAACGCTAGTGATAACTGCACTTCCTTTTCGAACTTAACCAATTCTGATGACTTCACTTAGTGTTTTCTATCCATTCATCAATTTCCTTAGGTTATTAATCTTATGACTTATGCAGCATGACGAAACACAACGTACTGCGCACTTCTGGTACTGCGCTTCGAGGGAGTCGCACGACGTGAACTCTTCTTACTTAGGTATTTATCCAACTGACTTATGCATTCACAGAGTTAGAAATGCTTGTGCATCTAACATTTATCAACAATGTGATACTTAACATATTATTCCCATCTTCATTCTTTATGGCGAATACATATAAAAGTAAAACACATACACTGGTAAGCAAGATCTTAAGCATTCATTGTAAGCAAATAAACAGATGAAAACACATAAACAGTCACACAACACGGTATTTAACGTGGTTCACCCCCAGGATGGGAGCTACGTCCACAAGAACTGTTGTTATATTATTTTGGGAAGGGTACAACAGTTCCAGTCTGCGCACTCAGCTGCAGACTCTCTTCTCTCTCAATAGGCCTCTGCGCACGCAGCTTGCAAATCCTTTACATTAGCTTCCGACAATACAACACAGTATTACTCAGATTCAACAATTACAACTCAATATTCAACAACATTACAGATATTCAATGAAGACTAACCCTTTCCCTTACAAAATGTGCCCTTTTATAGATCATGCTCGTAGGTCATGTCTTTACAATGCATAGGCAAAAACCCTAAGGTTTCCCAAAACTGTCGTGGTTTTCCCCTAACTGGACTGTTAGGATCTAATAGCGACCCCTCTAGCATGGCCATCCTCTGCGCATGGCCACGTCACTATCATACCCCTTGCCGCGTGCAGGCCAACAAGCCGCTTTCACCCAACCATTCCTTCTCTAACGGCTTCATGTGGCCGGTCCGTGTAGTGCTTCCTTTGTGTGTGCGACCAGTCACTTTCCTTCTGCATTACTCCTTACCCACCGCTTGGTAATCATGGAGTATCTTAACCAAAAATAGACCATCAATGGTCTAACCGGAATATATACCATTTTCCTTCCAATATTCTGCCTTGACGGATCTCCGTAGATCGGGCTCTTCGTAGCACTACTTCTCCGCAACACTGTACTTCGCAACGTTGTATCTTCGCGGAGTTGGCTTCATTCTCTGTCGATGCTACGCTGTGCTCAACTTCGCAGCTCCCAAAACTGTCTTTTCCAAAAATTCTTCAACTGAACTGCACTCAACTTCGCAGTTCCAAAATTGTTCTGCCAAAAATGCCTTACCTAGGCCAGGCCCAACAATATGTAAGAGTTGTTGGGGTGTCAAATTGTAAATGAATTGAATCTTGTTTGGCTCCACATTCACACCATGCTCATCAATGATGTATCCTAGATATTTAATTTTACGTATGTTAGATGAACATTTCTCCAAATTGGCATATAACTTGTGTTGTCGCAAGGTGCTCATAATCTATTGAATGTGTTATGCCCAAGTTTTATTGACTATGAGGTTATCATCCAAATATACAGCCAAAAAATAATTTGTGAATGGAAATAAGATATCATCCATCATTCTCATGAACGTTGTTTGAACGTTGGTCAGTCCAAAAGGCATGACCAACCACTTGAAAAGGCCTTATTTAGACTTCGAGGTCATCTTCCATACATTAGTTTGCTAAATGGGTAGCTTGCAACAACCTAACTTAAGGTCAATCTTACTAAAAAAAATTTCACCCTTGAGTCAATCAAGAATATTGACAATCCAAGGGATTGGATATCGATTCTTCACTATGATTTTCCTAATTGATCCATAATCAGTATAAAGTCTCCATGTCCCACCCTTTTTTTGAACCAACATGATTGGGATCCCTTGAGGTCAGGAGCTTAGTAAATTGTGGGCATTTTGGATAAGATCTTGAATCTAACATTTGATTTCTCCATTCTTGAGAAGAGAGTGTATGTATACTAGGGAATTAGGAAGAGGAGCTCTGGGTATCAACACAATTGTATGCTTGACATATCACTGTAGAGGCACCCCTGTGAGAAGAGAAAATATATCTTTGTATTCTTCCACTATATTATCCACTTGATTCTACTATGTAAAGGAACCCCATGCAAAGGTTGTGGTAGTTACAGTGAAATTATCTTCACCTTTGAATGGAAGGATGAAGAGGGAAAATTTGGTGGTCTAATAGATCACCTTCCTGCACTATTTTTTTGAGATCAAAGAAATTGTGGTAGTTGGGACTACCTTCGATATCCTATATGACTGACCTCCCAAAGTAACAATGATGTTACGGGGCCTAGATCAATAAAAAACATGATGTTTCCACGTATAGGGTTATCCTAAAAGAACATTACAAACTTCAAGGGAGACAACATCAGACACCACCTCATCTCTGAAGGGCATGATGCCATAGAGTAAGTGACATTGTTGGTTGACACAAATGTGTTATCCCTTACTCAACCAACCGGTAGTGTACAACTAGGGGTGTGGAGTTATTAATAGTTCCAGTCTCTTGATGACCTCAATCATGATTAGCTTCTTATGGATACCACCATCAATAATGAAATGTACTAGAGGCCCCTTTACCCACATATGTGAATGGAAGAGGAGATCACCTTCCTCTGGCTCTTTTGATTGGATATTTACATATGTGATTGTAGCACTAGGTTCCACAATAATGATATTTTTCCCCTTGTCTAGTGTTGAGTAAGAGTCTGGGCCAAATTATTACTACAAGGTTTTCAACTCTGCCAACAATCACTACTTCAAGTGACATTCATATGTGTTGTTCCCAGATCCTTTTATGGAACTCACACCACTTTCCAATGTCCTTCTTCGACTTCTCATTACCCTTCTTTGCATGAAACTTGGAATGGATTTCCTGAGGTTGGCTATGCTTTCTCTATCCCTTGTTTCGCGAGCTAGAGCCACCTTTACCATGCTTCCATTGCAGTTGATTTGCAAACCTAACTCCTACTTTCTCTTCTCCTTAAATCTTTTCTCAACTTTAACAACATATCAATAAGAATCTCCCAATGAGAAGATGTTCACTAAATCCATCTATGTTTGAATGTACATGCATAGGATACTATAGCACTTCAAATCCAATTATAATTAAGAGTATTTGATACCTAACTTTGAGTGTAAGATCTGGAAGACATTGGTGTACTTTGCCAGTATCTGGTCTCTCTCCTGGCCTCTCTCATGTACTAGTCATCATAGTTTTTGACATGCTATAATTCCTCCTTGACGACACTAACAAAATACACTCAAGTGGATTCTATATTGTATGTTATAGACTCATCTCTGACATGTCTCCCTTAGCAACCATCTGTCACATCCCCTCCCGTCGATCCGGTGCAAGGGAGGAAACATCACTAACCATTTCGGGCTTATTTGATAAACTCAGCCTCGTTCATTACTAACAAAATTCATAATAAATAAAAAACTTATGCGTGTAGATTCTTACTCAATATAAACACAGTGGAAATAAACATTATCCACACACAACTACATCATGCATCCAACATATCAATAACATACGTCAATTAAAACATGGCAGAACACAGAATTAACATAATTCAAACCACAGAGAATACTTATATTTAATATGAAACTATCCAACAACTGGCTATGTGAGAGAAACATTCCACCCAACCATAGGTCTCAATCCAGCCTGTATTCTTTCAGCTGAGAGACCACCCCCGAGCTGGGATGTGTATCCACTACGTAGGAACTAAATAGACTCACTCACAGCCATGGTCTCACACAAACAGTCATGCTAAGCCAACACACAGTTGGGTTTATCAAGCATGCAATCGAAAAAGGAGGAGGATGCTAAGCCAGTGAGCTCAACCTCAGAGCTACAAACATCTCAAGCTAAACTCAAACAGTCATGGCACCCACAATACCTACCACACTCAACACAAGGAAGGTCCCCTTCTCTGCTGCACAGTCCCTGAGGCGTCCCTTCCCTCCAGTTCTCTTCAAGGTGGGCATAGAAAGGTCCAAGTTGCTCAATCCTTGAGATTCCAGCCTTCACTGGGTTTATCAAGCAATCCCAACCTCTGTTCTATCATTCACACTTGGATTTTCACAATTCAATGACCAAATAACTCCATCCCGTAATTGGATTTTCGGGCTATCAAAACTAGGTTTTTCTATGGATTTCGGGGTATCTAACCCTCTCAAATTTGCCCCAAGTTTCATGTCTATGGATCCCCCATTGTATTTCACTGTCAGCACAAAATTATGGGCGTTTATGGCACTTCAAAACGTGGGTTTTTGCAAAGTTGCGATTTCTGTTTTTTCTCACTGTTGGCACTATGTAATGGATGAAAACTGAAGCTTAGATGTTCAACAATGGAATGGGAATGAGGAAGAATGAATTCCCATGAAGTTGAGTGACTTGTGGGTCAAGGAAACAGAGCCCATACATGCCATACGAATTTATGGGCTGCCCATGCCTCATTGAAGCCATGGATTGATTTCTTCAACAACTTTCTTACACATAATTAAATGTCATCAAGGAAAGTCAAATCGGGGTTCTCAAGATGACATTTGGAAGCCTATGGTTCAACCCCACAATCCCCTCACCACTCCCTAGTGGAATACACATGGCCCCCTTCTCATTAGTTGCTTCCATAGCCAGTTTTTGGTATTTTATTGCAATATTAAACATTCACATCAATTTACAATATTCCATGGCTTAATAGCCCATGGCTAACATAATATCAAATATTTGTCTTTTAAATAAAATCCGAGCATACACTAGCGGGGCCTTGGCCTTGAGATCCACGCTAGGAAAACATACATCGCATGTACACAATATTTACATAAAAGCCAATATACCATAAGGGTCAAAATGGGGGCATTACACCATCCCACTGATATTTGATATGGGGGAGGGAATTAAGGAGTGCGAAGGTGATAGTTTCCATAGTGATTTTTGTTTTGGAATAGAGTAATAACCATCTAACATATGTAACCAGTTATCCGATACATCTTTGATGAGTCGCAAGATTACCATCTCTTGACATCATTTTCCCCTTATTTTTAATCCCTTCTTGCTTACCCATAACCTT
Source organism: Larix kaempferi (assembly GCA_027924585.1). NCBI lineage: Eukaryota > Viridiplantae > Streptophyta > Pinopsida > Pinales > Pinaceae > Larix > Larix kaempferi. The sequence goes on along the minus strand of BSBM01000477.1, from coordinate 3,642,734 downwards.
GTATTAGTCCATTTTAATGTTTATATGTGGGATTTAGGCTTAAGGTGTTTTCCATGGCATTCATTTTAGTATTTTATGTAAATTTATGATAAAACGTTAGAAAAAAGAACATATTTGCATTTATCTTTGAAAGTTGGGTTAGTTTGTTGGTTGTTCTAGGAGCAAGCGAGTGAAACTTGTAACATTACAGTTTTTTCTCTTGCTCCAAATCTGTACGACCAAATTAGAATTCCTCTTCAACCACCAAATATTTTCCATGGATTTGGGATCATTAGCCAATTATCTTGGATATAGAAAGAATCCTTGAGTTATTTATAAGATTAGTTTTTAATTGTTAGCAAAGATCTTGGAGATATTTATGAGATGATTTTAAACAAATTGTTGTAATCACATGAGCAATTTGTGGATCTGCATCTAATATATATATATATATATATATATATCAGTTTCAAAGAAAATTCATGTATAAAAGATAGTGCATCTTCCATGCAATGGGGATGACTCTTAGAGCATATGTCCAAATTATGATGGAAGAAAATAAAACTTCTTGATATTTTTCTTTCTTATAGATTGTAATTTTATAGTTTTCTATGTAGTTGATTTAATTTATGACGTTTTCCTTTAATTTGTTGCCTTGATTCTTGGGAAATAGAGCTCACTCCATGAGAACATGGTGGTATTTTGTTTCATTTTACATGTTCTTATTTATTTTATGCAATTTGATTTTATGATTAGTCTTTACATTCATGCAATTGTAGTACGTCTCCCTTCTGTAATTATTATTTTCAATTCATACATAAGTTTTCTTTTATCAAGGCTTGCTAACAATGGGAGCAACGACTCATGGAGAAAAGGAAGTGCCTAAATCATGCAAAGAGATAACCTGGTCATAATAGAGTCCCACTATCATGATAGATGTTCATGATCATTGCCAAGAGTGATTTAGTCAACTTTTGATTTATGACGTGGTGTGTTTCCTTTTCGCAATGACATTTCAAAGTTATAGATTAATGATGCAATCTTTGTTTCTTAAAGCATATTACATAAACTAGTGCAATTCAGGAAGTGTATCCTACACATACAGTGCACAACATCTCGCAAGCATTTGAACCCCAAAATTTAATGCATGGACTATTTAATTATTGATGTAATTAGTCAACCCAATGTTTTTATGTCGTTGTTGGTGACGTGTCAAGTGTGCAATAATACTTCGTGTATTAGTTTTAGATGACACATGATATCGAGATAAGAGAGGTGATTGTTGTTTACATTCTCTAGAGGATCTCATACGTGGTGGTTTGGATATTAATTTATGTCATTTAGAAAGCATTTTTTAATACATAGGAATAGAGGCAACAAGACAAGAGGTAAGAACCTACTCATTCACCTATTTCATTGAATTCAAATCATGATAGTTTAAGAATGCATGAATAAACCTAGGGATAATAAGACAAATTTCTTGGTGAACTACTCCAACCATTCCAACTAGTGGTGCAATAAGAACCACTCCATCCACTAACCCATTAGTAGGAAAATCTATAGGAGTAGGAAAAATAAGCAATTTTTCATGAGCTAAAAAGGATGTAGAAACATTCACTAGAAAAAAAACGGGGAAGATACACTTTTTTATTACTTTGGTTTTTTTAATGGATATTTTTAGCCTCGAATGACCAAAGTATTATCAAGCTGCTTGGCTTGCTGCTACCATTATTAGGACATCATTGATTTTGTGTGTTTCTTTGTTGCAGGTTGGTAGATGATTAGACTATATTATTATTGGTATAAATTGCCTCTAATGCACAGTCAGTTCATGCATGAAATATGCCACCAATACAATTGGTATGTCATAGCTTGAGAAGTGCAAGAATACCCTAGAAACAAGATCTATCTTTATAGTTTCAAATACACTAGGAAATCAGGTCCTAATGTTGCCACTATGGCGCCTTCCACAATTGTTGCATAGTTTCTCCTTGTTTACCTCAAATCTACCTACAAATTGGCATATGACAGCTAGATGTAATGTCCAATATGTAAGGTTTTTAAAGGGATAGACGCTATAAGCTATTGATACCATTCTGTATCATCGTTGTCCTAAATATTCTGGTCATTGCACAATTGTTTCCCTAAAGGACTCAACACATCCATTACTCAAGTCAAAGGATTTTCAAGTAATAACTCCAACACATAACTTAGACATGGTTGAGAACAAAGTCAAACACCATTTTTTTGTAAGAAGCCACTTCAAGCATCAAAATATTGTGTTTTGAATGCTATAGATGCATCCTTTTTACCCTAGGAAAGCTACCAACTTATCCATAGTGATTACCTTCAAATATGTCATAGAACGCCTCAATAGATGCCAGAAATTATGTTGTTAGGATTACTAGTTCAAAACTATCCATATAACATGATGAAATGACCACCCTTTACTACTGAACACTTCTTGAAATATCCATCACCCACAATCAAAACTTACTATCGTACATTCCCTTATTGGTATGATTCATAAAGGCAAGAAAGAGAAGCGTGTGGTTGTAGGGTTAAGGGTTTCCAACTACTTCAAGGTTGGCAACATCTTCTTTATATGTTCAAGAAATTGTAATAGCTAATGGTTATCCTAGTAGTGTAAGGCTTAATTGAAATCCTACAAATGGAAGATGTTCCAAGTATCAAGGGGATGCTTCAACATCAACCAAGTGTCAAGAATATCAAATAGCGACATCATCAAGAGGTGTTCAAAGCAAAAAATACTCAAAAGAACAACTACAACACGTTTTGCTAAGGGACAACAACAGGGATGGGGAAGGTCAATGATCCAAAGGTGGAAACAAATGAAGGATAAGAATGTTTCTAAGAGAACAATCAAATGCCTCTAGGTAAGCTATGGAAATTATGAGTTTGAATTTCAATCTCTTGTCTTACAACTCTTGTTTTAGTGATGTATTTGATTGAGAATTGTTGCATAGAAGATATCCTTATTTAGGCTTATATAATTTTTCAATCAACATTCTTCCACATCACTATTATTTGCTTATGCATTGGTATTTCCATCAAAATTTAGTTGAGTTTTTCGAATTGATAATGTAAAAGTTGCTACAAATTCCTCAAGTTGTTACCAGTTTTATGAAGGCCATATCACAAGATCTACAAGATGGGTATTGAATAATTTTAGCGGAGGAACTCATTACATCGTTATAAACACACCCACCCAAAATTTCATATACTCAAATCACGGTTTCGCAGAAATATCATGTTTTTCAGATTCCTATAGCAAGTTGAATTAGTAAACTTCCTAAAAATAGAGTTTGGATAGTCATGATTTGAAGGGATAAATGAATACATTTGTAAAACTTGTTTCTAAAGGAAATAGCCCTTGGAATATAGTTTAAAACCAAATTTTAATCACTTCATTTGGATGTCGGATGAAAAATTTATTACCAAATTAATAACTGCATACCTTACAAACATCACAGCTAAAACTTTCCCTTCTAGAATGTTCATCAACAGTTTTGCGATATCATATTCAACTAGAATAAATTCAACTAGGTATCAGACGAATAAAGTGTACTAAGAAGAGTCATTGCTGATATAAAGTGGAAATTAAAACAACTCTTATGTGAAGGTTGTCCCCCATCAAATTTGATATATGATTTCAATGCAGTATAAAACCTTGGCTCTATGGAGATACCTATATGAATGTACTTTAATCTCCAATAGGAATCACATCAGTCCATCAATGAACAAAAAATATGTGCTAAAAATGGTGACTGTTGGTCTAGGAAAAAATTTGTAAACAACTTTTTCAAGCAAGTAATTCCTTAGTATATTTCACACAACATTTCAAATCAATTTGAAAACCTATTTTTGTTGTAGATATCCCTATGAATCTACTTTCATTTAGATTTGGAAGCACTCTGATAGAATATCAAATGAAGATTTTATCAACAAAACACTGTCGGGTAGTCTAAAGTGGCCACCACTCCTCAACAGGTAAAAAAATACATTTTTCTTTGTTTATTTTTCCTTGGAACTATTTTATATGCACTATTTGTGATTGTTTTGTGTATTTCTTAATAGAAGAAAGTCCATCCATATCTCTTCTTCCATGATCTCACCTTTTATTGCAAATAAGTGTCAATCCATGAACGAGTGATTTTGAAGATCAAATTCTTATGAACAAGGGCATGCCATCCAAATAACCACACCAAGTGTTAGCACAAGTAATTTTCAAAAGCTTAAATGACGTGGTAGAACATGAAATTTGTGATTAATGTAATCCAAGGCTCTATAGGGAAAAGCGCTCGGTCCTTTAAGAAATCTATACCACATGACCGCGGGCTGGGGCTACACGAAGGCAGCAAAGTCCATGAAATGGCTTGGGAAAATCATGAAATGTGCAACCAACGGCTGAGATCGAAGTGGAGACAGGATCTACGATGGAGAGGAGATCTTGAAATAACCATAGAGGGAGGTTTAAAGGGTCGGGTGTTTCGACGGCTCAGATCTTGGCATCGGAGATGAACGACGGAGATCGATTTTCGCCGCAGAAGAAGCACGGAAGTTAGAAATGAGACCCCACCCAGAAAAATCGGAGGATCACTAAGCAGTGTGAAACTTCAGTGGGTGATCGACCGTTGATCTCCAGATCAATGGTCAGCGATGAAATCCGCAACGCCAAGATGCAAGGAAGATTGGCATTGTAGGTGGTTGCGGAATTGCAAACCACCCACCACGTGTCGTCCTCGCAAGATTTCCCAGATTGGGGAAGCAGTTTGGGAAACCGCTTTGAGGCTCAGTAGAACCACTTCTTGAAAGGTAAAGGGAAGACAGGGGAGCTCTATGGATAAGGTGGGAACCAGAAGGGGATCCGACGGTCGAAGAGGTTGGCTAAGACGTGGCAAAGGTAAAATGGATCCAACGGCTAGGGTTTCACCTAAGCGAATCGACGATTGCGAGAGGTTGTCCAAGAAAGGAAAATGTAGGATGGATAACGGAAAGCTGGGCGGAAAAGTCAAATACGACAGGGTTAAGACGTGAGCATATTTCCGTATTATGGATATGCGCAACAGATTAAAGGAAGAGGCGGTTGTGGAATCCAAAATTGTTGGACACGTGGTAGTTCCTCAGCGTTCCACAACTTGAAAAGGCAGTAATGGGAACCACGGATTAGCCATGCGAAACCGCCTACGATGGTTGCATGAAGTGCTAAGATCAACGGTGGAGGTTGATCACGGGTTAGATCTGACGGTAGGTAATGGTCACACAAGGGTGATCGTAAAGGGACCACAGATCCGACGGCTCAGATTGTAGCACATAGGATCGACGGTTGAGGAGAATGTCCACTGGAGGAGAAGCAAGGAAAGTAATCGGGGACGGGTTATAAAAGGCAAAAGGTCACGTGAAAGTTGACATTTTTTCTAAGCGACAGCGTCAGAAAGCTCTGGACAAGTGTGCAGCGAAGAAAGTGACAGAGGATACTAGGTTTATGAGCTGTCAGTGTCAGGCAGGCCCTGAAACCTGTGCATTTGTTAGAAAAAGGTTATTTTATAATGGAAGAAGTTGCAGAAGCCCTAAGTGTCGAAAATAATACGATTGAAGATGCCCTAGAGGATAGGGATAGGGACGTTTTTGACACTGGGGTTAAGATGTCAGTTAGGGAGATAAAAGAAAATTTAGATAGGTTAAATAAGGAAGGTACCGATGTCCATAGGGTTTTTCAGTCATCCGTTATATACCTTTTCATAGACCAGTTCATGGGATTCCCTGAGTTCGTTTCATGGTGTGTAGAAAACTACTCCCAAGCTGAGAGAGTTGTGATGAACGCCCAAAAATCCAGAATCATCTGCCCTTTCGAGCCCACTGTTATCAAAAAATCCCTTGAAGTACCCCTGTCACAATCCCATGACTTGGAGAATTTTTTCGAGGAAACCCTAGTCAGTCGTTATCACCAATCCTCCCCTGAAGTTAAACAAACTTTTCTCGCCAGTTGCCTCAAACCGGACCTCGAAGTCCAAGACACACCCTACCCTTTAGATTTGGATTTCTTTAATGAAAACACTCAGTTGGTCTTGTCTTTGATTTCCCAGTTCTTAGGAATTGATAGTGATGTTGTAGTGACCGAGGTTTAGCTATGCCTGCTCTTCAGAATAAGGTCTAGTTTACCAAAGATGGAGTACCATGAGGTACCATGCCTTAAGTTTGATGAATCCCTGGATGAGAATATCCATTATCAACTAGTAGATTTCCACAATACCCGTCATTTCAGGTTCCAGTCTCATCTGATGAAGATGTTGATTTTATCAAGTTAGAAAGCTATAAGGTTTTCGCCAGAAGTTTTTTCAGATTCCCTGAAAGACAACATGTTCAATTATATGAACTATATTGTTGTAGAAGTCTACAAGTTAATCTTTGGAGAGGAATTGGAAAGAGTCTTGCCAGAAATGAGAACTTCCATGCAGTTAAAACAAGATTTAGTGATCGGGGACTGATTTTATTCAAGGAGCATATAGTTATTAGGTTATATGGATTTGTGAAAGAACCCTACATATTTCCAGCATTTTTGACCTCAAGGGTTTTTTCTTTGGAATTTATCAGATAGAAGTTGATTGTTGAAGATGATCATTTCTTGACCTTCAAAAAATCTTATGATATCAAGTTCCCCCTGAAAGTGGGTCCCTTCATTGTGAAGAATAAACATGTTCTCTCGTTTATAGAGAAGCAATTGGAAGGATTGGAATTCAAAAAGGATATTGTTGTTAAGTATGACCCCTGCCACATCATCTCTAACAAAAGACAACAAAACAAGAATAGAGCCTTCGATCATGAAGAGGTGGAAGGTTTATCCAAAAGAGTGAATCTTCCGCAATACGAATCAGATGAAGAGGCCCCATCATGTTCACATTTGGGTCGGGATGCCCCAGAAAATCCCTCATCCAAAGTGGTACTTTCAGATGCAGTAGAGAATGCGGGCAAAAGTAGCTTTGAAGAAATCTCTGACACAGAAATAGAGGAGTCGGAAGGAGAAAAAAGGTTCAAAGCAGATGTTCCGAGTGATTTGGTTGTATCCACAAGAGTGGAAGAGAAGAAAAAGGAGAAGTACTCGGCTCCCGAAGTTCAAATACAGCAGTACAGTTTCCAGGAAGCCAAGGAGGCTGGTGACACCAAGAGGTTCCGATCAAGAGCTAAGATGTATGTGAAGTATGGACAAGACAAACACACCAGCTCAGAAAAAACATGCACTTTATTTCCTAGAGTCAGAGATACAGAAAATTTTCCAGTCAATTTGATGGCTAGTAGAGATGTCTCCGAAAACACTTTGAATCTGGCTGTGTCATTCGATGACAAGGTGACCGAGATGAAGTTGAACTTGAAAAAAATAGCATTCCCCAAAAATATTCAGTTTCATAGACAGACTGGGGAAGTAATATACGAAGATTTGATGAAAGCTACTCTAAGGGTCTCTAAATTGGAGAGTATTGTCAACAAATTGGAGATCCAGTTGAGACAAGAAAGGGCTGAGAATAGGGCCCATCAACAGAAGATCAAGAAACTGCAAATAGACTTGGTTGATGATGGATCAGACAAAGGTAAGGGCAGTAAGAAGTTGTTGATGGAGAAAGAGAGCACTATTCAGTTGCTCAAGAAAAAACTCAAGATACCATCCACTCAGCTAATAGAGTCTTCTGAATTGACTACATTGGAGCAAGAAAGAGAAAACTTATCCCAAGAGCTAGATGAACACAAAGAAAAATCACTGAAATTTCTAGAGAAATAGGTTAAGTGGGAGAAAGACCGAATAAGCCTCAAAAGTCAAATTGAGGATCTCAAAAGGAAATTGGAATCCATAGCAAAAGGACAACTAGTAACTAGTCAGACCAGTAGAGGAGGAAATACAGATGACATTGTGCAGACCATGTCACAGGTGAGTCTAAAGGATGTGGAAATAAAAGAGCTAAAAGAAGAAAAAAGGAAGCTAGAAGAGGAAAATCAGAAAAAGGACAAAGGGATGCAGGCATTGAAAAACAAGAACAAGGAGCTGATAGATAGGAACCAGAGGTTTATAATACAGGTGACAGGGCAAACCCCAATGCAGGGGTGCCAAGCATATGATTTTGGATTCCATTATAGCCGAAGTTACCAAGTTCAGACCGTACCTGAGTTTTATGAGAGAAAAGGGGAAAATGGCGAATGATGCTTTGCAGAGTTATACAGCGGTGAGAGAAGGTTTGAATAGAAAACCCAAAGATACATCTCACAACACAGTGGATGTTATGAATACACTGACCGAGGATGATCTGAAGACTATGTAGGTAAAGAACATAATAGAAATTATAACCTGGTCAAGGAGAGTGCTTGGAAAGTATGCACATGTAGAAGGTGTTCAAGCTAGGGCCGAACACATGAAGAAGCAAGTGATAGACTACAAGAGGAAATTTGATTAGTTGATTGATAAGGGTTTCCCTTCATTCTGGGATGAAAATGGTGATTTGATTCATCACAATGATCATAATAATTTTCTTTTCGAAGCCAGTACCAACCATGAGGGACTTGAAAATTTGACTCACGTTTTAACTGGTAAAATTTTATCGGAGAAGCTCTCAAGTGACTTTGAAATTCTGCATAAATTAGCCATGATGGGTGAAAGAATACCACCGATTTCCACCACATAACATATAGAAATGAAGGTGTTGTTGAAAGAAATGGTGATTTATGAGCTTCCCACGATAGACCAGTGGAAGGCAGTGGAGAAGTGTGGAAAAACAAAATACACCATACGCTCCTGAAGATTCAGGCTCAAAACTTCAACAAACAACCTCCACCCAACAAACAAGGCGCCGAAGATTCCTATGTTGGAAATTTTGACATGTGTACAATATTGTCTAAAAGTAAAATGTAAAAGTGAAATCCAAATATTCACTGAGCCAGTTACAAGGTTGTTAGGGTTTCACTTCAAAGAAATGCTATAAAAAGGCTATTTGGACGTCATTGTAAAGGGTTGAAACCTGTGATATAGACATTTTGGTACTGAGGGTACTTCGGTTATTGTAAATTTTTGCCTTGCAAAAATAAAGCACATTTTGAAGGGTGAAGATTCATGCATTGTTTGTGTTGCAGTCTGTGTTTTCCATTTTCTTTGTAAATCGTATTTTCCAGTGAAAAGCTTCCATGTTTTTTTTGCTTCTTATGCTTATGGTGAAAGTGTTATTTAATACAAAATTCATGCAAATCATGCTCTGTTTTAATCGCACCTAAGTGTTCCATGTTTTCTTCTAAAGTCGATGTTAAATTCATCTGTGTTGATGCTTAATGTCGATGGGTTGTTTTACTTTCTTTTAAATATCACATGCTAAAAGAACTTGACTGTGGGATAGCAATTACCTTGCCTTCATCAATATTTTGGTTTATTTTCTGCTGGTCTTTAGAAATCTCAGATGTGGCTCCATGCCCAATGTGATTCATATGTTTTCAGCCAATTTTAAAATAGAAGATCGGTTTCTTGAAAAACATTTATGGCCATTGTATTCATCTTTTGAGAGAGCCCTCTCTAGTAGGAAAGAAGCCAGCTCTCCTCCTAAAGGTTGGTTTGAAATAGTTACCTTGGGGTTATCCTTACGCAACCAAAGGGTAAATCCTGAGTGATAACATTTTGGCGTCATTGTCGGGGAAACAAAAGCTGCATTTTCCCTGGGAAGAATGACAATGTAATCATATTTCTGTGGGAAAAGAGATTTGATATTTAGTATTGGTTGTATATTTCCCTGGCAACTTCACTGTCAAATTTTTTTTCAGGTTTAAAGGCGACTCCAAGAAATACATTGTGGCTCCCAGAAGGATCCCCACGAGAAGAAATCCAGACTCTCAGTTATTCTCGGGGTTGGAGAGTCCAGAAAAGCTTCTAAGGAAGGTTAAAGGAAAATATCAAGAAGGTACTTCTCAAACAATAGATCTATTTCCTCCTTTTCAAGAAGAATTGTTAGATGATGAAAATGCCGATTTAAGTGAAAGGTTTGAACAATCTTTGTTGAGGTCTAAATCAAAATCAGATTTAAAAGAAACTATAATTGATCAAAACGGATTTCAGTCATATTTTTTACAGACTGCTTGGGAAGATCTGCTAAATTCTGGAAGCGTTGAGTCTAAAAAATCTAAAGCTCAAAGAATACCATTACAAAATCGTAACCCGGCTCCAAACCCGCCAGTAGTCATGGCTTCTAGGTTCTCCCCACTTTCTCTACCTGCTGCCTTGCATGACCTCCCTCAAAACTACACACAGAGAATCACATTGTTTGATGGGGAGGGAAATTATACATCCCAACAGCATGTTGATAGATTCAATGATTTCATTGACCTTGAGGAGGTGGATTACGATGATGCTAAAATGAGGCCGCTAGCGCAGAGCTTATCTGGAGAAGTGAAGAAGTGGTTCAGAACGCTTGTTGCGAGATCAATACCTTCCTATGATGAGTTCGTGACTTGTTTGCTTGGGAGGTGGGAAGATAAGAAAAACCCTTCACAAGACCTAACCTAGTATAACAATCTAAAGAAGAGGGGTTTTGAGTCTATCTAAGAATTTTCCACTAGATTCATGAGGGTTTATAATTCCATCCCTACTGATGTGAAACCCTCGGTAGGGGATTCTAAGTTGCATTATGCAGATGCCTTTGATGGTGATTTTTTTGTATGTTGAGAGAAAGAAAATCAGCCACTCTGCCAGACATGTTAAAGGACGCAGTAGAAGTTGAGGCGAATCTGATGGCCTCTAGGAAAATGAAACATAAAACTGATGTAGACAAAAGGAAGATTAGGGAAGAAAATGTAGCTTCTACTTCCTCTCCCACTGATGCTAGGATTGATATGATGATGAAAACAATGGAGAAACTAATGGACAGATTAGCCTTAGAAAATAAACCCCAGAGCAGAGATTAGTAAGAGCCTCCAATTAGGAACCTGAATTTTAGGAGACAAATTCCACCACAAATAAGACAAAGGGATCAAAGAGATCAGAGGAATCCAAGGAATGCAGTAGACGATCAAGTAAGACCCCCATTTCCTGAAAACTACGTAGATGAGGAAGGAGAAACTGAATTCGTGGAAAGTGAAATTCATCATTTTGATGATCTTGATTCTGAAGTTTATTTAACTAAGACAGAGCATGACATGTTTTCCAGAGATGGGGAATGTAATACTCTCAAGTTAGAGACAGAACAATACCGAGTAGGATATCAAAATGTTGTGAGTGATCTCCAGAGGAAAATAAATCTCAGGAACAGGGATGTAGTTATGCATAAGGGAAAGAGTCTCGTAGGTTTACCCTCGACCAGCCAACACAAAAAGGATAAACCAAAAGAGGAGGTAGCAAAGAAAATTCTAGAAGTTAAAAAATATTTGGTCAAGGAAAATGATAAAATGCTTGCTTCCTTCAATTTACAAAGTGAGATGTCGAAGATCAAAATACCCATCCCTTTCAGTGAATTATTGAAAAATGGTGAATATAGAGAACAAATCTAAAAAATGATTAGAAGTGAAGGACAAGTAGAACTTGATGCTCTAGAATTAAATGATGATGCTCTAACTATTATGATGGGTTCTAAAATGGAAGATAACAGTTTGGAAGAAGTTCCACCTTTTTATGTAAATCTGAATATTCATGACATGACCCTTCATAATTGTATGCTTGATTCGGGAGCTTCTCATAATCTGATTCCAAAGGTGGTGGTAGAAAGTTTAGGCTTAGAGATCACAATACCATACAAGGATTTGTTTTCTTTCGATTCAAAGAATTTCAAATGCTTAGGGTTGATAAAAGACCTGGTGGTTTCTCTCACAAAATTTCCAGCTAAAAGTGTGGTCATGGATGTGGTTGTTGCATATATCCCACCAAAGTTTGGTATGTTGTTATCCAGGTCATGGGCCTCAAAGCTCAGGGGAACTTTACATATGGATATGTCCTTTGCTACTATTCCAGTTCTCGGTGAACACAAAATATTATACACTGAGAAGAGACTCTCATATGTGGTAAGTAAGCAAAATGAACCCAATATCCATTCCATTTATGCATTTGATACTGATTTAGGATCTTCCATCTTCTATAATGACTCTCAGTACGAAGAAAAAGTAGATCTATATAAAAAGCAAGAAGAAAATAGCCAGATTAAGGGAGAGGAAGAATTTAGACAAAAACTGAGGATGGAAGGGACTTGGACCATGCATTCTGATGGGTTGAGAAGCAAAGAGGGTGCTGGTGCAGGCATGTGGATAGTGACTCCAGATAGAGAATTTCTAATGTATTCTTTCAAATTGGCTTTTGAATGTACTAACAATGTTGCAGAGTATGAAGCTCTGATTCTGGGATTGAATGTGTTGAAAGATCTAAAGGCAAAGAAAATAGAAGTATTTGGGGATTCGGAGCTAGTCATAAATCAACTGAATGGAATATATCAGACGAAGCACCCAAAAATGAGATCATACAGAAATGAAGTCTGGGATATGTTGGATAATTTCTTTGATGAATATGACATGGTAGTAATACCCCGAATTAACAACTCAATAGCAAACTCTCTGGCTACAACTGTTGGCGCTTTCAAAGAACCTGGTTTCTCGAATAAAAAATATGAGATTGAAGTCATAAATAGGCCTTCTATTCCTAACAATTCGAAACACTGGCAGGTTTTTGATGATGATATGCAGATTAAAAGATTTTTGGAAATGACTCATGAGTTTGCAAATACAAGTATTGATAATGAAAATCAAGATATGGAAGGAGTTGTTAACAATGAAGAATTTCTAGAGGAACAAGAAAAGTTCAAGGGAGAAATCGGAGGAAAAGAAATAATTCAATTGAAGAATAATGTCATTCCCAAAGGGCTTGTACCATTAGAAAGGCTATTTGACATAAATGATGTGGCCAAGAATCTGAAAGTGGAGCCTCAAGACAAGGAAGTCAAAGACTGCAACATTGGAACAAAAGAAGATCCCAATATAGTGAAAATTTCTAAGAACCTACCGCCAAAAGAAGAAAAGAAATATGTTGAGCTGATGAAAGAATTCACAGATGTGTTTTCCTGGCGTTATGAAGACTTGAAGGAATATGACACTTCTATTATTCAGCATACTAACCCCATCAAGCCAAATGAGAAACCCTTTAAGCAAAAACTCAGAAGAATAAATCCATTGTTGTTTCCATTGATTGAAAAGGAGGTTAAAAAGTTGTTTTATGCCAAAATAATTGTATCACTGAGATTTTCCAGATGGGTAGCGAATCTGGTCCCTGTAAGAAAGAAGAATGGGGAAATAAGGCTATGTGTAGACTTCAAAAACTTGAACAAAGTCTCCAAAGATGAATCATATTTTGCAGAAGGTTGTGGGGGCAGAGAGAATTTTCATGTTGGATGGTTTCTCCGGATACAATCAGATCAAGGTTCTCCTGGAGGATCAGGAGAAGACAACTTTCACAACACCTTGGGGGACATTGAGGTACACGAAAATGCCATTTGGGTTGATGAATGCAGGGGCTATATTTCAAAGGGCCATGGATATCGCATTCGCTAAGGAAAAAGATAAATTTGTAGTAGTATACATGGATGACATAACTGTGTACTCAAAGTTTGTTGTAGATCACTTGAAGCATTTAGAAAGGGTATTTCTGAAATGCAGAAAATTTGGCATATCCTTGAATCCAAAGAAGTTCATTTTTTCCATAAGGAAGGAAAGTTATTGGGACACATCATATCAAAGGATGGCATAAAGATTGATCCTAAAAGAGTAGCAACAATTTAAAAAATTGGGATACCAAGGAGTAAGAAGGAAGTTCAATCTTTTATTGGTAGAGTGAACTTCCTAAGAAGGTTTGTTCCCAGTTTTGCAAAGATTCTAAGGCATATTTAAGATATGTTAAGGAAGAACAATGAAATCAAATGGACCATTGAAGCCAAGAAATCTTTCACTGACGTTAAGAAATCCCTCACAGAAGCTCCTATTTTGATCAGTCTTGACTTTTCAAAGGAATTTATCATATTTTCTTATGCATCACAACATACCATAGTTGGAGTCTTACTGTAGAAGAATCAAGATAATATCGAGCAACCAATTTCCTTTTTCACCAAAATTTTGAGATATGCAAAACTAAAGTATAATATAATGGAGAAACAGGCTTATGCATTGATCAAATCTTTAAAGGATTTCAGGGTTTACATTTTTCATTCTCACACTATTGCATATGTCCCATCTGCAATTGTCAAGGATATTCTTACTCAACCAAACCCAAGAGAGCTAAGTGGATTGCAATTTTGTTAGAATATAACCTGGATATCAAGCCGACAAGATTGATCAAGGGACATGGTTTGGCGAAACTGATGGTAGAGACCAACTATGACGCTTTGGATATGAACTTGATTGCTGATCTCTTAGTTGAAACAGATCCAGAAATACCTGTGGCGAAGGATTTCTCTCTGTCGCCTTGGTACAGTGACATTGTGTATGTTCTGCAAAATTTGCAGGCACCCCCAGACCTGGAGAAAACCAAAGCAAGGTCAGTAAAATTAAAAGCAGCAAAATTTTGCATATTGAATGAATATTTGTATTGGAAGGATCGAGGAGGGATTTTACTGAACTGTTTGTTGGAAGATGAAGCACAGCATGTCATGAAGGAGTTTCATGGAGGGGTGTGTGGAGGACATCACTCCTGGAAAGCCACCGTTAACAAAATTCTCAGAGCAGGGTTCTATTGGCCTACTGTTTTTTCAGATGTGCACAAAGAAATTGAAAAATGTCACGAATGCCAAATCTTTGATGGGAAAAGAGAACTTTTTCCTTTGCCCTTAAAACCGATTTCGGTCGAAGCACCATTTCAGCAGTGGGGATTAGATTTCATTGGGGAAATTAATCCAAATTCCTCAGGACATCACAAGTGGATTCTGATTGCAACAGACTATTTCACTAAGTGGATCGAAGCCGTTCCAACTAAAAATGCCATAGAACAATGATAATAAATTTTCTGGAAGAAAAATATTCTTCCAAGGTTCGAGTGTCCTAGAAGAATAGTCACAGATAATGCACAGGCATTCAGATCAAAGAGAATGGTCAGTTTTTATCATAAGTATCATATTCACTTAAATCACTCAACTGCATACTATCCTCAAGGAAATGGGTTGGCAAAATCCTCTAACAAAAAATTGGTAAGAATTATAAAGAAATTGTTGGAAGAAAACAAAAGGGCCTGGCATACCAAACTCAAATACGCTTTGTGGGCAGACAGGATTAGTACAAAAAGGGCCACTGGTACATCACCTTTTCAGTTGGTTTATGGGACGGAAGTGATTTTTCCTGTCTCTTTAGGTCTGCTGGTCATGAAACTGTTGCAAGAATTTGAGGAAGAACCAAACCACATGTAGAGAAGGATAAGTCAAATGATTGAGTTACATGAGATAAGGGAGAAGGATTATAACAAGATTCAAATTCATCAAGAAAAAATGAAAAAGACATTTGATAGGAAAACCAAAGAAAGGAATTTTAAAATTGATCATTTGGTTCTAAAATGGGATTCCCGAAATGAAGACAAGCATGGGAAGGTCGAACATTTATGGAAAGGTCCATATATAATTTTTGCTTACCAGGGGGGAATTCCTTCATTTTACAAGATCATAATGGAGATTTTATTGGCGGGGGCCCAGTAAAAAGGAGGTATCAGAAACACTATCTTTCTCATCCCAAAAAGAAGAAAAGGAAGTCGTTATACATAATTTGTACATATGTTAGTAGTTTCATAGAAGTTTGCACATAGAAGCAGTAAGTAGAGCATTGTACAGTTTTGTTTCAGAAGTGGGTTGTGGTTTCAGTTTGATTCCAGGAGGATAATTTGCAGATTAAAGAGTGCAGAGCAGATTTTTCAGTGGGGGGTATGGATAAATTCAGATGGTCAGGCACATGGTTTACGGGTTCTTTTCTACCTCGCAGGGAGGATAGCATCCCCAGTTGGAGCCAGTTGTTAGCACAGGTATTTTTCAAAAGCTTAAATGACGTGGTAGAACATGAAATTTGTGATTAATGTAATCCAAGGATCTATAGGGGAAAGCGCCCAGTCCTTTAAGAAATCTATACCACATGACCGCGGGATGGGGCTAAACGAAGGCATCAAAGTCCACGAAATGGATTGGGAAAATCATGAAATGAGCAACCAACGGTTGAGATCGAAGCGGAGACGGGATCTACAGTGGAGAGGAGATCCTGAAATAACCATAGAGGTAGGTTTAAAGGGACAGGTGTTTCGACGGCTCAGATATTGGCATCGGAGATCAACGACGGAGGCCGATTTTTGCCACAGAAGAAGCACGGAGGTTAGAAACGAGACCCCACCCAGAAAAATCAGACAATGACTAAGCGGTGCGCAACTTCAATGGGTGATTGACTGTTGATCTCCAGATCGACAGTCCACGATGAATTCCGCAACGCCAAGATGCAAGGAAGATTGGTAGCGTAGGCGGTTGCGGAATTGCAAACCACCCACCACTTGTCGTCCTCACAAGATTTCACAGATTGGAGAAGCGGTTTGGGAAACCGCTTTGAGGCTCAACGAAACCACTTCTTGAAAGTTAAAGGGAAGACAGGGGGGATCTATGGCTAAGGTGGGAACCAGAAGGGGATCCGATGGTCAAAGAGGTTGGCTAAGACGTGGCAAAGGTAAAACGGATCCAAAGGTTGGGGTTTCTCCTAAGGGAATCAACGACCGCGAGAGGTTCTCCAGAAAAGGAAAAAGCAGGATGGATAACAGAAAGCTGGGCGAAAAAGTCAAATACGACAAAGTTAAGACACGGGAAGATTTCACTGCCAATTTAGCAACAGGGGGTAGATCGACGATGTAAGGGGATTTTCGCATTATGGAGATGCGCGACAGATTAAAGGAAGAGGCGGTTGCGGAATCCAAAACCGCTGGACATGTGGTATCTCCTCAGCATTCTGCAACTTGAAAAGGCGGCAATGCGAACTGCCGATTAGCCATGCGAAACCGCCTGCGATGGTTGCAAGTGCTAAGATCAACGGTGGAGGTTGATCGCGGGTTAGATCTAACGGCAGGTAATGGTCACACGAGGGTGATGGTAAAGGGACCACATATCTGACGGCCCAGATTGTAGCATGGAGGACCAACGGTTGAGGAGAATGTCCATTGGAGGAGAAGCAAGGAAAATAATCGGGGTCGGGTTATAAAAGGCGAAAAGTCACGTGAAAGTTGACTTTTTTTTTAAGCGACAACATCAGAAATCTCCAGACAAGTGTGCAGCGAAGAAAGTGACAAAGGATACTAGGTTTACGAGCTGTTAGTGTCAAGCAGGCCCTGAAACCCGTGCATTCATTAGAAAAAGGTTATTTTATAATGGAAGAAGTTGCAGAAGCCCTAAGTGTCAAAAATAATAAGATTGAATATGCCCTAGAGGATAGGGACAGGGACGTTTTTGACACTGTGGTTAATATGTCAATTAGGGAGATAAAAGAAAAGTTAGATAGGTTAAATAAGGAAGGTACCGATGTCCATAGGGTTTTTCAGTCATCCTTTATATACCTTTTCCCAGACCAGTTCATGGGATGCCCTGAGTTCATTTCATGGTGTGTAGAAATCTACTCCCAAGCTGAGAGAGTTGTGATGAATGCCCAAAAATCTAGAATCATCTACCCTGTCGAGCCCACTGTTATCAGAAAATCCCTTGAAGTACCCCTGTCACAATCCCATGACTTGGAGAATTTTTTCGAGGAAACCCTAGTCAGTCGTTATCGCCAATCCTCCCCCAAAGTCATACAAACTTTCCTTGCCAGTTGCCTCAAACTCCAAGACACACCCTACCCTTTAGATTTGGATTTCTTTAATGAAAACACTCAATTGGTCTTGTCTTTGATTGTCCAGTTCTTAGGAATTGATAGTGATGTTGTAGTGACTGAGGTTCAGTTATGCCTGCTCTTCAAAATAAGATCTAGTTTACCAAAGATGGAGTACCATCAAGTACCATGCCTTAAGTTTGATGAATCCCTGGATGAGAATATCCATTCTCAGCTAGTAGATTTCCACAATACCTGTCATTTCAGGTTCCAGTCTCATTTGATGAAGATGTTGATTTTCTCAAGTCAGAAAGCTATAAGGTTTTCGCGGGAAGTTTTTTCAGATTCACTGGAAGAAAACATGTTCAATTATATGAACTATATTGTTGCATAAATCTACAAGTTAATCTTGCCCCGACCTCCCATAGTTTAGGTTGGTGCTACATGATTTTCAATGACCATCTTTAGAATCCTCGATCACTGTAATTGAGGAGATCCACCCCCAAAATTTTCCTCAGTCAAGGTCAACACCATTTACATGATTTCAACCAGCGACCCCACCGTCCCTTTGACACCCAACACCACCTCTTCCGACCTCTCCACTCGATGCTTTCATAGAGATAAAGAAATCCTTGAAGCACTAACCAAACCCAACTTCCCTTGGGATGACAAGCATCATCAAGCCTATTTTATTACTGAGGAATCTACCGCATTCACGGCCGATCAACTCTCATTCGAGTCAAAATATTTCATCCACGGCAATGTGGATTGGTTCCATAACCCCATCCCTGCCCCAGATGTCTTCGAGGAAGGTAATATGGATAACATCTCTCCCACCATCCAAGTTGATATATCTGTCAAACCCGGTGTCATTGAGAACATTACGTTAGGCGCATTGTGTACTCCCAAAGAAGTCGCTACCTACAAGAAGATATTTCAAGAGTTTTTTTATGTCTTCGCTTGGTCATATACTGAGATGCCTGGACTTGACCCCGCCATCATTGAGCACCACATTGACACTTGGCCAGACGTCACACTTGTCCGCCAGAAGCAATGACTGATACAGCCATCCAAAATTCCCGTGGTGACGGCCAAAATTGAAAAATTGCGCAAGGTTGGGTTCATTTACCCCATCGCATACACCACATGGGTGTCCAACCCTATGTCGATCAATAAAAAACAAGGCACCATTTGCGTTTGCACCGATTTTTTATTTGAATCTAGCATGCCCCAAAGATAAATTTCCTACGCCTTTCATTAATCAACTTGTCAATGCATGTGCGGGCCACGAGGTTTTATCCTTTATGGAGAGTTTCTTAGGCTACAATCATATTCAAAACCTCAAAGAAGATCAGTATAAGGATGCATTTACCACCATTTTCCTGTCGCGTTATTCCCTTCGATCTTAAAAATGATAGAGTCACTTTTCAGCAGGCCATGACCTTTTCCTTTCATGACTTGGTCCACATTATCCTTGTCTACTTGGACGATCTCACGGCTCGATCCAAGAAACATTCAGACCACTGGGATAATCTTCGACGAGTCTTTCTGCTTTGTCGCAAATATAACATTCGCTTGAACCCCTTCAAGTGTGTGTTTTTAGTTCTTGCAGGTCGGTTATTGGGATCCATTGTTTCCCAGAAAGGGATCACCATTGACCCTTTGAAGTTTCAAGCCATCCTTGACCTCCCATCACCACGCACATTGCGCTAATTGCAAATCCTTCGAGGAAAGGCCAATTTTCTCCGTTGCTTTGTCCCGGACTACCCTACCAAATTCCATGCTTTCTTACGCTTACTTCGTACCAACGTCCCCTTCATTTGGGATGAACAAGAGCAAGCGGCTTTCGATGCATTGAAACAAGCCCTAACTTCCGCTCCCCTAATTTCACCACCGTATTTTTCGAATGATTTTATCATTTACATTTCGACATCCGAACATGGCATTTCAGGAGTGTTATTTCAGGAAGATAGTGCTCTCCAAGAGCACGTCATATACTATGTGAGTCACACATTGTCTGGCCCACCACTGCGCTACCCCCATGAGGAGAAAATGGCCCTTGACGTCGTCTTCTCAGTTCAGAAAATATGCCATTACATTCTTATGATCCAAACTATAGTAGTGGAAGACTCCAACCCCATGGTCTATCTCTTGAGTTGTCGCCTCATTCAAGGCAGGGTGGCTAAGTAGATCGTCATCCTCCAAGAGTACGACCTTGAATTTGTTACACCCAAGAGTACTAAGGCCCTTGACTTGGCACAACTCATGACTAACCTACCCTCTTCATTGGTGTCACCTCCGATCACGATCAACCTGCCAGACGAACATTTTTTCACCATTTCGTCAGATGAGCCGTGGTACGAAGACATCCTCATGTATATATCCATGCAGAAATTTCTCCCTCACCTCACTCGCGATTATCAACATCGCATTCGCCATCAAGAGTCACAATACCTCCTAATCGACAATTTCCTTTATCGACGTGGCGTTGACACCATTTTACGTCGATGCCTCACACATGATGAGGTTGAATGAGTTTTGAATGACGGTCATAGTGGAGCCTGCAGTGGCCATTTATTTGGAATGGCTACTGCCCAAAAGGTTATCTGCATTAGTTTATTATGGCCGATCCTTTTCATTAATTGTATCACGCCAGTCAAACACTGCCGCAATTGCCAACTCTTTTCCCCCAAGGCACGGACCCTTCCTGCACCACTCCTTCTAGTTATTACTGTCATCCCTTTCTACAAATAGGCCATCAAATTTATGGAGTGTAATCCAACCTCGTCCATTGGCCATAAGTACATCATTGTAGCCGTAGACTACTTCACTAAGTGGGCTAAGGCCATGCCCACATTTAATTGCCAAGCCGAAACTGCGACACGTTTTTTCTTCAACCATGTCATTACACGATTCGGGGTGCCTAAACAACTCGTGTCCGACCACGAAAAACATTTCGAAGACACCGTTTGGAAATAATTGTCCACATGTTTGAAGTTTGAACACCAGTACGCCTCCTCCTACTACCCTCGAGGGAACGTCCAAGTTGAGGATGTTAATAAGATCTTGAAAACAATATTTCAACGTACAACAGACAAGCACAATTCCAACTGGCACCACATGTTATTTCCAACACTATGGGCCTACCACACATCTACCAAGACCACAACGGGTTTTACCCCATTTCACCTGGTCCACGGCGTGGAGTTTGTTCTCCCCATTGAGTGTTAGATTCTTGCCTTGCATATCGTTGTTGAACTCCTCCCGGATACCTCACTCCTTGAGCAATGCTTACTCTTGTTGGAGCAGGTGAACGAAGAACATCGAGCAGCCTTACAAGTGATCGAGGCATCCAAACATCGATCCAAAACTCATTATGATACTCATGTCCATCCTCGAACCTTCAAATAGGGTGAACTTGTGCTTGTTTATGACTAATCACATGACAAGCATGGAAAAGGAAACTTTGAATCCATGTGGCAAGGGCCATACATTGTCAAAACCTACCTCGGAAAGGGGGCATATGTCCTCACTGATTATGAAGGATGTCTCTTGACCAACCCTCGTAAAGGGTTGTACCTCAATATATTTTACCCTTAACCCTGTCGAAACCACTAGTTCACGTTGTACAGTTTTATTTCTTTGTGTTTTCCACTTTTTACCTTTTGAGCCTTATGGTTTGCTTCCATGATTAGTACCAGATAGATCCTATTTCCTGGTCTATGTCGATTTCTCCAATGGCACAAGTCGATGCTCTCCTAACCTCACCTCGAAATATTGGGTGTTATACTCCCCATCACACGAGTTGATCCACCTCGATGGAGTGTGTATTGGTGTTGCCACCAATAACCAGGCTGAGTACAATGCCATGACCGGCCTCTTGACCGTTGCTCTCCAGATGGGCATAAGTCACCTTCGTGTGTTTTTAAACTCCCAACTCCTTGTCGTCGAGCTCAACAACTGTTACCAGGTACGCGATCCTTTCCTTTTTAGAAAGTTCCTACGCACTAAACAATTGATTCGACACTTTGAATTCATTGCATTCACCCATGTCCTACGGAATCAAAATAGTGTTGTAGACCAAATGGAAAATAACATTCTAGAATGGCATATCAATCACGACATATAGGAAGTAAACCATAAACATGCATCATCATATCATTTTTCATTCACATGTACATATACATCATATAGGAATCAACATCACATAAAAGGCTCATCAACATAATAAATAAACATAAAAGGTGAATCCATGTGCATGTCTATGTATATATATATATATATATATCTCAAAAATTTGTAGTGTCTACATCATCACATAGGCATATCTACATAGAGGAGCCCCAACAGCTTCCTCAACATAAAAAATACAAGCTGACTACAAAAATTCCCCATGCTCATCACATTGGGGGGGCAGTTCGATCAACTTCCTACTAGTCATCTGAGTCCTCTACCTCGTCGTCATCCTCCGACTCCGACTCCGACTTCGACTCAGTATCCTCGTCGGACACCTCCTCCTCATCATTGTAGGGCGCGTCACCCTGGGACATGGCTCTCACAGCCTCGGCCACCATTGTTGTCCGCCACATAATCGGACTCCACTCTCGTGGAGCATCATAGAAAATGTCGTTCAAGTCCTGGTCTAGTCGCTGCCACCCGTCGTCCACTACACCCTCCAACAACCGATCGATCCCCACTCGCAGCGACTCCAAAGTCACCGAGGCACTCCATTGACGGCGATGTCCACAACCAGGAGGGTCAATACCCTCTACCCTACCTCTCTGTCTCAGGTAGCCCACTGGGGGCATCGGTCCCACATATGTACACACATGAACAAGTCCTCAGTATCATCGTCATATAAAAACCTCTAGCTACCATCTATGCTATGAACAAAAAAAACATGGTACCATAAAAGTAAATGTATACATACCATTTAGTCCCCAAGCCTTACCAGGAGGCTGCGGCAGCTTTGCATCCCCTCTGCAATCCATCCCTACATAGAGATAGTCCTCTATGACTACTATCAACTTCCGCCACTATGAAAAAATCTCTCACGTAAAGAATTGACCCACTAGTCTTCCACCCCCGTGGGTCATCATCTCCCCCCACCGCAGCATCCTCGTCTCAGTGGGCCCACTGTCTCGTACTGCTACATACAGACAGTCACAGCATCGGTACCCGCTCGAAGAAGAAGAAACGAACGAGGGAAAACAAAAATCCCCTCCCCTACGTCTCATCCTGGTCATCTCTTGTCGAACCGTCATTAGATACATCTATCCCCACCCAAAGTACATCCTCGTCCATGCTTTCTCTACTAGTATCATCTAGCCGCCCGACAACCTGTGGGACGATTTCGACCCCAGGACCCGCACTACTACAGCTGCTACATCCTGCGTCTCCAGGATCTCTATGTCACAAACCAGTATAGAATTTCCATGCACATAGGCAGATGCGTAGCAGTGATGCTCTAGCAGGTCCTCCATTGAGACAACACTCGGCTTCCTTGGTTGAGTGTCATGAATAACACCTAACCACGAGAGCCCTGTCAATAAATATACATTTTTCAGGGTAATATGTATATGCTCCCCCTGTATAAGAAATGTCCCCGTGTTGGCATCCCAAAACTCAATCAATTTGTTCAATAATAGCTTTGTCGCATGCATGGGGGGCACTTTGGAAAACTTCAGCAGCCCACATTGGGCCAATGTATCTTCTACATCCTAATCATCATCGATTTCCTCTAGTAGTGACCCAAGCTCACACTCTCGCCAGTTAACCCTCGGCATCTCACAAACCCACATCAAAACCATCAATCAGTACTGTGCAAAGTCAAACACTCCCTACCAGGCCAAAGCACAACTGTTGGGAAAAAAATCGTGCCCCGAGCACACCTTTTTGTCTGATAAGCGCACCGTAGAGTGCACTTTCCCCTCAAAAATCATTCTCTAGGAGTGTGCCTTTCTGGCCCACAAGCATGCTCGAACTGTGCTTTTCCCCTCGAAAAGCGCACTCCAGAAGCATGTATATTCGACCCACAGGAACGCTCAAAGTTTGTTTTTACCTTCGAAAAGCACACTCTGGCGCAGTCGTGCCCTATCCCAGCTTGTTAGGGCACCATAGAATCCCAAAACCAAAAACCAACCATGACAAACAATGAGAACTGCATCAAGATTTACTTGGAATTCGTAGAAGTCGATTTCATCGGTCATATTAGAAGAAATAAACAGTTGATTTTCTGGGCCCCTCCTTTCTCCTCCAACTCTCAATAGTGAAAATGACATGTGGAAGGTAGGATCCCCCTCATTTATGGCCCCTTTTTGCCTCTTTTTCTTCCTATGACTAGATCGAAGTCCTCCAACCTTCGTTTTTCACGTTGTTTGCACTGCCGGAATCAGAATTTCTTTCTCATCATGATGCTTGAGATCATTTTTCACTCACTCACCTTTTTTCAAGATCACCTTCCCACGTCCCCCCGCCTCAATTTGCATGCCATCAGGTACGCTGGCGATTCCATGCCTCTTTTTTACATTTTACCCATCATGGCCTATTCATGAGCCCTCTGTTCCCTCCATACTGCAATTCTTGCATTATTTTTTTGTCATTCATCTACCTGCAAGGAGGCCCCATTAGTGTTCCACCTCACCTTTTTTATTGTTCCACCCATACCTATCCCCTGCTTTGAACACTTCCTCCTTGTTTGACTTGCACGTCTATCCAGTATATGTTTAGCCTTTTTTCGGGCCGAACAGATAATTTACGAAAAAGGCACTTAGGGAGTTTCTATTAAGCTCTTTTTTGACTCCTTAAAGAATGAAAAGATCATCGAGCCATCTTGCTTCCTTTCATGCTCGTTAAATTATCTAAAAGGGAATCTATCTAGTATAATTTTAACCCTTTTCCGGACCCAGTAGACTAATTACGAAAAAGGAATACTCTAGTCCCTTCGGCTAGAAAGTTCTCCATTGCATACTTTTATGTTTTTTCAGGATTTGGGGACTAACACATGAAAAAGAACACCCTGGAGTCTTCTTATTGCTTTTAGACTCTCTAAAATTGAAAGAACCCACGAGTATCCACCGTCTTGGGCTCATACAAATCCACACGGTGATATAATCTAGAGCACACTTATATCCCTTCTTCAAGCTCATTAAACTATGAAGAAGTCCCAAATGGTTCTTTTCGGTGCCCCTACAGATCACATACGATCCCCCCATTATGGCAACACCCCCAGTATGGTCGTCTTTGTTCAGAGTATTCTGTGACATGTCATCCTTGGAGTCCCCCTGATATCACCCATCAATTGCCCCCCCCGAGTCTCCCCCGTTGTCGTCACAGTCCTCGATCCCTTAATCTATGATCCCCTTTCCCCACGATTAGTTTCATGTGCTTCCAGGTCATCCATGCTGTCATACTCTGAACAAAGGAAGTTTGAGTCCCATTACTCTGTGGCCCTCGTATCCCCCAACAGTGTCTCAGTATCATGCCCAGTACTATCACATCTTGGTTGTATCCCTCACACTCCAATCAAGGAGACATCATTTCCTTGGTAGTTGCAGGTCTCCCTCTGTCGACACCAACATATCTACTCTAGAAGAAAGACCGAGAGGTCCCTACACCTTGGCCTCATCGCCATCAATGGTGAGTTCCTGCGGACCATCTGAAAGGATTCCTTAGTTCCTCTTAGAATCGTTGTTTCTCACGTGCTCGAATCCAGCTCCATCATTGCACCGTTGAGATTCGTACATGGTATTGGTCCCTTCAGTTATTATTCGAAGACCCTGGATGTCCCCTAACTCTAGCACATTGGTCAGTCTCTTGGAAACCATTCCAGTAGTATGTTCCTGTGGATATTCGAGTTGCGTTGGCGACAGTGTTTGGAAGCCCCCCAGTTGTATGCTTCCTTGAGTATCCAGTTTAGATGAAGTCCATTGTACCTCTGAGATTCTGACTCTCAATCATTGAGTCCAGCTAGTTGTTAGACCCCTTCATATCCAACAGAGCATCATTTATTGGGATACCCCATTCATGATGAATGCCATTGTTTCCATGTATCAGTTCTTCAAATCGATCATGGTTGTACCATGAGTATGTCCCAAATTTGTGTCCCCTCTGGACCATTATGATGTACACAACATTTTTCTATGTATCATTCAAGTCCCTTTTGGGCCTCACCATTATTTGTATATCTTGATACATTGATACGAGCATGGGTATGCCCGCCTCGTTCATCTATTTGAGCTTATATATTCCTCATCCATTATTGAGGTGTTGTATTTGCATTTTTAGCCCTTGCATTTCATATGAAACACTTGTTCCGCTCTCCATTAACCAGTATCTGCTCTCCACCACCACAATGCTCACCACCTTGGAAAAAATCAATACCTATGATGTATATCGGCCATACGATGAGCTCCTTCCCTCACACATCAAAGGGCAATCTGTTAACACCAAAAACTTTGACCACCTATCTCATCCCCCTAGTCACATAATCCATTTATCCCTTTTTTCCTACATATGTGGCCTCCAAAAACCCAAAATCCCTAAGTTGGTGAGCAAATGGGTAAGAAATCATTATTTCCCTCAAAAAATTAATTAAATTCCTCCAAAAAAGTCAAAATCCCCAATAAAGAAAAATAAAAGAAAAAAGAAAAAGGGGAAAATATTCAAAATAAAATAAACAGGAGATAAACCATCAAATACCACAGGCCAATGCTAGCTGCCCAAAACCACGGGACAATATACCACCATCCAAAATTGCTATAAAAAGGTGGTGGAGGCCTCCCATTTCACATGATTTACTCTTCCTTACCAAAACTCTGCCAAAATTCCTATTGAACCCTAGCCTCCAAATTTTAGATTATGTTCCTATATAATTTAGTTTTGGCTAAACCTTGAGCATTTGGAGGAGAGAAAGATACATTGGAGACACGGAGCACCACCATCTCTATGGCTGCAAGGGTCCCCAACATCCTCACCATTTTGAGGTAAACACACATTGTAAATCCACTTTTACTATAATGAAAAGCATTCTTTGATTCACATGGAGTATTATTGATTCTTGGGTGCTTAATCTTTTATTTTAGATCTTATTTTTACTACAGCAATTTTTAACATTTTTACTTTTCATCATTTTTATTTGCATGCACACACTTCCATTCACGATCTGTTACTAAGAGTTCCACAACTCTTAGTAAGTGAATTTCTGCACTAGCTAGTGTGAATAACCTAGCTGCAGACACTACCATAATATATATATTTTAATCATCCATAAGGCTGAAATTTAATAGGAAATAGATCCGAATAACCTCAACGTTCGGGTGAAATTTCTAAATTTCCATTAAGAACAAATATTCAAAATTTTCACATGGTATCAGATCTTATCGAACCAAGATTGGATTCTTACTAATTTGAAGGTTGGATATTTTAGTTATTGAACCTTGGAGAGATTGTTGGGTGATGAAACCCTAGTGTGCATGAAATTAGCACTTCCACCTATGAAGGATTTGATGGGTTGAAACCCTAATTGTTCTTATGATGAGTGTGTTTTCACATGTTAAAGGTGGAAGATTTACTTCATCGATGTCTAGTATGTGATTTATTTTTAGAAGGTGTGATGCCCAAAAGGAATTGTGATATGTGGTTAATTTATTCCATTCCAATGACATTGTTTGGTGTGGATTTATGCATGTGTAGGCATGCTTAACCATTTGATTCTTTTTCCAACTTTTGGAGCCTAAGAGAGGGAAATTCATTATATGAAATATTGATGGTTAGTATCTAATCCATTGTGGTCGAGTTGGGAATCAAGGGTTTATAGGAATTGAGACCTTGTTTAGCTTCAATGATTGTTACATATTGGAGGGAGATTCAAACGCTATCCCTTGGGGATATTATTGGTTGCATATCTTGCACATTGTACCTATTTATAGGTTGGTTGTAGATGTGGTAGCTAGTGTAATATTAATCTATTGGTGAATCTTAGTAGGTCATAGTGTGCATGTGTATTTCACTTTGCACATGATCTTAGAGGGGGGGTCTTTCCTTCATATGTGGTTACACTTTGTACTCTTTCCTTCGAGTGGTAGGATTTGGAAAAAACCATACGAAGACAAAGGTCACTAGGGATTGGATTCACCCTAATAGAGCAAGAGATTGTTTGGCATTAAAGAAGGTTGTGGAAGACTAACTTAGAGATAGGTTCAAAACCTATGGTGGTGGTTGATTCAAAGCTAGCAACTGATGGTAGTAGTGATGAGCATCAGTGACATGGATGTTGTATTCCCTCTAGAAGAGGGATTTGACCTTGTTGTTACTATTGCTTTGTGATTCTCACATAAAGAGGGGGGTGACCTTATTAAATATGTTGCTTTAGTTGCTATAGGTTTTAAGGTGCATGAGAGGGATTGTCATGTTGACAAATTGAAGATAACCCTTTATGGGTTGTTGCTACTTTTACCATAAGCTTGATATTATAGAATCAATAGGTTGAGATGTATGTGGTTTTTAATCTTGTGTTTTTGATAGATTTGATCCACCTATATTGGTCATATTTAAAGGTGTGATTACCTTTGTAGCATGCCCTAAACAAATCTTGATGTGGTGCCAAAATATTTTGTCCCATGATGTTGACTTTAAGGATGTTGGATTTTTTGGAAGACCATTGTAGATTTATTCCTTTTTCTAAAGTGATTTTAGATTTTTACAGGAATCAGTGATCCAAGATTATGCTCCTTTGGTTTCATAGAAGGTCATTGTTCTTGTGGAACCACTAGTAGAGGAGAAGATCAAGATGAAGAGGGAGTAGCTTGGTTTGATAGTGTAAATCAAGTTGCTTTGATTTTGTTCTCTACGTGTTCACCACCTGGAGATTGAGGCGTAGATTCCTTGGTGATTACTTGGACAGAGACTCACATTTGTTAGAAGCGATTACTTGGATGATGAGGTGTGCAGACCTATACGTGTGGGAGTGACTCTTGGATTCTTGCAAAGTAGGTATGATGTTGATGTCATAGTGGGTGAATATTCATTTAGATTTTTATGGAGGTGCAAGATTTATAGGTTGTAGATTCTAAGGGCGTCGATTGGAACAAAAAACACTCTTCTCGTAAAGAGAAAGTATTAGATTTTGGGGTTAATCCAAAAGTGTTGTCACCTAGATAAGAGAATGCTAGGTCTCCTAATCCCTTGGTGATTCTTGATGAATATGTTGATGGCTCAATTTGAGTGGATACTTGACCTTGGATAAAATGCTAGTATAGCACACCAACCTAGGAGGTTGTTATCCTATGCAGCATCATGACTAACCCATTGGGTGCACACAATGGGGGAGTTCATTGCTTGATTATGGGTGGTAACTACCTAGGAGGATAAGCGCTAGGCATCTGGAAGAGGTCACTTATCCCTAAGAGGATGGGACCATGTGACATACACCTTGGAGGTTGGATGCTTGGGTTCAGGAGCATCCTTCATGGAGGTTTGTTGTGGACCCAAACACATGTTGAGGAGAAGAATTGGAGAAAGTAACTATCTTGGCACACATGTTGAGAAGTTTTGGGCACAAGGGGACATGGACAACTAGAGAAGGAGCACCTTGCATGAGGATACTTAGATATTAAACCACCCTGGAAGAGGGAGTGTTGGTCTAACTACTCATTCACTAGTGCACCATCTTGGAGCAGGCATGTTGAAACCAAGGATGATCATGCTTGGAGGTCGCACCAACTTTGTGTTCGGTAAAACCCCAGTGTGACACTTATCATGCATGTATTGTAAAGCACTTTGTATGGGGTTTCCTTGTTGGCCTAGGTCTAGGGTAGTTGTGTGGACCTAGTCCATGTTTTATGTTGGCCTCTATCACCTATTTTTTATGCATGGAGAATATAGCCTTTGTTATTACTTACTATTGATGTAGTCATTATTCTATCTTTGTAATTGTCTTGGAGAATTCTTGTAGGGAGAAAGGCCCAGATCTTGTGATATAAACCCTGGAGGAGACATGGAGATGGATGATATTGCTTGGGTGTTCTTGGAGAATTTTCTTTGGTGAAATGCAAGAGAATATTTCTAGGGTTTGTGCCATTCAAGAAGACCCTAGAGGAGACATGGAGATGGATGATAGTGCTTGGGTGTTCTTGGAGATTTTCTTTGGTGAGATGTAAGAGGATGCTAGGGTTTGTGCCATGCAATAAGACCCTAGAGGAGAACATAGCACTACGGCCATTGATGACATGAATACAATATTTTCTTGTTAGCTTGAGTTACTCACACCTTATATTGTCTTATAGAGGTCATGGCTCTTGTTGTGAAGCAAGGGGAGGTAGTGTTGAGGGTTCCAACCCTAAACAAGACAAGAATAAGAAAGCTAGTGATTTGGGTTGTATTGTAGCCTTTTTCTTATGCGATGCATGGAGGTTAAGGCAAGATCATGCAATGGTAGATGAGTAGCCTTGCTTTATAAATGGTGTCTTGAGCTTGGTGTGATACCTTTCTTAGAAAAATGTGTGTGATGTACTCATGATGTTCCATGAAGGTTTTGTCGCTTGTGTTAATGTAAGAGTTAAAGAACTAATGTTTGAGGACTCAAACCCTAAGATGGACATGAAGACTAGGAGAATAGTTTAGATTTGTCTTGTAAGTTTAAACTTGTGTGATGCAAGTTGGTTAGGGTTTGTAAACCCTAAAGAAGACTAGTGCTAGTGTGGAGACCTTGAGAATGGTGAAATGTTTTGTTTGGAGAGCTTGTGTAAGGTGATTTTCGTGAAAAATCAAATGTGGACTTGTTGGTGTTGATGGTAGCTTGTTGTGGACACATTGGTGTGGTTCGATAGCTTGGTGAGATGTCTTTTTAGGCCATTATATTACTAGTTATTTTTTTTTATCAATGGTGGATTCCCTAGATAGGGTTTGGAGGCATTGGAGAGTCCTAGCTTGTGATAAGATTGAAGGAATGTCTTGTACTAGCTTGTGATAAGTTGTTGGAACTTGGTATGTACTTATTTATTCATTTGTATGTATATATGAAGTGTACTTTATCGTCCAAACTTTGTGTACTTGCATATTTTATTTTCAACTTATAACCTATGGTGATTGGGTAGTTTCTAGTGTTGTTTAGTATGATGATTTATAATGAACAACTCGTTAATTTTTTTGACCAATTTGACAAACATATAGAAGCTAAGTAGGATGATTTATTGCTATAATAAATCCATTGTAATTAAGTAGCTTTCATATCTATTATATGTTGGGATTTGTGCCCTAAGGGTTGTGAACATAGTTCCCTTCAAGTACAATTGTGTTGGAATTTTGGTTGTCATTGATATCAACCTTAGAAAAAATAAGACTCACATTATGCCCGCCATGTTACATTGGAAAAATGCCCGCAGTAACTTTAAAGAAATGCCCACGGCTGCTTGAGGAAAATTCCTACAGCAAGCCTAAAAAATTCCTGCAGAAAGCCTATAAAATGCACGCAACAGGCTTAAGGATATGCTTGCATACCTTGAAGTAAATTCCCATAGCAAAGTTGAATAAATGCACGCACGGTTCTTAATAAAATTCCCACAATAGGCCTAAATAAATATCCACGGTTGTTTGACAAAATTCCCGTTATAGCCTTAAGAAATTCCTTCCAAACCCTCAAAAATGCCCGCATAATCGGTGGAATGTCTACCAATCTAACAGAAAAGCTCGTCAACATAAATATATGCACGCTCAAGTCTATATGCATGTATAATGAGCCAGTTCTGTTGCCTTGGTGACTAAGTGGACACTATCCCAAAATAAGGAGGTGTCTTGAGCATTGATGAAGTATTCTCCCTTTACAATGCATTCTTACTACACACATGTAAAAAAACAATAGAACATAAAACAAGTAATAATGATTATGCTAAGTCGCCCCCTTACTATAGTCTACACAAGTATATAGGTCGACCCCACTTTGAAGGAATATATGTGAAAAGACATTGGATGTGTATAAATAAGAGAGGATTTCACCCTCATTGTGAGAAGGATGTAAGCAAAGATGATGAATTGATATAAGAGGAGCAAATAAGAAGGGTGAAGAAACAAGTCTGGTTAAGGGAAGCAATGAGGAGCAGTTGATGAAATTTGAGGCTGAGGTTTATAGTGTTGTAGCATATGTAAAGGAAACTATTGATCCAGATTTCAAGAATTATATTGGGGTTTGATTGCAGATTGCAGATTGTTGTTGGCACATCTTGAAAAGTAGATTTGAAGTAGTTGGTTGGTAGATATTGAGGGATGTTGAATGCAATCACTTGGAACAGACTTCGACTATTGGTAAAGACAGTTTTTGGAGCAGACTTTGATTATTGGTAAAGACAGTTTTGGAGCAGACTTTGATTATTGGTAAAGATAGTTTTGGAGTAGAGTTTGACTATTGGTAAAAGCAAAGTATTGTGAACAGCATTGTGTACAGTTGATTCGAAGATTTGAAGAAAAGTTTGGAGCATATCTGAAACAATGAAGACAAATTAGGAGATTGGTGTCTCCCACAAGTTGGACCATGTGAACTAGGGAGTTGGAGCCTCTGTCCAATTGGAACTAGTAAATCAAGGGGTTGGAGCCTCCTTCCAGTTGGAGTTGGAGAATTATGGAGATTGGTATCTCCACCTTGTTGATGTAATATATCCAATGGTTTTATCAATTCAATAAATTGAGTTTCCATATAAAGATTATGTGTATTGTGTTTTTATATTGATGAATGCTTCTGATTGATAATGGTACACAATTAATGAAGTGAAAATTGAGAAAAAGTGTGTGATACTAATTCACCCCCCCACCCTCAATATCATTGTATGTTCCAACAATCAATGTTTATTCTATTAGGATACCTTATGTATTTGGTTGGACGAAAGTGAAATATATACTATTGTAATTTATATTTCAGATTCATCCCCAAGGCTAAAATTCCATAGGAAATAGATCCAAGGAGCCTCAAGTTTGAAGTGAAATTTATGAATTTACATTAAGCACAGATACTCAAAATTTCCACAAAAAACACTCCTTTAGGATTCATTCCATGGTTTGATGTCTTATATATGGATTACCAGTCCAAAAAAATGTATTAGGGGAGAAATATATGGTTTGTCCATAACCATGGTTAGTTACACAAAGTAAAAATAAAAACACTTATATCACTGATTAAGGAAATCCATGTTTTAAGCTATAAAACCATGGTTTATTCCACATGAATCATCCATATTGCCTCTAATCCCTATATAGGAAAATACTTACGTGTTTAGGGATGTTATTGTGGTGTAGGGAATTCTAGATAGTTTATGAGTAATCCCAATGGGTCAACTCAAACTGACTCCATTGGGTTCAAGATTTTAAGTTCTAGGCTTAATTGGCTGGACCCATTTTTCTTGTTATTTAGCTTTATGGATAATCACAAAATCTCTCTCATCCTTACCAAAAACACTAACTAGTAGTGCATTTTTTTTTCATTCCCATTTTGTGAATATGTAGAAAAAAAACATGAATTTCAAAAACCTAGCACAAGTCATCACAATTATTTCCTCTTAATCTACAAATGTCCACTCATGTTCCAAACAAACCTGCAAGCGTGTGTTTGAGTTTCACTTCTATTAGGTGTTGAGCATTATAAATTTAATCAATTAACTTTAATTGAATTTGTTAGATTAGATTTCATTTTATGCACATGATCGCTATTGATGTTGGTCGATGATAATAATAAATAATTTTCTTTATTTATTCAAACGTTTGGGTGTGAGGGCACATCTAACCCATTCATGTATGTTCTTCGCCTTTTGTTTTATTTGATCATGGCGAATCATAAACAAATAAGTAGGTTGATTCTTATCTTTCACTTCCATTTTCAATTTTTTATGATTTGCTTTTCAACACTTTTTTTTTATCTATTCACACCTAAGAACTGCATAGTTGGTTCTTGCCACCACGACTCTAAAATGAACTACTACTAATAAAATTAACTTTATTCATGTTTCAAAAGCACACATTTATATTATGTTAGGACCTTGGAGATAGGGTGGTTGAGTAAACACTCCAAGGTCAATGGGTGTGAAAGTTTTAATGGGCACTGTTCTACCACTTTCTTGTACAGAAGAGTGGGTATGGAACTTAACCCATAAGCCACGTTCTAAATGAACATACTTGACCAAACATTGATCCCTCGTGCTATTTCTAGTGAAAAATGCAACGTAGTGGCTAATCCTAGGACCAAGAAAACTAGGTGATTGCTTTCAAGGATTTTGAATGGTATCTGAGGTAGAGAGTGTGTCTTAAGCAACTATAACCAGTCTACATCAGTGACTATAACCAATCTCTTTCGTACATTCACTTGTGTAGAATTCAATCACTAAATTTAATGACCAATGGTGAAGCTTTCCTTTTGGTTTCATCTCCTCTAGATGAACGCACATTTGCAGGGTCCCTTATCTCTTATCTAGATTGCTTGAGCCTTGATTAGTATGTGATATGATTGTAAGTTCTTTTTTCTTTTATTTTTTCACACAAGGAACTAAAAATTTTGATCAATTAATTAATTTATTGACCTTAGCTATGAACTGACCTTTGCCACCAATAGGTTTCAAATGATCCTATGACTAATCGGATGATTGATTCATTGTTTTATTGATTTATTGATCTTAGCTCTAAATAAACCTTTCACCTATTGGTTTCACTTGATCCTAAGCACTTCTTTGATTTAGTAAGTTGACCTTTGTACCTTGCTAGACCATGGACTATGCAATTGACCATTGTGCTAACTCCTCAGTAGGCTAGTACTACTTACTCTGTTAAATTGGCTCATTTTTCCTTGATAGAGTACCTTGATTGACACCTTGTTAGCACCTTACCTTAAGTCTATAATGGTGAATATTTCAAGAAATGCTAAGTCCACAAGAGGATCCCTTTTTTATTTCTTTGATTGGAACTGCTTGTTAGTCCAAAATGGTTACTCAATTTGGGTGCTTTCTTCCTTAACAAATCAAACAAAGAGCCCCTTAGATTCACCAAATGTTAAGTTGGTTCCCTCTACTGCCTATAAACCTAGCCAAAGTTCAATTCCCATTTCTAACCAAACTAGTAATGAAGGGCCATCCAAAAAGAAGAAGAAGAATCCCAAGCATTAGAATAAGAACCAAAGGAAGGGGGTGCTAAACCTAAAGCTAGTGAATCCCCACCTAGGGTAAAAAAAAAACCCAAGCAGACCAAGAACAATAGAGTTAAGACTTACCATCCTTGCATCATTTGCATAGTAGTTGGCCATTATACTCATAATTGTTTCAAGAGCTCTCGATGGTTAATGAATTTCACCTTCATAGCAATGAACTTAGTCAAGCTCCTTCTATTGAACTGCCTATCCCGCACCCCCACCCCCCCCCCCCCTCAAGAAATGCTAAGTCCACAAGAGAATCCCTTTTTTATTTCTTTGATTGGAAATGCTTGTGAGCTGAAAATGGTTACTCAATTTGGGTGCTTTCTTCCTTAACGACTCAAACAGAGAGCCCCTTAGATTCACCAAATGTTAAGTTGGTTCCCTCTACTACCTATAAACCTAGCCAAAGTTCAATTCCCATTTCTAACCAAACTAGTAATTAAGGGCCATCCAAAAAGAAGAAGAGGAAGCCCAAGGATAAGAATAAGAACCAAAGGAAGGGGGTGCTAAACCTAAAGCTAGGGAAACCCCGCCTAGGGTACAAAGCAAGCCAAGCAGACCAAGAACAATATAGTTAAGACTAACCATCCTTGCACCATTTGCATAGTAGTTGGCCATTATACTCATAATTGTTCCAAGAGCTCCCAATGTTAATGACTTTCACCTTCATAGCAATGAACTTAGTCAAGCTCCTTCTATTGAATTGCCTATCTCGCACCCCCACCACCACCCCCTTCCCCCCAGCAACATGAGTAAGCTCCTATTGAATTTCCTATCCCGCACCCCCACCACCCCCCCGCAACATGAGTCCAATGCCACTATTGTTGGATCTCCTCTTACTTCAACTATTGCAACATGAGTATGCAAACAATTGTTATTATAAGAGACCCATTTTCAATGGTTCTTATTGTTGTGACCCATTTGCTACACTACTTGCTTTTGTCCAACAAAAACTAATTGCAAGCATAAACACACTGCATTTTCTATGTACCATAAGATACTCTTGATTTGTTTTTCACTCTTTCCTCTTAAGATGAAAAAACCAACAAAAATAATAATAAAATGTCTAAAAACCCAAAAAGTGGAAAACTAGAGATTTTGTTAGAAAAGTTTTGAGCCCAGGCCACTTTTAATGTCATCATTGACCAAAGCATCTACATAGTCAACCATTTATGTTCATCCACCTAAACATCATGGTCATTGAGTTTTGTCTAGTATCACGTGTTTTTCAAAACCAAATCCATGTTTGCACACTTTTCTCATTTTTGCTCACCTTCCATTCCACCTCTAGTCGTATCAATTTCCATGATTTCTGCTATAGTGGATGTTGTCCATGTCAATGTTTGTCACATTTGCTCCGAGCCATGGGAAGACTTCCATCACCCTCCCCATGTGTGGCTATTTCTTTTCACTTGGGTTGTTTTAAAATCATCCATGGTTTGTTCTTACATCATGTTGTCTAAGGAACCATCATTGTCATGCTTTCAATAAATCTTCTCCCATCAACCATGACATATTGGAGATTGATCTAGAGGCCATAGTACATTAATGTCCATTTTTATCATTAGTGGATTGCCTCACATTTGGCTATGGACAAGCATCATTGTTCCCTCACCAAATGGTTCTTCTCAACATTTCAACATCGGTGGGTCACCTCACGTCTAGTAGGGTTTTTCATCATTAATCTCTAACTAATCAATTTTCCCTATGTTCAACTTCAACTCCATATCACATAGTGGGAATTGTACTCAATGGTGTTGGTGTCCCAAATTCAAAGAAAATACATAAACAATCCTGGTTCATTTCCATCTAGTGTTAGACCCACCATATAAGAACTCACTTGTAGTACCAAAGTTTCTTATTTACTATAAGCCCCTTTTGAATAGTGAGGTTTCATTTCCTTTAGAACTTTGCCATCCACTTTACCAATAGATATATTGATTTGAGAAGATGTGAATAGATATATTGATTTGAGAAGATGTGAATTTATGATGTAATTTGAAATATTGTATTTGGACATGGCCATCCCACTTTGTTGTGCGTACTTTGATTTGACCAAGCATGTAATTTGAGATATTGTACTCACATGACCTTCCCATTTTGCTGTGACATTGATCCACCATTATGTATTTGTTTTAAATCATACATAATTTATGTATGGGGATGCTCTACTCACATATATGATTTGTATTGTGGTTGTAATGAGCTTCCTTTCTTATGGGCGACATCCTCTCCCAACACCCCCGAGTCCTTCAAACTATCAAAATATACATGTTGTATTTCAACCATACATGCCCTCCTACCTCTATACATCAATGTGCATTTGTTAGCACATAGATTGGAGCAACGTGTTCCATCCCATGTTGACAACAACGTAAGACTTGAGGAAAATGACAAATAGCACTGAATTAAGTGTCACAACATTGGAAAAGCCCAGTCTGAGAGATCTGTGGGTATTCCTTCGAACCTTGTAGACCTCTACAGGAATTCATTTGATACCTGCAAATCTGCAACAAAGCGTAAAAAAGTGCATGATCACCACTTGTCATGCATCAATAGCAACATTTTCAGACGAAAAACAACTCAAACACTACATGGAAAGAGGAGCATCCCAGGAGGCCTCCCATAAAAACTTAGCTAGGAGCATCCATAAATATATTTTGTAGTGGTACGCCGCTGAGATTTCAAGCATCTTTCGTGAGAGTAGAACCGTGCTACCCATTTGCAACAGGAATCTTTCAGTAAGGTATGCTGCCCATTTATTGTGATAACCTAAAGTGGCTTGGCTTTCTTTAGCCACCGTGGAAGGATTTGTTGTTTGGAAACCCAAGACAAGGATTTGAACCTGAAATAGAGGAGGAATGAAGAGCCACCTCTCCACGTGGATCATATGCTTGTAATCTTCCTCTCATCTATAGAATATCAACTTCCCGTGCCCTAAATCTATTTTTTTTATGTTGTTGATGAATACATTGTTTCATTCTGCATGTTAACACAATTTATTTCCAAATTTAGAGCTTCCACATTACTTTGGTTTGCTAAGTTTGTAAAAAAATATGTGTTTTATGCAGGAAACAACCACTTTACAGAGTTGTGAACCACACTTTTGGCACACATCAACCACAAACCCAACAGTAACACAGCTCAATCTGTTTCAAGCAGCATTTCAGATAAAAACAGAACCTGACAGGATGTTTCCCAAACTAGCTTTCTAAGTTGTAACAAATGGACAAACAAATCTACAAAGAAACCATGAAATTGACAACTTTAAATATACAGTCACACTACCTAATTTCCAAATTAAACACTTAAATACTTTAAACAATCCAAAATCCCCACTCTATTACTTGTGGATTATAATGATGCCTAGAAAAACAGCAAATATATGACAACTTTCGCTACATTTTTTTAAACACTGCAACAGTTAAACCAATACAATTTCTATAATCAATGTCCTCTTATATAACTCAAGAAAATCTTTGGGCTCTTCTTACCAGCTTCAATCAAATTCTAGCTAATGCTCCCTTGTAAGATAGACAATCGGCTTTCAGGTATTGCTCACGGTCCAGGAATGATGATTTGGAGCTCAAAAGCACTTTCAACTCCCATGTAATTGCCAATACCAATGATCTTGGGATCAAAAAGTATAAGCCTATGAAATATATGGAGAACTTGTAAACGTCGGGGCGTTTTTGAAGTTTTTGCATGGTTATGAATTGCCACGGAAGAAACAATAAGAGGTTATGGAAGTTTGAAAGCAACTCTATGAAAACTTCCCAATATCAATTTGAAAGAAATTTTGTTGTTTTCCTAGTTAAGCTTGCCTTTTCCTTCCTGAAATATAGCCAATCTGTCTTCTCCAAATTTCATCAATTTTTCACATCATTCATTTTGGTCATACAATAATATGAACAATTTAATAGTCTGTAATCTATTACCAGATCGCCACTATTCTCTTTTGAAAAGATTAGCAATGAAAAATTACTCTGGTAACAATTTCTGGGAGATCAAAGTAAATAAAACGAGAAAAATCGACCAGTTACATGTTCATTTCCTTCCGAATTCAGCTGTAAGAATTAATAGAAAAGAAATATTAGCAAGATCGTAGGAAACAAAGAAAGAGAAACGGATATGACTAAACCATCGACCGAAGAAATTTACAGCTTGTAATATATTATATATCTGCGCCTACACTATGGCTGATCCTTGGTGTCAAATTATATCGTCCTTCTTTGACTCAAAATTCTTCCTTCGAAGAATACTTTGTAAAAATACAATAAAGAATTTCCCCTCGCAAGCGTAGGCCTGCTTGCGATTGCCCAGACTACCACGTATAATGAAACAGTTCACATTGAGATTGCTTTGCCAAGTATCTCCTCTAAAGCCTAAAACAAGGTATATGAACAAAGGGGATGATGGTATATGACGATCTTTTCCATACAATGTAATTGTCATCATACCAAATATGCTGTTTCTCTCGAACTAGATTAATCAACATGAAGTAACCACTTCTTATTATACATATCCAGCTATGACCAGGTATATAATCGTCCTCAACGCTTTGAAAAGATAACCAAGACCACCATCGACATAGACACTACAAATTTGAAGCCTGAACTTTCCCAGAAGCTTGGATTTTCAATTGAAACACTTCCATTTTTCTGTGACTGTAACTGTTCACGTAACTCTTTGATTGTCTTGTCCCTTCTTTCTCCAATCTGCACAATTTAACCATCAACATTAATGATAAATACTTTCATTGAAAAGCAAATTCAACACGAAAGACAAATTAATCAGTCCGCAATCCAGGTAAAATTGCCAACATTAAGAACTTACATGCTTCTTAAGATGAATTAAGAAAACTATAACATAAAAAGGACATTATTATCACTACATATCTTCAAAACATATTCCTATGCAAGTGGGACAAAGATTAATGCATCCAAAGAAAGAAATCAGTCGTGATTGCTGGTGCAAGAAAATCAGCAGGCTACAGAAAACCAGTATACTAATCTGAAGATAGGATCCGGAAATATAGAAGGTTGGAAAGTTTGCAGTAAACTGCCAAAAGAAAAGTTCAATTTTCGGGTAGCCTTGATAAACAAGGCTGGTGCTCCATGTAAGACCACGACAGTGGACACAGTGCTACACCATTCTCATAAATTTGGGTCTGACAACATGGGAAATGAGTACTATAGAGTACTGCCAGACAGGATATTTTTATACTTTTGGCTGCACAATGGAGGATAGGGGGAAGGGGTACTACAGAACTGCAACCAATCAGCTGTTATAATTAGCAGGCGATAAGTGAGTACCTAGTTGTGTCACTTATGACTAATAGAGGGAATTAACTAGCATACAATTTCTGTGAGCTTCTGCTGAAACTGGCTTCTTTGATTTAATCCTGGTGGTCTCTCCTATCAAATGTGGATCTCTCTCCTATATGGATATGGATTTGTTGAATATCAATGAAAAATGTTTTTCCAATTCCAAATATGTGTATCTCTTTATTTTTTTTGTATTTGCCAATCTTTTCCCGATCTGATTCAAACTCCTCACTCTTTTGCCTCACCAATTTTTTGCCGATTCTGAGTCTAGTAACATTGCATATGCTTATATGCAACAATGCAACCCCAACCCCTCATAAACTTCACATTACGACGACTTGCTTCCGCCCACCATAACAACCACCCTCTCTCTCCCCTGGGACATGGAACAAGATTCCAGACACTATGCACAAGAGCACAGAAGTCCAGAGATTCCAAATGAGAAATAGTGAGCTTGGACAAAGATGAAGACTTAGAGTTTACTACCTGCCCTACCAAGATAGAGGTCATAATGGGCAAGTGATCCAACCCGGTAGCAGCAATCAACATATCAACTGGATGCATATTCCTGGAAAAGGTTATGTCATTCCACAGACCATAAATCTGATCCAACCTAACATGATCCCTAGCAAAGCCTTGTCTGAAGTTGGACCAAGTAAACCACCCACCATAGTCTAACCCCTTCTTTCTCCAATTGGGATCAAAAAGTTGAAGAGAAGCTTTGCACTTAGACCAAGCCTACTTCTCTAGACCACTAAACACTGAACCAACTCCTCCTCTATCACCCTCCTACTCAACCATTTTGAAATCCCCACCAATTCTGCATCTAGGAGAATAGACTCCATCCATGCCTAGAGATGGGTGCAAGCAGAACTAAGGTTTGGTGCATATACTGAACAAAAGCCTAGCAGTCTCTCCTGAAACAAAAGAATAATCCACATACAACAATTGCTCAAGTCACTCCTAGAAACTATAAAAAAAACTCTACAAACAAGGCAAGATAGCAAGAACCACCCCCCCCCCCAATCATGATTTGTGGCCCAAAAAGGACCATTCCAAACATAACTAATGCAATTGGGAAGTTCAAATCCGATTGATTTAAGCTCCTACAAAGACACTACCTATGGTTTAACCTTCTAAAGAACTCCTTGAACAACCTGCTTTCTACCTAGGATTATCATCCGTCTGACAATCAAAGAAAAAAGGGATAGCTTCATTCAAGGAACAAAGGATTGGCAAAAGAACTATACTTATGAGTCAATGCTAAAGCCCCCAAAAGAGATGAACCCCTCTTGAGAATGGGACACAACCTCTTTGAAGGACTTCACCCACAAAGTAAGACTCATAGCACTACCAAGTCTCTCCAAAGCAAAGAGAGATGAATCCCCCAAGCACTTGTTGGATTTAACCTGACATCCCTCATCAACTTCCATACCCTAAATTAGAACATTACTACCGGCTAAAGCCATCTACATGGCCCGACACATGGGATTAACTAAAGGACCTCTGGAGCTGCTCGAGACCAACTATTGAACCAAACCTTTGGCACCTTTAGGAGCTACCTGCACCGCAACCTCCCCTCTAACCTGCTATCAAAACCAAACAGTGAAGGAGGCATTGACCCTCCAATAGGTATCCAAGAGACATCCTCGTTGGCCACTTGGCCAAAAACCCACAAACAAACCTGCCTTGCCAATCGAAGTCATCGATGCTAAAGCACTTGCGTCCCCTAAAGATTGGGGAGCTCCTAAAGGGGGCTTTCAATGGGGATAGTCTCAAATGAGATGATCCTACACTTGACAGGCAAAGGAAGCATTCAGCAAATTCAAATAGCAAACCTTTTGTTGTTGAACTCCATCTACTCTCATCACTGAAATAAACAAGGGTAGCTTCTTCTTCAAATCAAACTCTACACATACTCTCGAATTGGCTCCAAAAAAGTCATGTATATCATCTAGGATCAAAACCTTGCCAAACCAATTGGTGAGCATATTAACAAATGGCCTCAAATCAATAGGAAGAGCAAGAAACTCAAGCTACAAAGGATACTAAGTTTTCCTTCTATCTTCCAAGCTGAAATAAGATCTCCAAGATTGCACATAAGCCAAAGAACCTGTAATATTCAAGGTATCGATATCATCCTGAAGGACTTGCCATGTTGTAGATTGAGAGTTAAACAAAAGACAAACATATTTGTAACCCAAACATCATATGAATTCAAAGAAACTCATTTTGCCTCCTAGTTCAACACACACCATTTGTTAAATGCCACCTCATCCAACATGTGACGAAGAAAATACAAGATCACCCCACACCAATCTAGTTTTACCTCCCTTTTGAATACTCCTTTTACTAGCCAACAAAAAAATGAAACCCCTTCATCCACAACATTCCAAGAGGAAGACATCTCTATTGGAGAATCTTTGTGAGATGTGAGGGCTTACTCTTGTTAAGAAGACTTTGGAGATGAAGATCTACTCATTATGTCTTGATCATCATGTGATAGAGATGTGAGGAGAAGAGCTCTCTCTCTCTCCACTTAATCTTTGTATTTTCTCTCCTGTCTTGGAGGCATTATCGCTTGACAGCATTTGGAGCATCTTGAATACTAGGGTTTAGGATTTTATCACTTGGAGACATTGGAGCTAGGGTTTTTTATGTAAACCGTGGATTGTACTTGTTGAGGAGTGGAGAAGAGGAGACATCTTGCCTTGAAGGACTTGCTAATATTATGCTTACTTGTTGGAATCCTTGGTATTTGCAAGAGTTTTTCTTGGTTTTCCCTAGATAGGGTTTTGGAGAGCTAGAAGACTGTACAAGCCTTGAGATGAGGCTATGGTATCAGGTATGTACATGAATTACATCTTTACATATGTATATGAAGTGTTCAAGTGTCCAAAATTGCCTTATTGCAGATTTGATTTCAACTATCTATTTCTTCATGGTTTGGTAATTTCCAGCACTAGTATGTCTTACTGATTTGACATAAGTTAACACTGAAATTGTTAAGTGATTTAACAATAATCTTGAAGAAGATAGGGCAGGTTTACTACTGTAATTACTGTTGTTATAAACTTATAAGGTGATTTTCAAATCTGGTTTTTGCATGATAAGATTGCCCTAAAGGGCTGAAACTTGTTGGCACACATTGGTATCTTTTCTCTTGGATTGCCTTGTCGATTGAAGTTGTTAAGAGGTGAAATACTGACCATTGTTATTGTTATTTTATCCTATTTCATAGCAGCCACAAGGCAGGAAAACTTTAGAAAAGAAATGAAATTTCTGAAGTTGCATTAATTGCACTAGATCTGGAAATTTCTAGTCATTGGATCCATTCCCACCGGGTCCTAGGGGCTACCAGTCACTATTTCGGTTGGCATTTAATATCACCCTAAATCCAGAAACCTGGGGAAGAGCAGGGAAATCTGCCAAATGGCACTAGCAAGGTACCTGCGTCCCCATTCTTCACTTAGCGTGGGAGGGTGGGAAAGACATTATTTCTCCCAAAAGACAGAAGAAAACAAAAGTGTTACAACTTACAACAACACATATAGACATCTTAACCCCAAAACTATCAAGCACTAAGACTGGTCAAAAAGAAGCTGAGACTTAAAACTCTTGCGATTTTTGTTTTTTAAATAACTCCTGATTTTTTTAACTAGCCAATTTTTTGGGCATTTGTTTCTGGTAATTTCTTGGCTTGGGAGTGATTCACCAATGCAGATAAATAGGCAATTGTTGCAACACTGATTGCACCCAGAGAAGCAAGGCGCACTCTAAATCCCAGTATGGAAGAGGTGCTGAAATGATCGGGGGTTAAGAAACCTCTAGTTGCTTAAATGATCGGGGGTTAAGATGGATGTCTGCTAGTTTATTTTGTTATTACATGGATATTTTACATTGTGGTAATTAATGCTTGTCTTTTTCTTATTTTCTTTTTTACAGTAGTGTTACACACAAACACGACATGTCTCATCCATACTGGGCTGTAGAGTGCACGAAGCTCCCTTCACTGTAACCTTTCATCCTCTCATTTGACATGTAACAATCAGTAAAGTAAAAAGCGCTTAAACTGAAAACAGCAGTCGTAACAGTTATCTTCTAAATGTTGCCATAACTCAAAAATTTGCTGAAGTTCACTTTCATTGAAAATGTACAAAGATGAA
This sequence comes from Larix kaempferi, assembly GCA_027924585.1. Classification (NCBI taxonomy): domain Eukaryota; kingdom Viridiplantae; phylum Streptophyta; class Pinopsida; order Pinales; family Pinaceae; genus Larix; species Larix kaempferi. The sequence continues at coordinate 3,598,278 of BSBM01000477.1, read as the reverse complement.
ATCATTGGCTCTACCTTTCTGATGACTTTGCAGACACAACAAAAATTTACCTATGCACAAAATTTTAGGTTGCCGAGCAGTAATACCCAAACAAAAACCTTAAGGGTAGCAAAAAATGCAAACCAAAAGCAGAATTAATTTAAACCATACCTTCTGCAGTTTCCGAGTTTGTGAACGAGTTTCCTGTAGACAGAATTCCAGTTTGAGAACCCTCTTCCTAAGCTCTTGATCAGCCCGCCGTTGCTTGTCTAACTGTTTCAACAAATTACTTGTTAGTACTATTTACTGTATATAGGAAATCCAAGTAAGGATTACAGACTAATCAATAATAATAGAATTTAGCATATATATTACAGAATGCTCCACTTATCCCCCTAAACAAATAGACAGTGTTGATGAATCAGGACCCTAGTTATATATACAAGGTGATTGGAGGAATCAAAAGACCCTTTGGCATATGGGGGTGTGATTGGAGGAGCTAATACCGTCAAGGTTATCAGGATTTCCTATCCTCGAGAATCTGGCAAGCTTGGCAGGAGCTCCCCTGACAGATGAGATAGAACTATGGAGGGTCCTAAAAATCAAATTTTGAAGCAAGGTCAATTTGGACCTTTCCATCACAAAGAAGGTATAATGGTTAACTCCCAAGCTATGCAGATAATAAGCGGTTTTCAGTGTTCATGCATCAGGGGATTTGTAGGATGCTCACATCCACTACTAGTTACAATGGAGATGAATTAACAAAGTTTGTCGCCTTACAGTTCAGTACAAGAATGATTCCTTGGAGCTGTGTAGAATAAATGCAGAATTAATTTTTTTAAGAGAGCTTGATATTCAAGAAACGATCAGGAAGGACTGGAATTGGAATTATAGTAAAGTTCTTATATTATGACACCAACAATCTTTATGACAAAATCAGACCAAAATATTGGGTAGCAGACAGGTGCAATAGAATTTTGAACATGGGATTACAAGAAATTGAGAGTAGCTGGATTAAAAGACTCCAGTACATTTGGAAAACAACGGCCATCAAGACTCAGAATCTCCATGACAAAACCAGACCAAAATATTGGGTAGCAGACAGGCTCAATAGAAATTTGAAAATAGGGTTACAAGATATTGAGGATAGATGGATTAAAAGACACCATTACATTTTTGGGTAGTTGACTCTTGAGTCTCAACTATGGCATGGCAGTTAAAGCTCTTTATTGATCAATGTTGACCAATTCTTATGTATTTTATGTGTGAAAGAAGAGAAAGACAATCATGTAGGGAGGCCCAAGGCCCCAAAGTTTCAACAAAACTCTCAGATCTTTTGTTGGAATTCCCCGCTGGAAAGGAGCACTCTTAATCGGACATCTGGATGATCAGATGAGAGCTAACAAAACTTTGGAGGCCAATTCAGCTTACAAACATTTCCTTCTTCTGAAAAAGGAGATGCACATCCTGTTGAAAAATGCAGCTCGGGCAGGAACTTCTTGCACAGTTTAGGTATGGACATGTGAGAAGAAGTTTGAGACAACTTCTTAGTGACCACTTAGTAAAAATGGGAAATAATACCATCTTGTAATTTCACTTAATAAATAAAAGTGAAACACTAAATTCCTTTGATCTCTTAGTCTTCGAAATCTAAATGAAATGTTCTAGAGATTCTAAAATATTGGTGAATTGGAATTGATTATGATATAATCTTACCCATACACCTCATTGTTGAGATAAGATGGTTGCTAGGATTAAGGAGACTAGTTGAGATTGGTTGCTAGAATCAAGGAGTCGGTTGCTAGAATTGAAGAGATTAGTTATCTCCCTCAAAGCATAAATAGGACAAAATAGGAAGAGAAATTGCAAAACACACCAAGGAAGTTGCGTGAGGAACACACAAGTGAAGCCAAGGAGTAACACAGATAGCAGGAAGAGGGTCGACCAGCAAGGTGGAAGACTGCCAGGATAGTACCGTACAGTGTCTTACTGGGTACAGCAATTCCTCAGGTTTCTATTTCTTTTCAGCAGGCTGTTAACCTCAGGTTGAGGTGTCCTTTCAAGTTTTGATAATTACATGATAAGCTGATTTGAAGGACAGAATTATTGGGTATCATATTTATGTTTCTGTTGTTCATTTTCAGCTATATGTGTCATTGTTGCATGTTCAAAAATATTTATTTCTGTGGTCGAATAAGTCCAGATTTGATTTATTTAATTAAAGAGAAACATAGGACAGCAGTCACCTAGGGCTTGAAAATTTACACATCTACCCCTTAACCAAAAATCCAGTAAGCTTTACTTGGGAAAACGTTTTTTCCCTTGGCTACAGAGGTCACAGCAAGACAAAGCGTTTGTAAAGATCTTGACTATCTAGAAAATGGGGCTAAGGCATGATGGCCACTCTTGCTTCTGTTGACAGAGGAGAATGCTTTAGTAATAGTAATTCAGGACCCTAATTTAATACTTTATGGGAGCTTACTAAATATGAGATGCATTTAGATTCAATTAGGGTTTCTTTATTACATTTAGATTAATCTAGATGGATCTAAGTGCATTTATCATATAAACTCCATAAAACAACAATTCAATTGTGTGTGTGTGTGATAGATGCATTTTTTTCAAACAAAAAAAATACAAACCTGTGCTTCAAGATCTTGAGTTTTAAGTTTCCACTGTGTAGACATTATCTTGATCTCTTCTTTAAGCCTTGCAATCTCTTCGTCTTTTGCACTCAGGTGTTTTGAAAGGTTCTCAAAATTCTTGGTAGAAACTTCATTCAAAACCTTTTGAAGTTCACAGTCCTTATCGGTACCAGCTTTGGCAACTGCAAAGGTTATTTCTTGCTCTATTCTCATAATTTCTTCCTTCAACTGTCTCTGAGAGACCTCTCTTGAAATAAGATCATGCTGCAGCTCTTCAAGTTGTCGGCCCAGTGTTGTAACTCGACTTTCTTGCTCCTCTAGTAGCTTATTCTTCTTATCTAGCTCTTGCAGCAAAGAAAAAACACTGTGATTCTGCCGATTGAGCAGATGCTGCACTTGCTTCTGCCAATGCTTGAGTTTCCGTTAGCCTTGATCTCACATCTACCAACTCTCTCAAGTACTGAAAGACAAAATTAAATGTGTCAAATTGTGACCTCTAAAACTCAAGTTTGTTGCTCCTGTAATAAGATAGGACGAATTCAAAAGTGAATACAATAGATCAACACTACCAAATTACCAATTTTAGCCTAATTTGCATAGAAACGGGATGTGGATCTGAATACAGATCCCACCAGAATTCTAAAAAAGTTAGGATCCAGATTCAAGGAAACAGTATCAGTATATACATCATCGTCGTCGTCATCGTCATCATATATATATATATATATAATCATAAAAAAAAACATAAATGAAGAACATAGAAAAGTCAGATTTCAAAATTCCAAAACCATTCATAACTTCAAAACTGCAACCAAAAAGAGAATTCCCATTAACATTAGCCTTAAGACATGATATGTAAACATTGCATACATGCAAAATGATTGTTTCACCAGTGATCACTCTACAAGAATCATCAAATTTTTGTGTTTTAGAATGGGGGAATTTTAGGCAAACATTAGGGTCTTGAGACATACAGAATTGCCGTTTCATGTTTTTTTAATTTAAACATTTTTTCATGGTTTTACTTATTTGATTTTTCCAAAGGATCTGCCACTGTAACTTATCTGGTAGGCAGAATGCAGATCACAAGCAGGTCTCTGGCAGATTCAAACCAGAGATGAATCCCCTGTAAGATCCAGGCTGGATCTTGCCGTATCTAGTCCAGATCCATACCCGATCCACAGAAACAGTCCACTTGGCAGGCCAGATCCAGTAGCATTAATTTTACCACTAAATAAAATTTAATTAGACAAAATAAACATATTGAAAGATTCGAAACCACTTTAAAGAAAAACAAGATATCAAATATCACCAAACCTAATCTGTTATTACTATTACAGATTATTAAAGTTGACTAGCCTTCCTATCATGTTATGAACATGTCATAGCATTTTCTAAGTATAACTAACCAATGTTATGATCTTCAATGTATCGAAGAACGCTCTCTCCACCTTTCATTTCTACTTCCTAGGGGAAGAGATAGAGATCACCACGACCTATACTTACTTGCGAGTCCAATTCATGGGGCCAAATTTTAGCATGCACTAGGCCCTCCAACCATGGTTCAACAAGCGATATGCATCCCTTGCTCTCCTCAAGAGACAATGCTTCCAAGGCCAATGAAAGCCATCTCGTCCAAGATCCACTCAGATACCCTTATCAAATCCACAGCCCTTTATCATTCAGAGATTCAAGGACCGAGTTTACACTAGAACAATTGGGCTAGGACAAAGAGGATCTAGACCCTCCTTCTCAGACGTGTCATCCAATGAAAGAGAACTGTCTCCCACCCCATTATTCAAGCAGAGTCCATAGCCCATCCCTTCAGACTTGAGGTCATCTTCTGTCTAGTATCTTTTCTGCATAGAGTTTGTATGTTTAGAAACTTAGGATTCAGGACCAATATGCATATCTTGCACTTTGTTCTTCCAAGGCCATTGCATCAAGCATCTACCCCCCTTGGAGTACTCACTGGATGCATTGGGACATCTCATGTCAGCTAAGCAACAACTAAATCAGGCTATTTGGGAGGATATTTACAAATTATATATCCAAACCACTTGGATAGCACCTTTGGAGAGTTGACACAAAGATGGCTTTTTAGTTGGAGCACTTTCTAGAGGTAAGGGATGGCCTTATTTTCTACCCTCCTTATAAACATCGTCATTGGATGCATGCCCCCAAGAATCTAGTAGGGGCTCAAAGACTTCAAGAAACTGACCACCATCTACTAGCTTTTCCACTTACATGAGATGGAGACACATCTCATTTTCCAGTGACCCATTAATTACAAGATCAAAGGTAGATACCATTATTTATTTCGAAATTTAAGAGACTCCCTCTCCACCATCTTCCGTTACCCCCAACGAATGTTGCCTTGCTCTCCACATCAAACAGGTTCTCAATTACAGATTTCAATGTTTACAGGTCACACCTTGACCAAAGGCCCTTAAGAGGATCACCTCCTATTTCCCAGTTGCCCCCTTTAAGAGAGCAACAAACAACTACCAAAGAACCATGATACCTCAAATCATAGGGCGGTGAGACATTACATCTCCTCTTGACCCCCTCCCCCGAGAGGCTAACTAACTTTCTCTTCAAGACCTATGAGGACATGTCATTAAGGATCACAACCTGTACCACCTGACCAACAGACGAACCAATTCCAAGCGACCCTAGAGTTGGACTCCCCCCCCGACCAACATACTATACTTGCAAGCTCAACAAAGTACACAAGTTCCCATCATAAGTTTCACAAGATGTAAAGTCCCAAGCACCAAGGTGTTAGTCTTGTGTAACTCAGAAAAACTATTCATTGTCACCTTAGTAGCTCTTCCTCACTTTAGGTTGGCTCTTCTCCAACACAAGGGGGGTATCCCTAACTCTAAGTAGGATTGCTAAGGCTATGGAATGGGGGCTCAAGGTGATGTCTGAAGAGTAAACCTTACAAAAACAAGGTTGTAGTACGATGGAAAGAAATAGAAATGAGGAAAGGGATATGTAAAAAGAGGAAAGGAAGAGGAAGGGAATAAACAGATGGGATGATGTGAGACTTGTGCCTATCAACTTATTGGGCTAATGGAATCTTGAAACATTAAATAAATGAAAGAATTAGTGTGCCACAATCAACTACTTCATGGTAGGCAACATGCTACTAGCTAGAAAGGCTAGTGTGACACATTCAACCATCTAATGATGAAAGAACTAATTGATACATTCATCATAAAGGTGTGTACATTCATTCATCCAAAATGCTACTAGCTAGAAAGGCTAGTGTGACACATTCAACCATCTAATGATGAAAGAACTAATTGATACATTCATCATAAAGGTGTGTACATTCATTCATCCCTACCATAGGGGGGATTCCAAATGCAAAGGAGTATTTTGTGTTTGGCAAAAAGAGCACTTTCCTCAATAAGAGGAAGTGTTGGACTTTTAGTACCTCAGAAATGTCCAACAGAGCACTGTTAATGGCAGCAGAAAGCAAAGAAGATCTAGGCACATGAAGAGAAAGTACAGTAGCAAGTACTCCAAAAAAAATTCCATACAGCAGCCTTAATGACAACAGCAGCAGTATGCATTCCTTCATCAGTTCAATACAGTAGTAATGGGGTGCAAGGGCATTTATGGAGAAGAGAGAGATAGAGAGAGCATGCATTCCAAAAGCTTGAATGTGCCATCATCAGTTCAATTCTATTTTAGATACTTTTTATATTTAGTCGTACAGTTCTATTTCTGAATTTGCTTTAGTAAGTAGTTGCATGTGGAAAGTTTCGACGAATAAATGGGAGACAAATCCCTTGAAGAGATAGAAGCATGCATGCATGCTAGCACTCTCCTCTAGTGGGCACATCTTCCTAGGAATAGATCTTTCACGCAAGTTGAAGGTGTTAATCCCAACACGAATAATGGATCTAGGGTTTAGGTTTATTTTAGTTAAATCCTTGTTGTGCATGTGTCCACATACATTGTACCTCCTAGTCTATAAAGGAGAAGGCAAGGGTATAAGTTTTATTAATTCAGTTTCCAAGAGTAGATGCAACGAGTGAATGGTAAGAGTTTGAAGCTTTCAATGTATTTTATATTTTCAAAGACTAATAAACAATGATGTGATTTGAGTTTCAGATTTGTGTACTTGTTAGTTTCTTCAGTACGATGTATTTCAGTATATATAAAATTTTAGATTATAGTTTTGATAAAGGTTTCAGTTTGCTTAATTAGTAAAGCGAGAAATCAGACTAGGACTGTTACCATGTGCTAAAGATTTTCACAAAAAAGGGCCTCTATGAATACCGGTGGAAAGAGAAAGTCCACCAAAAAATCAACATGGAAAGTGTTACACCTCAAAGCTACTGCAACGTTCCAGCAAGGCCAAACCTAGAGCATGGGGTTTAAAATTTATTGTAAAGGCCAAAGTGGGGTTATATTGTATGGATATTTGGATTAAAGGACGTTGTCCCCTTAGATTGGTCATGGCAGGCTCCCTTGGTTTCACTCTTAGGAGTACTTGGCTTTGTGGCATAGCTGACTGCCCCTTCAGTGTGTGGATGTCCCCACCATGCAGAGTTTTGGCCCATGGGTTGGTGTCCAGGGCTTCTAGGGTTGACCCACTGGGGAGCATAGCCACCCTGGTTTTTATTATGTAGAGGTGATTGTGTTTTGTATAGGGTTGTTGCCCCCTACCTAGCACATTTGCTTGACCCACTTGGATCTTCTTTCTAGTACTCAAAACCCCTCCTCTAGAAATTCGGCTTATGACATCATCCTTTCAAAGTGAGCCTACAAGCTTGGAAAGGGGGACATTGAGGGATAAAAAACATCTAGAGATTAGTTGGGGCATGACGTCCCCCTTTGGCTCACTATTTCATCAAGTGAAACCTTATTTTAGCCTTATTTGTTATTTTATGTCTATTTTAGGGCTTAGTCCCCAATATGTGGGAGACTTACCCTAAAAGTATTCCAATTCTTTTTTAACTTATCAAACTTGTAGGCTCAAGAAATTAAAAAAGGTAGAGGTTGGATCACATAAATAGATCACCTCACCTTCATTGTAAATCATCAAAACAAGGGTTCTAATATGTTTTTTACTCTTTTTCTCCTACTCTATGAGTCATTAATGTGATGCGCACTTCTCTTGGGATGTTCTTCTTTGCTTGAAGGTGGATGATGGAATATTTTAGGTCTTGATTTTGCACACGCTAAAGGTTGATGGTAGACTAGTTGGAAGAACTCATGGACAAGTGTGACCTAAGGTCTTTTTCTTGCTCACTTCTTGTTGAATGTTGGTAAATTATGCTCTTAGCTAGGTTAAATGGTGTTGTTATGGTGGATTTTGCTGATTTGTTAGGGCTTTTGTCAAAAATTTGTCAACTTTTGTATGAAAAGAACATCCTTCATAGGAGTTCTCTATTGCTTGTTAGGGCCTTGGACTTCTTCATTTTCCCTAGTTAGGCTCTCCTACCAAACCCTAGAGGTTGTCAGGTGATGCCCTAGCTTGCAAGTGTTGAAAGACATTTCACGAGAGGGACATTGATCACGGACTCTTAATGCCCTAGGGATTGAGACAAAAATCATATCCCCTTGTTTGTCACTAAAATTACTCATTTTTCATTAATTTATTTGTATTTTATTTGTTGCAATTTTATACATAAAACCCTAAAAAACTGAAAATTTCTAAAGATCTGAAAATTTCTAAAAATCTGAAAATTTCCAAAACTACAAAAGTACTTGAAGTTTGGTAAATATGATCTGCCCAAAAAGTGCGCTATAGTGGATTTATCCACTCTAATCTTTCAGGGCGTCTTATTCTGTCACCTTGGGAATTATGAAACTGTCAAGGCGAAATTTATGCAGACTGTCAAAAAAACATTTTTTTTATCAGACCTTTTGCTGACCTGTGAGATATTTAATGCACCCTAATCACCTAGTGATCATCCTCTCAGGGCCGAATTTTTCTGAGTTCATTTTGTGATCTGTGAAGCATTTTTTTAGTGCTGGTATTTACTGATTTAAGTGACAGAATCTACTTAACAGCTGCTGCGAAATTTCAGTACCTTTACTTTCAGTTGACAACTTTAATTTGAAAATCTGTCTTGGATTTGAGACTATGTTAAAGAGTTGATATTTTCCTGATGATAGTCAACAGAACTAAATTAATTCCTCTATTAGATCTAGTTGTCTTCTTTATACATTATTTGACTCCATATAAGGCACTGGACTTCACAAAAGTGTTTCATAAAGTGCCAAGACCGAAACCTTCAGGGAGGCTAGTGGGAATAGGGATCCCAAACGAGTGGAGGGCAGCAATACACAGGTTATACGAGTTAATAAAGGCAAAAACAGATCCAAGGGCAGGCTATCAGTGTTTCAACAGTGACATACAAAGGAATGTTATATGACAGGTGACATAGAGACTTAACTTTAAAGAATGTCCAAAAGTACTTATTTTAGGAAATAAGGTCACTCGGCACATATCAGTAAGTTGTTAAACTTCATGTAGAGGATATAACGTAGCTTCCAAATAGTTTATCTGAACCCTGTCTAAGCTACCAGTTAATTACAAATCTTTCCCTCTATTATATGGTTGTATAATGGCTATAATCAACTAACCTTTTCAAGGGTTGTCTGTCTTTAAATTTAGTGTATGTCAAACAAATGAGCAAATTTACAAAGGAATTGAGGAGAACGCCAAAGCAAGTCCAGGCTCAAAACATGTTTATCATATTAAAAAAAGGATCTTTTCGTCAAGAATGGAGCCCAGTTACCAGGGTTTGCCAAATCTGATATTTACCAAAACAGGAAAACAGGAAAACGTTAGCATGATATATATTGTTTTCCAACTCTAAAAAAATCTTACCACTTGAGGGATTTCTGGTGATTCCAAACAATAGAGAAACATACAAAAAAGACAAGGCAAATTTATTTCCATTTCAAGCTGGAGAGCTAGAATATTGTTAACATGTGATGGCATATCTTCGCCAGCAAAATTGGAATTTGACGGCCAGTTTTGAGAAATTTTGACCATCAATACAGTCAAAATTCTGAGGTCCCCGTCGTCAAACATACCAAAAACCAATGAATACGTTTTTACATGTAGGTAAGACCATCGAAATGACAGCTGAGGGTGTTTGCAAATTCCAACCCTGTTTGCCAGCATTTCATAACAGAACATATTGCACCTGACCTTCCACAATGGAACAGAAAACACACGCCACACCAAAGTAACTCTCTACACACAAAAGAAATCCACTTTGATGTAATGTTGGGGAGAGAGGGAGGATGCTTATCACATCAACCCAGAGCCGTTATCCAAAAGCATGCTCCAGATTGACAAAGATGTAAGCCCCAATTGTGCCTTATGAAGCACTTTGGCATGGAAAGAGTAATCAGAGTTCGGATCATCTTGAACAAATGCAAATCTTCTGCCTTGGCATGGCCTATTTAGTTTTCAGAATTTTTAATTGTTGAGAGAAGTCCTGCCTGATCATAGAGTCTCCATGTAAGAAGAAATTCAAAGGCAGGCATAATGATAAATACAATAAGCATTTCAAAGCCAAACAAAATATCATGTACAAAAACAACTCCAAATAAAGAGGAGAGAAGAGACTTCAACTGTTGCAAGGAAGCAAAATACACAGATTCAGAACTGTTGAAGAAGCTAATCAGGGAGTGTAGTCAGATTGCATGGTTATTTAGAACTTAGGGAACATAAGTGTGAGCCCTTAGTATTAGAAATACCATATTAGGGCAGAGGTTAAATTTCAGCCCACGTAATGTTGTGTTGCTGAAAATTTATAAAGAGTGGGGAATATTTTTTGTGGTAGAAATTTCAACACTACATAACACACTATCCTACCGGGCACGAGAAAACCCATTCACCGAGTTCTCCTTCGGCCGTCTGGCATTTTCACCTGCTCAGCAACGGAAGCCGAAGTTTGCAGTTGAGAATCCCTCTCCTCCAAGTTCTTTTGCAATTGGCGAAGCTCAGTTTCCATGCTACTCGCTTTAGCTTCAGCAACCTGAACAAGAATCGAACATTTTATCATTATAATCCCCCGTGCAATAAAAGCACTTGAATGAAGAAATTATCATATCACAGAATCATTTTCCCTCACCACCAAAAATAAAATAGGAAGGAGACGGGATTACCTGTCGACAAGCAGTTTCTCGCGATAATGATGCTTCCTGGGTCGCCAAACGACTCCGGACGTCTCTTATTTCAGATGCCATGGAACCAACTTCTGAGGCCATTCTTTTAAAATTCTGCTTTTTTTCTTGCAGAGCTTGGAGAATAGGATTCGGCTCCCGGGGATAGCTCTTGTCAGAATTCGACACCAGCATCGACATCTTTACTATGGATTTTCTACGGTTTCTACTGCAGTTAGTTGAGAAATGTTTCCCAGTATGTTCAGACAAGCACGGACATTTCAGCAGATGAGTCTTCGCCATTGGACTTGAGGCTACTTGGAGAAGCATGTGGCACCGCCATGACCAGATCGGGGATTCTAGAAGCAATTTCTCAAGAAGAATACCGTCCGTCGGTAAACTGAAGGCTGTCACAGTTTCATTGAGGGTCAATAAATGACAGACTTTTCAACCATCCCTGCGTAACTGTTCAGGACAGCGAAAGATTTAAACACAAAGAATCGTGCAGTAAATTGGAACTTTGATAACGAAATACTAGCAGTCAAACTCCGAAAGCATCCGATAAACTCCAGTCTAAGTCATCAAACATGAAAATAAACTTGGATCGAGTTATTTTCAGTCCAGAACAGTCAAAACAACACTGTAAAAGCACACGCTTTTGTCTTCGAGTCAACTCTGTAGATTTATCTCTCCTACGAAACTCCGATTCCAAATACCTTAATGTGTCTCTCCCACGGAGATCCAACTCCAGATACCTTAAAGAAAGATTTATATCTCCTTTCTATGGACTTCCAAATCCAAATACTTCAAAGAAACAATGTCCAATGCTAAGATTACAAAAAAACCTTGATTTAGTCCATTCCTGGCAGCAAAAATGCAAACTGTTTCGTGATCACCATGCCGACAAAATTTCCGACGCAAAAATTCAAACACCGCTCAAAGAACTGCACAATACCTCAACCTTTTGCCTGTAAAACCACAAGACTGCAAATGCAAAGCCAAAGAACGAAATGTGTAGTCCTATTCGGCCGCGATTCATCATGTGAACACTATGCCCGTCGCCATATCCGTCTCCGACTGAAGAGATCGTATTTTTCAAGAAATCCTCTAGTAGGACCACGCGGAAATAGAATTTCCAGCCACAGCCATCGCTTGGGAGCTCTAAACCAGTTCTCTGCGTATTTCATGTCATAAACAATAAATAATTTACAGCAAAACCCGGAATGAATCCGTTTTACCTACGCAAAAATGAGGAGCTCCGCATTACATGAATCGCTCACCCTCAAGTCAACCACAAGAAAACAAATCAAGAACCACAAAAAACAACATCACTCATTCATATTAATATCGGCCGCCTCACATTTTCGGCGCTCGAGAGAACACGGCAAAATAGTTGCCCACACTCTCTAGCAGCTTCCGATACGTCTGTATTCGCTTCGGCTTTAGCTTCGGGAGATCGGCGCCATAATAGACAAAGCAGACTGACAGGAGCAGGTAAACCCTGTGCAAATGTTTCAAATACAGGCATGGGAGCAGGTAAACCCTGTGCAAATGCTTCAAATACAGGCATGGCCTCAGCCATGGCAGACGTAGCCGGGAAGAGCCTCGGATACCAAGGTCAGCCACACCTTCATTTTATTCACATTACCTTCGGCGGAATAAGTGGACTTACTATGTTTTCCACTTTTACTGTCAAACACTTCAATTACCCGCGCCATAAATTTCGCATTCAATGCCCAGCGATTCTCAATGGCAACACATGGCAAGATAAAAGCGCGGGTAACTCTGCTATTTCCTTAACTGACTTACCCCATAAGTTAAAAAGTATAGTGATTTTGTGTGGGCCAGGGCAAAGCAAATGTACACGTGGCAGTTTTAGGTATAACCATGAGCGCGGGAATAGAAATGTGGATACATAGGACTCGAGGAGGAATCAAATCCGAGAAATGGAAATTTTGGAATTTAGGGACGACGTGTACATGACAATAATGATGGACATCATTGGTTTTTCTTCGTGGTCGAAACCTTTTTGTTATCTTTTTATCTTGATTCGAAATGACGATGAAAGAAATTATTATTAAAGTTTTCGAAAGATTCTATAACCGTTTTTAGTCTGTAAAAGAAATTTCCATAATGTTGGTACACATTTTTTGGGGAAATAAGTTCCCATCACCATGTACATTTTAAAGTTCAGTTTTATTAAATAATCATTTTTCATGAGTACATAGAAGTAGTATTAGCAGTTATTATTGTTTTTATTTTTCTAAGATTTTGAAATTTTTTAGTTTGAATATTATTGAAATTGGTTATAAAATATTTGTAGAAATTGTAATTTTTATTTTTGAAATTTTTGCTTTTAAGATGGGTTTCTATAAATTTTGTGTAGAGATAGACCACCAAATCGATAGATCAGACAAAATTTGTTGTATTTTATAGGAGGTGGAGACTGAGGTGTACTTTATTTTCCGTTGCCTTGTTTAGCATGAGATTAGAGGAAGGTTCCATTACTTGTTCAGAAGGTCTTAGGTCTTCATTGACTTCTTTAGATACCTCGATCAGAAATGTTTGGCTTTATATATGTGAGAGGCCCTCAGGTTTCGAGCACATATTCTTCAACCTCACATTATACCAGATTATATGCAGAGGATCACTTCATTTTTCACAATGATACCTTCAGAAAGGGGGCACCAAGCAACCAATCGACATTAGTACAGATCTAGACTCCACTTCAGTGTAAACTTGCGGTACCCATTCCACGAGATCTTGGCAACAGAACCATGTCAGAGCCCCCCGGGAGACGGACAAAATCATCCAGGCCTAAACAATGGGTGAAATCCTCCAGACAGTGGTGCAGTGGACAACGTAGGCCTCCCACCAGTTCTTCTTCGTCTTCACTTCAATAGACTTTATTGAGTTTTCTTCATTCAGCCTCGGATGTTAGGAAAGATAGTTCTACTCCATAGTAGATATAGGTGCTCCTGTATCTTCTCCTCTTGCACATTTCCACCCCGTTGCAGAATTTTGGGCTTGCAGTTGGGGTTGATGGTTCTCCATACTTTAGTCCAACCTGCATTTTCTACTTTATTGTACTTTACTTCATACATCTTATATTTATAGGAGATTGTCGGTACTCCTACTTTGTAATATCATTATTGTACTCTAACACTTCCTTTGACCTACTTTTGTGATCATTAATTAAACATTAATAAAATTATTTTATCTTGTCTACAATTATATCAAATCCAAAATTATTTTAACTAGATTTTAAGTAACAAATTTTTTATACATACTTTTATCATATAAATATTATTCACATTTTCTTTTATAAAAATGTGAATTTCTCTTCTTCTTATTTTAAATAAATACTTTTATTATAAATACTATTCACATTTTTTTAATAAAAATGTGAATTTCTATTCTCGTTATTTTGAATAACAACCTTTAATAAATGCTTCTCGTGCATAGATACAAGTGACAACCTATAAGGGTACTTTATATTATTTTGAGTAGCGACCTTTGATAAATGCTTATGCATAGATACAACTCACAGCTTATAAGGCTATTGTGTTCTACTCATAAGGATAACTTATAAATCAATTCATATATATATTTGTAGTAGTAAATGTTAGTTGATCATATTTAATATATACTCAATAAAAGTTATTTTAAAAGAAGAAAGTGGTTTTTTCCTGGTTAGTTGATCATATTTAATACATATTCAATAAAAGTATTTTAAAACAAGAAAGTGATAAATGAAGAAGAAAGTATTAATCTTTCTTTTTATCTATGTTATTATATATGTTAATTCATTAAGGTGGTAGGAGTGGGAGGGGTTTTAATGGACCTTGAAGGAAATAAAGTGAAATCGTTTGCATGAGATTGGGAAAAAAACAAACAACTAAGCAAAATGACTTGCCTTATTGCAAGGAATTGAAATGCTTATCCATTTAAAGATCTTGAAGACTCTTCTCTTTGGCGATTCCAAAATTGTGATTCAAAAAATGTGCAATCTCTTCAAGGCTAATTCCTCAAACTGTGGAAGAACGTAGCAAATATTACTTTTACTCCTCAGAAACCCAATCTCTATGTATTTTTTACATATTAAGCGAGATAATAATAGGCTTGCTAACGACCTAGCAAATCAAGGGGCCAAGTTAGATCAAGGCATGATTGTATACAATTCTCAACCCCCAACTAGGAAATGGGTTCCATGCTAATAGTAAGTGAAGGGATCATCGTCCCAAAGAAAACCCAAGGAAAGAGCATGCTTAAAAATTACAATAGGAGGACCATGGAGGGTGTAGATAGGCACCCCACTCTAATCAACGGTAATGATGTTTCATTTACGTAAGAGACAGGTGGCGGACATCAGAAGCGACAAGCAATCCCAGGAATTAATGGTCTAGGCATTCGCGATGGCAGTAGCATTAAGGCCACCACAAGGGAGGTCCTTCCATCTCCTGGTTCGTTCAGTCCCGCACAAGCGCAAAGGCTTTGGTGGTTGTGATGGGAGAATACAGGGGGCAGCTTCTTGGTGATTATCTGAATAAGATTGTGGAATGGGGGGCAGGCCCAAACGAGGATCAAACTGAAGAGGAAAATCTATGTCTTCACCTGTACACCATAGGAATTGCAGTCTCGAAGAGTGATTGTTCTTATTTCCTAAGTGAGAGTTTTCCCTTGGGGGAGGAAGTTAGGCCTTTGTTGCAATTTCCTATGGCAACAAGCGGCTGAATCCTCATCACTCTCCTTTGCATCTAGTTGATCTTGTGCATCTTGTTATCTCTGATGTTGGGGAAATAGGGAAATCCTCAAAAGGCGGGAGCCCCTCCTCTTTGCTCTTAGCAGAAAGTGGCACTATGCCTTCCTGGCATGAGATTTATTCAAGTTTCAAGAACTACCTCGAGGATTTTAGAAGAATGTTGAGGGTGGTACATGATGGGATTGGGGGTGTGAATGCAAGGATTGCGAGCCTGACAAAGGAGGCGCGTCTCAATGGAAACATCATAGCATGCCTAGAATCCAAAATCGATGATTTGGAAGCAACATGCATGAACAAATAGCCTTAATGGGAAAATTCAAGAAATCTCTAGGTCAATTGGTCAAAATGAATCAATGTAGCAAATTGTTAGATGTCTCCTTCAAATGAAGCTAAGCCCATGGATGAAATTTCGTTGATTAAGCCAGTTCATGGAAAATATAGGGAAGGATGGGTTTCCCAAATGGAAGCCTCCTTCAGCATATTTGGTCATGTTTTTTTGTTCTCTATTATGTAAACATTTTGTAAGGATTTACAGTACGCATGCGATAGAAGTTGACAAAAAAATGTAGGGATATTTTTGTATACAATAGAGAAGTATGTAGAATGGACTCTGCTAGTTTTTGTTAGAATTTTGATATTGTATAAACCTTTGTAAAGGATCGTTGTGCTCAGCTTTTTAATACAAAATTCATATAGTTGTTGTTTTAAAAAATTTATATCTATGTTAAGTCATTGACAAAGCAATTTGAAAATGAATAATTTTTAGAATACAAAATTTAAATAAAAGAAAAAACGATTTTATGTTATTTTATTTTGTATTCTAAAAATTCTCCATCTTCAAATTGCTTTGTCAATGAATTAACATAGATATTAACAAAATTTAAATATAAGAAAAATCAATTTCCCCCAAATGTGGCTATTTGGGCAAGGGATCACCAGCATGATGATGGAAATTAAATTCAGAGAGAGGCATGGCAGACAGGAAGCCACAAATACCCCTTCTCCTTATGGCATGTTCTTTTGAGAGAACATATATGGCTAGTCATTCCAACCTTCCATTATGGGATGATTCGATGCGCAGGATTGGGTCTCTCGACAGTGACGATTGGAGAAATGGAGGCGTACTCGCTTGAGAAGCAAGTAGAAGATCCAGAGCAGAAGGAAAAAATCAGCCCAAATTGTATTGTTAAGACCATCTTGGCATGGGTCCTTTGGCATCATGAATTTCGTCAAAGTGCAGTTATGAGTATGGTTCAAGGCATCAAGGAGGAGATGGACTCTGTTCACCGCCATTTGGATGGCCTGATAGAGATAGCAGGCGCTTGTTATCAACTTTCAAAGTATGCTCAATCGTAGTGTGGTTCTCTTCTTAGCATAATAATGTCGGTCTGGTCTCCTATTTAATGTTTGTCTATATGCTTGGTTTCCCTTTATGGGCAAAAGAAATCTTCAGGATGGGTCTGTGAATATGTATTGTTTGAGGATCTTTGTTTTGATTTCAACTCTTCAACAAACTTCAGACTCTAGTTTTACACTTTTGAAATATAGGTTACTGCAGAATAATAATCTCAGAACAATGTAGATCTCATGGACTTGTAATTTTGTTTTTGTCTTGTTAATAAAAATTCCCTTCTTACTTGAAAAAACAATTTCTTATTTATTTTTTTAATAAACAACTTGATAATTTAAAAAAATAAAAATTCTTTTAAATATTTTTATAAATAAAATTTTATATACTAAGAAGGTGTGAATAATTATCATAAATTGGGTATCATAATTTTGAATGCGGGCATCATCATGGTCGTGCAAATCAATACTTCGTGGACTTTAAAATATAAATTGTATATTTTCTCCATAAGATTTTATATTGTTTTCATGAATAAATAAATAGATTGCATGTGGCGTACTGAGGCAATATACATCGAACTTTTTCAAAGATGAGTAATTATATATATTCTTTTAAAAAATGAGTGGCTAATGATATATGTGAAAGGTATATGAGACAAATACTAAATGCTCTAACTCAAATGTCACCAAAAGGGACAATATCGTGTGTGTTGCTTGGAAAGAGAATGAAGAAGGAGTAAAGAAGGAAGATTATTATTTTATGGAACACAAGTTAGTCGATCTACAAGTTAAGTTTAATGGTTTATGGTTATTTCTGAATCTAAGAATTTGAGGGGGTTGAGGGTGTGAGCCAGTGGTTATGTTTTATGGCTAACTTAATGAGATCTCAAGTTCCATTCCTTGTAGGGGTTGCAGTACTTTCATGTGGGAGATGTAGCTTTTTAAGACCTCATGCGATTGCGATGACAGTTCTACATGTTGTTGGATAGATCGTTGTCACATCCAACATTACAATTGGTCTTGGTCTATGGTTTACAACATCATTAAGGGAGATCAACAATGTGAGATCCTAGTATGATTTCCATTGTTTAAAAAAAAGGACTTGTGTAACTCTTAAGGTTCTTTTCTTAAGAGGATAAGTGATGATTCGTCCATTTAACAAAGGCTTCTTCATTTTGGATATTATATTTGAAATGGAACATGATAACAAGGACCCTTAGTTTCATGGAAAAAACAATTTTTATTACAAAATTGTGGTTTCACAACTTCAACTTGCATTTAGAGACACTATCAAATGTGATAATTTAGATGGAGATTGCTTGATATTCATTTTGAATATAAAGACAATGAAGCTTTGGTCGTTGTTGGCAATGCTTTGGGTAATTTTGTTTCCCCTGGCAAGGATAACAAGAAGGCAACAGCCTCAACTTATTTTTTAATTGACATTTACACATATTTAAATAAAGGTTTTCCTGATTAAATTATATTGGAGTACAATAATTGTTGTTGACGCGACTATTGGATTATGAATACATTGTCTTTTGTTACAATATTTGTTTCGAGCATGGACAAGTGGTGACTTTGTCTCCAAAGGCAAAGGATTCCCAAGATAATAGAATGAAGAATAACAAAGCTTCTTGAGAAAAATCCCTCAAAAAGGAAAACATAAGGAATCCCTTTTTTGTCGGCCCCAATAAAAATCAAGGTTCATTGCTATTGAGCCTATAGTTTCTACAAAATATTTTGACCATTTACTAAGAATGAGTGTGCATATTTAGGCACAATTATGACTTTGTATTCAAACCCTACACTAGTAATCTCTAAGTTGGACAATTCCCTTAACAAGGATAACAATAAGGCAACATACTCGACTTATTTTTGTTGAAAGCTATAGCTCGAATAGGAACTTCCACACATGTTTAGTGTCAAACGTGCCAGAAGTTGTTCAAGTCAATTCTATTTTGTAATTCACTTTAGAAATAAAGTGAAAGTCTTATATTTAGTTGTTGAGTCTAATAAAGTGTATTTTTTATACATTAGTGAATTAGACTAATCCCAATTGTACATCTCACTAAGAGATTAGGGTTTTAACTCAAGTATAAAGGTAAGTCAAGGTAGAGGGTTAAGACACATTCATTATTCACTCAAAGACGGTTTGGTTGGACATATTTAGAGGGAGTAGTCTAAGACATCGACGATTTGCCCCGAAAGACGGTCGCCGTTGTCGATGTCCGGCCAAATCGTCATTCCCGCCGACGTCCCTCCTCGTGGATTTTTCCCGTCTCCCGTTAACCGGAAATTAGCTCGCATGGACCCGAACTACTCCAGCGTTTTTGCAATTGCATCCTCGTTGCGCTTGCTGCTCATTTTTTCATCAATATCTGCCTAAACATCATTCCTAGATTTAAAAGGAAAGATGTATTTTGTTTGCCAATGTAAATAAGAAGCTGCAGATGCTGCCATTTCATAAGCCACATTAGGTCTTGCCGAGAACCTGTGGTTAGGATTGTCTTTGACATGATTGGGTTTTTTCAATCTTTGTGTACATAGGAATCTTTTCACTTTTAGTATGTATTATAAATTTTGAAAAGTAAGTTAAAGTAAGTTAATAATAATTGGTTAAGAGCTTGATTTCTTTCCACATAAAGAAATGGTTAATGGTTCAAGACTCACAAGCATTTGGTATGAGTGGAAGTCTTTCCCCTTTACAGACCATAATGGGTTATTTCAAGTGAAGTGGTTTTCCTTAAATAACGATGATGATAGATTTTTCCCTCTTTAAAAAACACTTTGAATGATTGGAAGATAGGTTTCATGTTCTTTCCACTTAAGCTTAAATACTCAATGAAAGATGTGGCACCCTTCATGTGTGATGTCTTGGGTTTAAGTTGAGGCCTAAATTACTACTAAATATGACTTGTTGTTGCACTTAGATTATAGTTTATAGCGACTACTAGTTAGATTTGAACCTAAATCTTTCCCAAACAACTTATGGATTCCCTGGAACTAAAAAAATCATTATATAAGTTAATAGAAATATCGAATTGGATATATATTGTCGGATTCAACACATCAATGTGTGGCGTGAGTGTTTTTATCTTGCTCATATGATTTAAATTTCACAAAATTATGTTTAAACTAAAAAGTAAAGGATCTTTAAATCATTGATTTAAATGAGATGGCAAGGTATTAGTGATTTTATTTTTCCTTAAGTTTTTAAGGTGTAAAAACTGTTCATGAACATTTGTTTAATTAAAGGGTTAGTTTAACTAATTTTTAGTTAATGCTTATAAAGACTAGAACTAAATTCTTTTAGATTAGGTGCACTAATTTACATAGAAATTTATAAGAATACTATCTACCAATATAAAAATCTTTTAATTTTTTAATAATAAAATATACAATCATGTGTAATGATTACCTTTCCTTTAACTTTATCCACAAGATTGAGAGATCTCTTGAAGTATAAGACAGGTAATAAATTTTCATAAGTACATATTAGTAGTAGAATAATTAACAAAAAAAATCAGTGAAAAAAGAACACAATTCAAAATTTATATTAAATTTTGAACCATATTGTTCAATTTGGAAAAAAAGTCATACACATGCTTCCTCCATTAGTTAAGATGTTGATTTTCTGCTTTAATTACATTTTTAGTATGTAAAAAACTTCACAAAAACTAATGACATATATGATATCATAGTACATGTATTCATTGTCAATAGTTGTCACACTAGATATAATACTTCATAAATGACTAACAAAATATAGAGATGCAATTCCATGATGATGCCAACAAGCCTCCACTGACTGTAGATTAAAAGATAAGGGGGGCAGGATCCAACTCCTTGATAATGTCTTTATCAACTTCCCATACCTTTCTGGATCCATCCTCAAGCAAGAGACCCATTTTGGATAACTGTTCAACAAGGGTATTATGCTCCCTGTAGATATGGTGGAAGGATACTTCATTAAAACTGATCAACAACCTGCATATGACCTGAAAGAGTGGACTTCGGAAGATGTTTTTTGGAGGTTTTTTCAAATGAAGCCAATCAATCACAATGTGAGAGTCCCCAGATATCTGCAGTTTAAGAATCTCTCTAGAGAGTGCCAATTTCAGGACCCTCCAAGCAACCATCAATTCTGCTCTATTGTTTGTTGATACACCAATTCCTGCAAAGAATTTATACCAATGCCTCTCAGAGAGGTACAAAATACCCCCCACACCCCCTATAGCCGGGTTGCCTTGTGTTGTGCCATCAAAATAACACCAAGGCTTGGACTTATCTATCTGTTCCAGACCAAGGAACATCTTTCTTTACCTATGGAAAATGGTCCAAAATGGCAAGGCTCTTGGTAGCATAAATGTGTGGAGGGATATATATGTGATGAAATATCATCTTGTTCTGGGCTATCCATGCCCTCCAAATCATCAAGGCAGGAAGAGCACTGTAAACTTGATAACTAAGGTTCTCAAGCCAAAGCTGAAGTGCCCCCTTTATGTCATCTCCCACCCAAGTGAAATGGATGCCAGTGACCTAAAACATGAATTTCCACATTTCTTATATAATAACTTAGAACATGAATTTCCACATTTTCTTATATAATAACTTAGGTTTAAATCCTTATACCAAATGTAATTTTTATTCGGCATCTTATTTGGTCCCTTCATTATAGTTACATTTCCACATTTAAGCATACAAAAAGGAGGTTGTAATGTTAAGCATTTTGTAGTTTTGATTGGGCATCTTATTTGGTCCCTTCATTATGGTTACATTTCCACATTTAAGCATACAAAGAGGAGGTTGTAATGTTAAGCACTTTGTGATATTATAATTTGTAATGTTAAGCACTTTGTAATTTTTATTGCGCGTCTTATTTGGTCCCTTCGTTATGGTTAGATTTCCACATTTAAGCACACAAAGAGGAGGTTGTAATGTTAAGCACTTTGCGATGTTAGATTTCCACATTTAAGCATACAAAGAGGGGGTTGTAATGTTAAGCACTTTGGGATGTTATAATTTGTAATGTTAAGCATTTTGTGATGTTATAATTTAGTGGTTCAGGTGATACATCATTACAATAATAATTTAAGTAATCTTTATATTATATATAATTTTTTATTATGTTATTTGGTCTTTTCATTATAGTTATTTTTTTACATTTAAGCATATAAGTTCTACTTAAAATTCTATTTGCATAATGGATTGATTTGGTAGATGTTGATTGAAGCTTTGAGAATAACACTTTAAATCTAGGGATACTTTCATTCTTATTAGTCCGTGCCCTAGGCAGAGACTATATGTTCCATGTTTATCTATTAATTGACATTAATATTTCAATTTTTATAAAGTTACGTTAAAATTTGTATTTATCAATGTTTTTTTTTAAATAATGTTGACATTGTATTGGTGGACAAGTCTTGAATTGACCATTTTTATCATTGGCGAGATTAAAAAAAATTAAAAAAAATACAAAAAATAAACTAACTTTTAACTTTAACCTTAATTGCTATTACAATGTATTTTCTCATTTTTTAATTGCACGTGTCAGCTTTTCTGTCCTATTACTATGCAGTTGCTCATTCCGAATTGCAAGTGTCCATTGTTCTTTCCAGCTGCCATGCATTTTCTATTGCTTCGCATGCAAGCATGGTTTTGTACTCTTGCTTTGGTGGTAGCAGACATAGTTAGGGCTACAATTTTTGTCTTGTTTATTTGTTTAATCTTTGTCCAGAGAATGATGGCTACAATTCGCTGGAAAACCTTGGTTGTTCAAAATTCTCTTGCAATTTGTCGTCGTTTATTGTTATTCAGTTGTAATAAGTCGCATTATATGTTTCGTTCTATGTGGACATGGCGGGCTTGCTTGTCGTGGCTGAGTCGTTTGATATGTCGATTCAATGTGTGCTTATTTGAAATTCTGGCAGGGAGAGAAAAATTCCTCTTTTGATTTTATATTCACAAAGTTGTTATTCGTATATGTAGTGTTGTTGCCTCGTGGGTTTATGTATATAGCTTTTGAAACGAACTGTCAATAATTGTTAAGACTAGATTCAGAATCATGAGCGCATATTAGGGCAATTCAAGGGTTGGGATAACTAAGAGTCATGCCCTATGAAAGTAGATGTTTAGAATTTTGAGAATTTCAGAAAATTTGTTTGTGCTTTGAATTTATTGACAGCCCTTATTTGTAGTCTGCTCCAATTTCTGCTGCGTTTATGGAGCTAGCATCCATGAATGCAAAGTTGTTACATACTGAGCTGTGTATAGAGATTTTGACATGTTTTATATAGTGCCATTTTTTCAAAAAATATGGAACTTTTTTCACCCAGGAAATTCTTCACATTCATATATGTTTCGCGGTTTCACCTTGAAATGGTTTACCATATTTTTGTTGCAATTTTTTGGGGGTTAAATCGTTTTCAAGGTTCAATGTTTCTCTGCTTGGTAGTATGTAGAGTTTTTTCAAATTTTTTTGTTGCATTATATTTATGGAGAGGTTTATTTTGTGGTCCGGTTCGATGTCTCTAATATGTGCTATTTTTTAGGTGGATGTCTGTTGCAGGTGCACTTCAACGGAAAAAACCACCACGGGATACTAATTTTGGTTGTTGCGGTGGTTGTTGTCATCATTCTCATACCTATCACTTTCAAGGAAAGTACCTATAGTTTTGTTTTCAACATGCTACATCATTGAGAGATATGTGAATGGATCTTAAAATATGGCATATAATGTCTGCTCCTTGGTCTTTGTAACTGTTAAAAAAAAATTGTTCTTTCCAATCAACTTCACCTGCTTCCTGGTCTTTTGCATGGAGTTTTTTTTAACTCATATGTTATGTTGTGGTTGTTATTTTGATGCTTTCATGTTTTTGGGCTTTGTTAATTGCTACCTTGTTGCACTCTTGTTTTGATTCCATTAGCAAAAGTATGGTGCAATAAGTAAATGGTGTCTAAGGAAAATTCGCAAAAAGGTCTAAAATGTAGGCAATTGCGTTGATCTATTATTCTATGTCCCTGTACTGTCCAATTATAACAATACAAAATGTTTCAGCTTCCCATGCTCTCATTTTACGTGTAAATAGGATTAATATTTTGAAAGAGGGCTTTTGCTTCACATTGTACCCTGCCTTCACGTTAATAGAAAATATTTTGTTGGCCACGAGTTCTGGTGTTAACGGCTGAAGGAAATAAATTTTTGTAGTTGGAACACGATCCGAGCTACACAGGTAAGCTAACAAACAAAAGAGTTGTAGAGTGTAATGCCCTAGTTGCTCCCCCAACCTTACGGCGTTGGACGGGCTTCAGACTAAAAGGAGATGCTCGCACTTGCTTTATAAATATTAGGAGGCCCCTAAACAAGTTAACATGGTCAAACCTAATCCCCCGCCAAAAGGTCAAGTATGTACGCAGCAAGATGCACCCAATCCCCAGAATGTGCATAAAAAGAATAAGAATAAAATAAGCAAAAGGTAAGAATAAGGTCCAAAAGTTCCATAGCAGTAAGGTGGTATTTATTAAGCCGTTCACCCACTGCACAAAGAAAGTTGTTGTTCACAGCACAAAGAATCCATTCAATCACAGTGTGTTGCCTCCCCCATACATGAAACCATAGAATCCTCTGCTATGATTGATCACATCTCTTCATTGGTAGGTTATAGGAATTTAAATGACTCTTCATTTTAATCTAGCTACCATCCCCCGTCCACCCCAGCCATCCTAACCATTGGTTTTAAGAGCTCAGCAGTTTGGGATACGAATTAAAAAACGGGCTTAATTTACTATTTTGTTAATTAAATTTGGTCCGATGCATTTAGTTGAACAAAAATGTTTGCGTCCGATCACGTCTCTATCCATTTGACCTTTGTTGGTAAGCATAATGAATTTAGTCCGATCTTTACACCGGGGTGTTTCAGAGTAACTGATGTTTTTACGTTGGCTTAGTTTGTTGTCCAAAAAAACCTATATTCCATGTTCAACAGAATATTATTCCACCACTTGCATACTGCAGGAAATGCCTTATTCCATACTAATTTTATCTTATCCGATTGTTTGGTGATGTCAATTTCCATCTCATCTCTCATAAATGGTATTCACATGTTTCCGTATTAAGGTGGATTGAATGGACAGAATCTCAAGGTAGTTTATAAAACTTCACAAAAAATGCATTAATTAATGCGTGCAAACTTAGTGATCTAGAGCAGACAAAACTCAATGGTAATGGTAGAAACACTTGACACTTTGCAGTGCCACGTGTAGTTCCAAAGTGTCACAAGCACACTACACGAAAGACTAGATGGTAGCAATCTTAGTACTTGGCATTGCAAGGTGTTACTAGAAAGTTTCACATGTTACCGTGGAATCTTTAAAGGGTGTTGTGTTACTAGAAAGTTTCACATGTTACTATGGAATAAATATCCACAATTAATTTTAACTAGAAGATATATAATGAGGACTAAGAATCTAATAACAAATTAGGCATACTAGGATTAGTGCGATCATGTGAAGCAAGTTCGATATTTGTTTGTTGACTAACACATTATTCACATTTATTACCACCATATGACGGGCCTATATATCTCCCATCAATAAATACACTATAATCATAACCCAAATCCTTCATGTTTACAAACCCGGTAAAATAGGCTTTGCTGTCCAAGAAAAGTTATAAGAAAAACTATATTCCATGTTCAGCATAATATTATTCCACCACTTGCATACCGGAGGAAATGCCTTTAACAAATAGTCCATACTACTTTTACCTTCTCTAATTGCCTAAGTGTTTGGTGATGCCAGTTGCCATCTCATCTCTCATGAATGATATTCACATGCTTCCATAGTAAAATTGATGGAATTGAAAAAATATCAAGGCAGTTTATAAAGCTTCACACAACATGCATTAATTTTAATGCATGCAAAATTAGTGATATGTAGTGAGCAAAATTCAATGGTAGCAATACTTTGCATTAATTTTAATGCATGCAAAATTAGTGATATGTAGTGAGCAACACTTTGCATTGCTATGTGTAGTTTCAAAGTGTCAAAAGCACGGGTTTAATTTACTAATTTGTTAATTAAATTTTTTGATATATGCACTTTTAAATAGAAGAATGTTACAAGTTTACTTATGTTTCCATTAAATTTGTCTATATCACTTAGTCATGATCTTAGTCGTATTTTCATCAATTATCTTCTACTTTACTACATTGTTTGTAATTAAGACCACTTAGAAAGTTGGAGCCAATGCATTTGTAAAATGCCAAGAAAATTGTCATGTCACTTTTTCGTAAGATTTTTTATCATAGAAATGGAACCCTCTTTCTATTTAGGCAAGTAACAACCCAACATATTTCATATGAATGTGTGGATGGAACTAATAAAATGCAATAGAATTAAATAAGCATCCATTAATGAATTTCATTCATGCATAAACATGGATTACACCCGTTTTCATAAGTAGAAATACAAGTCAATTATATACTTTGATATAGTGATAAAAAAAATGCATAGCAATTTTCAACACAATCATAGGCATCCTATCTCATACCATTGTAATGTAAGTCTTCTTTTTATAGTTATAGTGATAACTTAAGTCGATATGATTTGATGTATGATATGTGAGCATTTAAATTGATCAATGTTACACGTTTATTTGTCAATTCATTCATGTGATTTATTCTTTTTGTATTAAAACAAGAGTTGTAGCTTGGTTATTATGATTAAATTATATTGAATCTGTGAATCATTTTATTAAAAAATTATTTTGTTTTATTATTATTTAATATTGGTTTTTGTTTCTATGTTACAAGGTAGGGACTAAGTTGCATGCAGCTCTTGTTTATGTGTATATATTTAATGATAATGTGTCTTTTATTTGAATTTGTGGTGAAGTTATCTTTGTAATTTTCTTTTTTTCCTTATTAATATCTATCTTTTAGGGTGAGAATATAGGAATTGATTTGTTATCTTTTTTATTACTCGACATGTAACTGGAGGCTCATTGACTACCTGTCATCACAGGGCTTTAAAATATTGGTTGACATAATAGGTCGAGGAAGGGGCAATAGTCTCACACATCACTGGTTAACAGCTAAGGCACTCGCTCTTCTTGGCATTTGGACCGAGCTATGGAACGCATGGATCAACTCTCTCAAAAGAGGTTTTATTCGGCTAACAAACACCCCTGACAAGATGAAGTGGAATGGAAACGATGAAGGCGACTCTTTTAAGGTTAACACGGCTTATAAACTTTTCTGGAAGAACCATATGATCCTCGGTCGCTGATGGTGGAAGAAATTATGGCAGGTGTAAGCACCACACAAAACTAGAATCATGATGTGGTTATTATTAAATGGCAAAGTGTTGACTTGGGACAAGTTACATGATCGTTTCCGTCCAGGACCGGGTCGCTGTACACTGTGCAGAATCGAGGAGGAATCCGTAGAGAACCTCTTCCGAACGTGTCCCTTCTCTAACTAGGTATGGCATGGAATAGGGGATACTCTCGGCATAAACCAGCCTCAGGAAGCTGACTCCATCGAGGCTAACTTACTTCGTTGGTTTGACAACCCTGTGCTACATCATTTGAGATGCATCCCCTTTTTGGCAGTGTGGTTCAACTGGCTGGCCCGCAACGAGTCCATCTTCGTGCACAAAGAAATCCTGACTTTTTATGTAACTTCCCAGGTTTTAAACACTCACAACTTCTTTATTGATAAGAAGATCATCAAACAACCCAGGATCATGAACAAAATCGACATCAACGAGGGAGACTACTACGAGTTTTTCGATGGAGCTTGTGAGGTAGAGCAGTGTGGGATGGGAGGTACTCTGGTTTACAAACAGATAGAAATCCAGTACAAAGCAAATGGGGGACCAAGAACTAACAACCGTGCAAAAGGACTTGCGCTAAGAACCCTCTTACAGGTTGTTCTCGAGGAAAATTTTCTCAAGCTGAATATCTTTGGAGACTCAATGCTTTGGATCAACCATATGAAAAAACGCCAGTGCATCCGAAGCCTTCCTTTACACAACCTGGCACAAAACTTGCTTCAGATGGGCAAGACTTTTGGATCAATCAACTTCCTCCACATTTATAGGGAGCAAAATGAGGAAGCAGATAAATTATCCAAAGAGGGACTGCTTTTGGATGCCGGGGTATGTATCATGACAGCAAAGTGTGATGGAATCCACGTACAATCAAGGAAAATTTTAGGCATCTGGTTGGAAGCATAGAATTTATAACTATTTTTTTTCTTTTTTTTTTTATTATGATGATCTCCAAATTTTGTTAATTAAATCCTGTATTTCTCTTATCAAAGGAGAATATTTCATTTTGTAAACTGAAAAACTGAAATGTATAAATTATTGTCAATGAACAAGTAACGATAGATGTCTAAAAGACAATCAACGTAAGGAATGTATTCCATTTTCAAGTCTTTTGAATACAAAAAAATACAATTTTTTTGCATAGAAAAAAAAAACTCGAGACATATAATATCCATTTAGTTTCTAAAGAGTATGTAAAAACTTTATTTGGACCATCAATGAAATATTTTTTAATTTGATTTGGCCTCGTCTCAAAGTGACTTTCCTTACTCATGTGATTTTTTACGTTTAAACTTAAAAAAAAATTACAAATACAATTTATGTTACACATGATAAATACAATTTATTTTACACATTACTTTGACATTAGTCAAATACTGGCAAAATTGTGTAATAATGTTACTAAGAGTTTACTTTTTTGTCAACCCCAATAACCTAAGTTACGCCATGTTCTTTTGACACCATAAAGGCTACAACATTAAAGAGATTACGATCGCCTCGTCACCAAGTTAAGCGACAATAGATAATTTAATAAACAATATAACTTGAAGTAAAGAGAAGCTAATTAAGAGTCATGATGCTTTAACATTAATCGAATGCTTCTAAAAAAATTATGTCGCAATGGCACTAAGAGTTTAGTTTTTTTTGTCTACCCTAGTTAAGCTATATTCTTTTGACATCATAAAGGCTACAATATTAAAGAAATTACGACTCCCTCATCACCAAGTAAGGCAAGAATGGATAATTTAATAAATAAACAATGTAAATGCCAAAACATTAAAGAGATTATGAATTCCTTATCACCCAGTAAGGCAAGAATGAATAATTTATTAAATAATATAAAAGTTGCAACATTAAAGAGATTATGACTCCCTCTTTACCAAATAAGGTAAGAATGGATAATTTACTAAACAAGAGCCATGAGGTCGCAATGTCTTCGACATTGCCACCCGCTCTTGCGAGAAAGAGAAAGAACAACTGCTTTAGTAAGAAGTGTTAAGTAAGATTAATATAAAATTTCAATTCTTATTGTCAAGTTGTAATTAAACTTTATCATAGAGTTTATTTTTGTCAAATGCGTATTGAACTTTATCATGTGCTAGTTTGTTGTTTTAGGGAAGAGACTACTATCAACAATGCCTAATCGATTATGATTGGCCACTCTTTTCTCACCTTTCAACAACAAAAAGAATTATTCCATACTAAAATAGACTACAAAGGCATATCGTAATTGTCTCTTATGTATAATTCAGAACTAACTCATTGAGCCCCTAATCAAAATTCAAGCTTAAATAACTAACCAAGAAGAACCTTTGCAAACACAATGCTAATTTGTAATGAATAAAAAATCTAATCCGGAATTGATCAATGATATACTAACTCCTCAATTAGCCAATAACCAGAGAGTATTTTTATGTCCTTTTATTAGTCTTTGCGTCTATCATATTAAGACCCTTGCAAGATTGAAAATGACAAAGTCGTCTATCATACTGAGACCCTTGCAAGATTGAAATTGACAAAGTCGTCTATCATACTGAGGCCCTTGCAAGATTGAAAATGACAAAGTCTCAATGGCGTACAATGTAACAATGGTAACCCTAATCCAGAGACGCACCTTGCAAATGATCAACTTCACATGTTATGGTATCATGCATTGAATCTACACCTAGGTTATACGCATTTCTAGTGACCACCTTTACCTTCAATAATTACGACACTATATGCTCCATGTTCCATTAACGTGTCATTATAATGGACTAACACTCAGAAGTTAGGATGACAACAACTCCTTATTAATAATTAAAATGAAATAAAATATTTCTAACATAGTTTTATATTGATAGATAGTTTGAACCCAAATAATGTAGGAAGTGTACTCTACAATATATATATATATATATATATATATATATATATATATATATATATATATATAATGAATGTAGGAAGTGCATACTATACTAACTATATATATATATAATGCTTCAGCCTTCGAGTACTTACCTTTCCAGCCGATAACCTTGCATTGTCTATTCAAACTAGTATGTCAAACATGCAATAGGGGATTACTAATAATTAATTTTATCTTTTAACATATAAGAATATAAAGTACAAATTTAAGCCAAAGTTAATTGCAACTCAATCTGCTTGCAAATAGCACAACATAAGCAAAGTTTCTCATCAATATGTGAACTATTCAGGACCCAGTTTGAACCTTTTCAAAATACCAAGACCAAAAAACTGTAATAAGGGGATACCAAAGTAGGAGATTTGACTCAGACCAAATCTTATAAATAATCCTCTGTTAAACATTAGACTCCGGGCAATTGGAGACAGTAAAAATAATATATACGGATTTTTTGAAAAGCTAGTTAGCTAAGTAATAGTTAACGTTAACACTGCCATACCCTGATCAAGTATGATGATAACATCATTATATAAATATCTATGCATCATGCACTAACAAGTTGAATTTACAAATTAAACATCATTATATAAATATCTATGCATCATGCACTAACAAGTTGAATTTACAAATTAAACATCATTATATAAATATCTATGCATCATGCACTAACAAGTTGAATTTACAAATTAAACATCATTATATAAATATCTATGCATCATGCACTAACAAGTTGAATTTACAAATTAAACATCATTATATAAATATCTATGCATCATGCACTAACAAGTTGAATTTACAAATTTTAGCAAAAATATTTGATTGCCAGTCCAGACATTTCTTATGTTCCTTTCTGCTCTTCTCCTTACACATGCATTGAATACAATTAGACCAATGCCCCCACATGTAAGCAACATGGAAATGTAATATTGATCAAGCTTAAAAAGAAAAACAATATTGAGATGCCATGTTACATTCATTCAACCCTCGGAAATGGTATGAGCTTTTATGACACAACATTCCCATATTCCTCCAAATTGTGGAAGCTTATGGAAGCATTGCAATCTTTATCAAAATTATAGCTATTATGTCCACACTATCAAAATATAGAACAATAATACCCAAAGAGGTGCTCCAATCCAAAAGATTTAACGAGTGAAATATGCAAGACATCTATCCAAATTTTGGATTTAATGTGGAACTTGGTGTGAACCTTCTCACTTCCCATTTCAATACTTGCTAGAATCTATCCAAATTTTGGATTTAATGTGAAACTTGGTGTGAACCTTCCCATTTCAATACTTGCTAGAATTCAAAATAGACATGTTTCATACTTAATGAATAAATGCTTATTACTAAATGCAAAAATAGATGTGCCAACAACCCCAACAAGATTGTGAGAAAATTTAAGCTAAAACGAAATCATGAACATGGCCTTCTGTCTATGGGTCGCGGTAGATACTATCAAGACGCCGCACTCGGCTGGTAAATCTTCTCTCCATGGAATGACTGCACGAACATCGGGATGGCCCTGGTTTTTATAAATCACAAAATTCTCAGCGCACACTAGAACACCACTGGGATCTCCACCTCCTCGCACCGTAACCAACAAATTTGCACCATTTTCAGTAGGCCTAGACCACTTGCATGCAACATGGTTAAGCCCAAGATCGAGTTGGTAAAAGGTAAGATGCTTTTGTGCTTCATTGATTGCTTGCCCACTGGAATCATGGTTAGCTTCGGAATAATCAAGCTTTATTGCCGCAAAACCAAGGTTATCGAAACCACAATCAACCCCAGCTATTTAATACAAGATCGTGTGAGACTTGTGGGCTTCCAACAGAGATGAAATGTTGAGTATGGCAGCATTGTCTCAATTAAGAACATAAACAAGTTTCAGATTCTTGCAAGCCCCAATCATCACGACTCGGCCCTTGGGATCCATTGCCAAATACTTCCCCGGCACTATTTTCTTGCAAGATTGAAAACCAAATGTAAATTTCCTATCATAAACATATATTATTGCTATCCTTCCAAAATACAAAGAGGTTGTACCCTACTTGCATCCCAACTTACCGAATGTCTCCCGATGGAGCTTCTTGAATATGTTCTTCTCTTTGTTGTATTAGTAGCAAATAGAGAAGAGCATCTTAGACTGTTTTTCTATGCTTTCAAGATCCCAACAAGGCCAAAAACGCTTAGTCATTCTAAGAGGAGGTTGCTTGGTCGTTGTACGGCCTCAGAGCATCAAACAAAGGATATTGAGCTCTGCACAACATAGGATTGGCACTCCAAAGAAATGAACATGATATCATAGAGTAATTCGATTATAGATGGGCGACAACTTTCAAAGTAGAGGTAGAATCAGATCTGGCCACAATGTAATCCTTCTACGACCCAGTTAGACTAAATTGCACCAGAGAACAGATGGCTCAAAACACTTCCACAGAAAGAATGGTGTGAATCTTTCCATTATCATCCGGCTGAAACAAATCCAACACTTTGCCTCTGGCTACGACGATTTCCTAGGTTTTTCCTCCCAAAAATTTCCCATAAGTTGCACAGACCATGCCTGTGGCCTGCTGCAGAGTTCAACTATGGAGAAACATTGTTCGGCTTCAACTCTCAACTGCTCAAACGGTGGAGGCTCCAACTATGTTCAATTGCTCAAACGGTGGAGGCTTCAATTATTTTTTGACTATTAGGACTCAAAGCCAATTCTGAATCACTCCCAACATTGAAGGTATAACTTTGGAACAATAAGCATGCAGCTTGCCACGCTAACTGCATGCAGTGAATCGACTTTAATATAGGTGTTCTGCACAAAACTCTGACCCCCTCGATGGATGAAATTTAATGAAAAGCAAAAAATTCCTTGCACCTGACACCTTTACCTACCTTTTGATATCACAGGTCATTGATAGGGTGGGTAGAACTCAAGCCTTCGGCAACATAACCTCATAAACTGGCGCATCCCCACATGCTAAACCGCACTTGGTATTATCGATCCTTTTAATCACCATGGATTTTGAATTCCCAGAAGGGATCTCTGCAACTTCGATTTCTTGAGTGTGCCTGAAATTTGCCAAGTCGATCAACATCGATGCCCTAGAGCAATTAACTCCACGGTCCATGTTGACGCACATTACTACAATCAACACCATGAATGTCCACAACGCGACTTCTGATAGTCTGCTCATGGTTTTTTCTGCAAAAGCTCACCCCAAAGCTAATCATAAAAATGCTCACCCTTCTGTGTCATCTGCAGGCCTAACATCAGCCAGCCGCCCCCTCCCGGGCACCAAAATACGAGGATGACGTTAGGTCATGCAGCCAATCAAATTTTTAAAAAATTATTTTTAAAATTCAAATTTATAGAAAAATATTCCAACTTTTATTGAAACTATAGGTATTGGCAATAAAATTGTAGGCTTTCATTAGATTAATAGGTATTCACCGATCCATATATGATCCCCTTCGGGGACATAATAATATAAAGGCTGCAACATTAAAGAGATCAATACTCCTTCATCACCAAGTAGGGAAAGAATGGATAAATTACTAATTTATTCAACAATACAAAGGTTGCAACATTAAAGAGATTCCAACTCGCTCATCACCAAGTAAGGCAGGAATGTATAATTTACTAAACAAAGAAATTGCATATGGCTAAGAATCTCATTTGTGTTATTGGGAGAATACCTACATTTAAAGTGTATAGAGCCACTCATAAGAGAGGATGGTACAAATAAGTGTATTAACTGTAAAATACACGCTCCTTTTGGCTTCCTCCCTGGGCATTCGGAGCTTGCAAGTCATCGACGATTCTCTCCTCATCATTAACTGGCTAAACTTGGCTTGGCGACCGAGGAACATAGCTCTTGAGGCCATCTATGAGGATGTCATCCAGATTAAACAAATGTTTCAACACATTCACCGGGAAAGAAATTCGAAGGTTGATCTACTTTCAAAGATTAGACTCCAATCTGCTACAGGTACCTGGAAACAATGGTCATGCAATATTGACACGATTCAAGAGGATGACTCATGACCTTTTCCTTTTTGAGCAGGCACAATCTATATAATTCATTCACATCTAGCGACAATTGATGCCTCTATAGAAAAGAAATATACCCGTCATATATATTGCAAAGTTTTGTAATGGATCTTTCTAAATGGAATTGTCCAACATGACTCTCATAAGAGAAGCCATTTTGGGCTATGTAAAATGTATTTTCTTAATCAAAGAAAATGCATCTTTTTTTTCCGTGGAAAAAAAAGAGAGAGGATGGTACAAATAATCAAACAAGACTATAGCAACTCAAAAACTGGATTTCTTCTTGTAATAGTGTGTTTTTAAGAGCAAAAGATAAACAAAACACATATAAACTTTAGTTTCATTGTATAAATTCATATTTTTTTTAAAAACATGATGAAAATTATTTTAAGTTTATAACTTTCAAAATATCTTAGAATTTGGGGTGACTAACATCTATGTTTTTTCCTATATTGCACGAGGATGAGACAAGTGTTTTGTCTTGATTGATTTTATGGCAGTCGTTTCAAATTCAAAATAAACAATTATAAAAGAAAAAAAGAATATAAAAAAGCATTGGGAGTTGAGGCATGTATAACTCTTAGATGATGCATGGATGACGTGCAGTTCCACGAACCCGTTTAACTAGAAGACGACATAGACAACGAGTGATTACAACTATGCATAGAGAACAAGTAACAAATAACTTATTTGTAGCACTTAACTTATGGCCTATCAATGTTGACTAGCCACAAGTTAAGTAGTTGTACTAATTTTAAACTTGTAGCTTTCAAAAAATTCCAAACTAAAAAAACATTAATATTCAATTCAAATAAAGCTTCATCCCACCATGTCAAATATACTCATCTCACTAAGTGAAGAAGACTAGAAAATAGATGTATTACCACTTTCATTTTCTCCAACTAAAAATGCCATGGCACCTTTGGGTATTTCCAATGAGCACCCACAAAAATATTTGAACATCAACTCGAGTAGAATACTTGAAATGCATATCTATAAGCTCAATATCTAAGGTAATTGCACAACGAATCAAGCCGATCTTGTCCACATTCATTTCTATGGAACAATATGGCTTTCTGGAGGGGCGGCAGATACACGACGCTGTTGGTGTGGCCCAGGAGGTTTTCCATAGTATAACTCAGAAAAAGATGGAGGCACTCATACTACAACTTGACCTGGTAAAAGCCTACGACTGTGTCAACTAGACTTTTCTCAAGTTGATTCTAATACAAATTGGCCTTCCGTGGAAGGTTATGAAGTGGATTATGGCCTGTGTTACGTCGGTCAACTATGCAGTGCTTATAAATGGCCAGCCGATGGAATTCTTCAAAGTGTCCAAGGGTCTCCGTCAGGGATGCCCTCTTTCTCCCCTCTTGTTCCTGTTGATCATTGAGGGGTTGAGTCTCTCAATTCACAAAGCAAAATCCGAGGGCTCTCTTGTTGGTATCAAAATCTCGACGGATGTTTCAGTTACACATTCGTTGTTTGTGGATGATGTGATGTTATTCGGGTTGGGAATTCTGGCGGAATGGTTACAGTATAATAGAATTCTTGACCTCTTCTGCTGTGTTACTGGTATGCTCATTAGTATGGCGAAATCAATTTTCCTGAAACACTCACTGGAGGAAAACGTGGAACATAATGTCAGGGATTTTCTTCCTTTGCAATTTAAAGAGTTAACAGAAGGCACAAAATATCTCGGCTACTTCCTCAAACCTGCAAATTATAGAACCAACGACTGGCTATGGCTTGTTAAACGCTTCGATTCACGCATTAGCCATTGGAGCTTGAGATATCTTTCACTGGGAGGCCGGATTACTTTGGCTAAGTCTGTCCTCCAGAACATGGGAGTATACTGGTTCTCCCTTTGCAAAATCCCGTCTTCTATTATGCACATACTACGGGGAAAATTCTTCCGCTTTATATGGTCTGGTGGGGGTGAAAAGAACAGATTTCATTTAATAAATTGGAAATGCATGGCAAAACCATATTGCCTTGGCGGCTGGAATATTAAGAATATGGAATTGTTTGTGTTAGCACTTCATGCAAAGAGCCTGTGGCGTGTTTTATTTAATAACTCAATGTGGGGCTGTATCACTCGGGCCAAGTATCTCAAAAAGATTTCGGTCTCGTCCTGGTTCCGGCTTGACAGGCATTTAGTAAACGACACCTCAAATATTTGGCGCGGGCTAATGGGTGCTTATTCTGTTGTGGCAAAGTGGCTCTCTTGGATCCTTGGCAATGGCCGGGATATCAGACTCGGTCTGGATCCTGTCATGGGGACCGCGCCCATGTTTCACTTCTCACCTGAACTTCTTGTGCACCTGCGTGCTCGTGGGCTCTTCAACCTGTCACATGCTGTTGCGTTCAATAATGGGGGGTGGATCACTGCTCGACAACTTGGAATTCATGGGGTAATGGGTAAAGAATGGTCGGACTTCACCTTGCTCCTCTGTCAAGCAAACATCCAACTCGGCGATTCTCCGGACAGGTTGGTTTGGTCTTGGGATGTTGCTCGTGGAATGGTTACATCGAAACTTGCATATGATTCTTTATTTGCTGACTGTAAACCAAAGGCGGTTTGGTGGCACTCTCTGATCTGGAAGCTTGCCCTTCCTCCGAGGATTAGATGTTTTGTCTGGTTGGCTATGGGAAACAATATTCTTACCTGGGATAACCTCTGTCGTCGTGGCTTCAACGGTCCTGGCTAGTGTCCTTTATGCTGTACACACGAGGAAACGGTTGACCATCTTTTCTCTTCGTGTCCAATCTGGAGGGAGCTCTGGATGCTCACTGTCAATTCTATTGGTATAACTGCTGATTGGCACTCGGTCACATTACTGGACAATTTTGGTAAATGGCTTTGCGACTCTCATTATGCTCGATGGCTAGAACTACCTTGTTATATGATGTGGGAGCTATGGAAGATGCGTAATCGCCTCGTTTTCGATGGGACTGCTATTAATCTGCATTGGTTAAGTGGTCGTATCATTTCTTCTTTTATGGAGTATAATTCTGGCCTTGTACATACGGGTGGCAAGACTGTCACTTCTGGTAAGCTTCCCGGTTATCGCATGGCTCCCCCAGTTTTAATGTACCCTTGCGGGTTCTTTGATGGGGCTGCGGCTGGGGGGGGGTGGTGGTTGTGGGGCGGGTGTGGTGCTTCATCTAAACACCTCAGTTTCCTACCGGATACATTTAAATTTGGGTCATGGAACTAATACACGCAGTGAATTATGTGCACTCTGGCTTCTTTTATACTTTGCCCGGCGCTTACAGGTTTCCTCTATTGTTGTTATGGGTGACTCTTCATCCATTATATCTTGGGCTCTGGGTTCATCCCCTCTGAATGTATTGATACTTACTGAATGGATGGCTGCTGTTAGGAAATACATTAGTGAATTTCAGCATATTCATTTTGCCCATGTTTTCCGCGAGATAAATATGGAGGCTGACATCCTTTCCAAGAGGGATTTGAATTCACCGTCAGGCTATATATTGTGGGAGGAATGGCATGAGGACCTTCTTTCCTCTCGGGGCTCGATTGACCTACTTTGGAGCTGACTCGTATGTTTGGGTCTGTTTGGGCTTTTTTGGTATATTTTCTCACATGTTTATATGCGGATATATTTTTGTGCAGGTACTTAGTTTTCTCTCTCCAACTACTTGTTGGACTTTTGATCCGGTTTGGTTTATGCGGCTCTATTGTTTATACAGACACTTGTGTCCAGGCCTCTAGCTGTTTTGGACCTTATTTTTGGGCAGATATTTCATGCATTTATGTATTGACATCTTGATACATTGCTACTTGTGGTCTGTTACTTTTTGGACACGCAGTTGGTGAGAGTCTGTCCCAACTGGGTGATATCTTTTTCGGTTTTAGCATGGGATGTTATGGATCCTGGTTGATGTGATGTGGTTTGGGGCTCATGTGCCCGTATGTTTTATGGGGCTCATGTGCCCGTAGATTTGGGGCTCATGTGCCCGTATGTTTTATGCTCTTATGGTTTGAAGACCTGATGTATTGTTCCTATTTACTATTTCGCATTATTAATAATAAGATATATTTATGTGTGAAAAAAAAGAGCTCAATATCACCCTAAATATCCTCAAGTACCAATCCATTTATAACATCGATCTATGACTTCTACCAAGGCCAGCCACATTTTCATTTCATTATTCTTATCTCTGATTTTTTAAATTATTTTTTTTTAATGTCGGTCCAGGGGACCTCGCCAGATTTAGCGGGCTTACGATGCTTTTGCTTTTACGTCAAACTCTGCTACTACCTTTACTCAATACTTAACTCGTATTTTAGATTTGGAAAAGTGAAAATTGTAGTGTTTTTGTGTGGACAGGGCTTCACCGCCGTCTTTAACGTGTATGACTCCCGAGGAAAATATGTACACGTGACAGATATGAGGGCGGGAATAGAAATGTTGATACAGAGGATGAAACAAAAGGCAAAAGGTGAGGAATGCAAAATTTGGGATTTAGTGAACGGCGATTTGGCGAGTACAAAAAAGTTCATACATGTGTGTTTGTTTTTTTTAATTTTATTTCTCATCCTCATCATCGGGAGAAATTTTAAAAAGTAGGTTAATAATGATTATTCAAAGGAGTTGTCTATTTTTAGTTCATTGGATGTCGCTTGGGGGTTGAGACTTGGGAGCAGTAATGGAATTTGATGGCTAAATTGCCGGTCAGGGGCCAATTTAGCCGTCAAATACGGCTAACACTCCAGCCAAACCGTCATAAATTGGTTTATAATGTTGAAAACGTTTCAAAATTTGGTGAAAACCTGCAATTTTGACGAGTGTCAGCAATTTGAATTTTCAACCCTGCTCGGAAGGAATGATCATGTAATGCTGACCATACCTTGATTCTTCGGAATAGTAGATGTTGACATTTCTCCCTTGAAAAAAAAAGATATAGTTTGTAAGCCGTTACATCTAGTCTAGAGTTTAAAATATAGTCTAAAGTTTAAAATAGCAACTAGTTAGATTTGAATTTCAATCTTACTAAATTTAAATAATCTTAACTAAATTTAATTAGAACTAAAAAATGATTATCTAAATTAATATGATTATATATATGATAATGATGAAATCATCAACCTGGTAGATTAATAAATCATGGTAAATTAATACATAAGGTATCTTATTGATTTTTCACATGAACATGTGGTATAAGGATTTTTGTCTTTTGCTAGTATGATTTAAATCCTTGATTTATAAGGGGTTGACAAAGTAAACCGTCTTTAAATCCTTGATTTATATGGGTTTGACAAAGTAAGGGGTTTTTAAAATTTTGATTTATATGGGATTAACAAAGTATTATCTTAAATTTATATTATTTAAAATTTATTTAAATATGTTTTTTTTTAATCCAGAAGTAAAAGGTTTTTAAATTGTTTATTTATTAAGGTTAAAGGTATTAGTAAGTTTAATTTATTTTACGGGTTTAAATGTTTGAAGATAAAATATAAACATTTATTTAATTAAATTAGTTAGTTTAACTAGTTGTTATTAATATTATTGGATAGATCAAGTTTAATTTTCCTTGAATTAAATACACTAATTTATATTCATAAATGTTTGGGAATAATCAATTAAAATAGTTAGCTCAATTAGTTGTTATTGATATTATTGGACATTTAGTTTAATTTCCTTTAAATTAAATAAATTAATCTATATCCATACATTTATAAAATATTATATACATTTTTTTTTTTTATAAATATCCATTTACTTATGATTTTCCATTTACAAATTCACATCTCAATTACTCATTACCAAATACTCTACCTCTGGGCTTATCATATGCAAATGTTAAAATACCTTAAATTTCCTAATAATATATATATATATATATATATATATATATATATAAAATTTGTTGTGATGATCACCTCTCTTTTATCTATTTGTTGATGAAATCTATCCACTAGATAATTCCTAATAATATAGGATTTTCTTTATTGATTATGCATCTCTCTCTCTCTCTCTCTATATTTTTTTTTTTCTAAAGAAAACTCGCATTATATTAATTTAAATACAACACATTCTACAAAGACTTTTCAATCATTACTTTCCATATATTTTTGTATGAGAAATCTATAAAGCTATAGTAAAGTAGTCATTCAACATCATGGCTAAACCATAGTGCTAGCTATCAAAAAATATGACTGTTAAGAAATCAACCATACCTCATAAATTACAAACACTATCCTCAAAACCGGGAAAGTATAGAACTCCATAGATAAACTATAGAAAAATAAAAAAAAGGTTCGTAGAAACTAGATGATGCTCTCAGTTTTATAGAATCACAATTTAATCTCCAATGTACACTTAAAAACTCACAATTGATCCTTGTCACTGAAGATATTATCTAAATGCCATGATTGGTTTTAGATCATGCTCCTCCAAGGTAACACTTTGTTGCTCTCATAATCGTCACATCCCATCTATCATCCCCAAGCCCAATTTAGAGAGATTGTCTGCCTTGGTATTCCTTTCTATGTATATATGATGAAATCTAATTTCTTGGAAATTGTCAGTAAGCCTTATCATCTCTTCGTATATAGCGACAAGATGAATGCTTTTAGGGGGTTTCTTCTGTCTCACCCACTCCACAACCAACCAGGAGTCTCCAAACACTTGAAGTTTATGAGTATCAGGAAAGAGGGCAGTTCACATGAGAATCTTCAAGGTTATTAATTCAGTTGAATTGTTGGAGCAAGGTCCCAATCCTGCAACGAATTTATAAAAATGACCATCAGACAAATAAACCACTCCTCCTGCCCCTCCTTTGTCAGGATTAATTTGGGCGACCCCATCAAAGTAGGCCCAACACTTAGTCCTGTCGATGACTTCCTCATAAACAAGTATGCTCTTGGAAGATTTTTTAGACTGTGGAAAAAGATCAAGAATTGTTAAGATCCTGTTGCCATATAATTCCGGTGCCACTATAATCTCTTCAAAGATGGCTCGGTTCCTGGCAATCCAGACAAACCATATGATGATAACTTGAAGAGCATAGTAGTCCCGATAATCCTTATTATGAACCCACCAAGTTGTCTATAGAGATCCTCATTGAGTGGGACATGAGATGTCATATGCAAGTAGGATAATAGCAATGTGGACTCGAGATAATAAACAACCATATGTGGGACCTAATGAATCTTATATGATTTCATCTAGCTTGTTCATGTAGAGTCCATTAAGTCTAGGAAAGAGTAGGAAACCTTGTTTAAATCCTATAACATTATGAACCTCCTTTGTGTCACAAATCCTTATCCATACCTTCTAAACAATGGCCTCTTAAAGTCTCATCACAGGCGGGATCATTAAGGGTGGAAGATTGAAATTCTTAAGCTTATCATCAAATAGGTGTTGATGGAATTTGTCAAATACCTTGCGAGAACCCATGAAGCCAGAATATACTTTATGCATGTTTTCCTTAGTCTCCTTGATGATTGAAGTCAAAGTAAATATATGATCATTGGCACATTAGTTCCTCCTGGATCTTGCTTGTTTGTTGGCCCTCAAACTCTTTGTATATCCCCATTTGGAGATGTCAATGTATAAGGTTGTGGCAAAGATGTTAGCCAAGGTACGACCAAAAATAATAGTGTGGTAGTTACTATTATCATTTTGGTCTCCATCTTTGTAGATGGGATGGATAATGGGAGGTCCAAAAGGTTAAAATCCATGGGTTACCATGTGCTTAAACATGACAATGATATGGATTGGGAAGAATTTAGGGTTATGTTTGGAAAAACAACTTTGAGGTTCTCCACATCTTGGGATTTGTTGGATTGAAACTTAAGAATGGCACGTAGGATTAGGTGATTAGAAAAGGGATGATAATGGATAGGTTACCCGTTGACTTGAATTTTTGGCTAGTTTGGAGCATCATATAGGCCAGATGCATGGTCAAACCAAGTAAATACATTGCCTATTTCACACACATTGATTCCTTACAGAGGAAGGTTGTTGGAAAGAGTTTATGGGTGAATTGGAATTGGTTGAGCATGTTTTTAGGTTCGCTAAAAGGATATTTTCTATTTTTCCTCTTAGAACGCTCCTATAGATTTTATTTTCTTTGATTTTGAGGCTTTATGCGTCATCACAGGTTTTGTTAGTCTATAAATGTGTTTACAATCTAAATCATACCAAGCATTACCAGGGAAATATCCATTCCTAGCAAGGAGAAAAATAAAGATAGAATGGGGGTAGTTCTTAAGCAAGGAAGATCAAGTGGCCTAGGTGAAGTAGGGGGAGCACTTGATTAGATCATGAGTATCATAAATCGAGATCAACCTTGTTTTAAGGAAGCTCATGTATTTCCCATCAAATCGATGTTGAAATGGATGATCATAGAATGGCAATGTTAATTGAGTCTAGGATTGGAGGTAAGGTATCCAAGCGGAACCTAAAAAGATAAGACAATCGTTTAGTGAGGAGAGGATGTGTGGAAGATAACGAAATATCCTATATTTATTAATGTAAGCTCATTTAAGCAAGAACAAAGTCAACAATAGAAGACCAATCAACAAAATGAAATGTGGAGCCCTTGGAAGATCGAAAGGATCTATTGTCATCAAGAATGACCAAATCACGAGAGTCTCCCAAGCTAGCTAGTTGTTTACCATGACATGTCATTTCTCTATCTACTAAAGTCTGGTATAAAACATCCTCTTGAAATTCTATTGCTTGCGTCATTAATGGGTATTGGTGGAGGTCATGCCCTATGCACTGCATGTAACAATGAGTTGTTGCATTGAAGTCTCCTACAAGGTTATACATTTGCAAAAGGAGAGCCACCAATGTCAACAATGGCACAAGGTGACAAGACTAGATGAAAATAATATGCATTGAAGAAAAGTTTATTGAAATGGGGTTTCCTTGCTAAGGATACCCATAAGAACCTAGCATGAACATTCGGTCCTTCGAATTGATTTGATAAAGGGAGTCGGGTAATATTTGTGAACTCATTTGATCGCACCATAACCTTTCGACGTAAGGCAA
This sequence comes from Larix kaempferi, assembly GCA_027924585.1. Lineage (NCBI taxonomy): Eukaryota > Viridiplantae > Streptophyta > Pinopsida > Pinales > Pinaceae > Larix > Larix kaempferi. The sequence continues at coordinate 3,555,068 of BSBM01000477.1, read as the reverse complement.
AGTTCTGGTTGGTGCATTGATAGATAAGGGTATCCTTGAAAGATGGGGAGTGGCTTTACATCAATCTAATGTGTTTCAATAAAAAAAATATGTCCTAGTTTCTCTTGACATCATCTAAGTAGCCTAGTGAGAAGAAGAGGGAACCACCACAATTTCACACTATGTCTGAAAGTGTATCCCTATAAATTGGGCTCTAGCATTATAAGGCGCAAACTCTTTTGATTATATATTGTGGGACTCAACCAACAAAGCCCCCATTAATTGTTTATGAAGAAAATTTACAATACCCTACTTCATCTATGTTATTTGTTTTATATCTATAAATAGTTTTGATTGAATAGTGTGGAGCTATGAACCCAAACATCGTATTAATGTGGTACAAAGACTCACTTTAACAAAGGGGAAGATATTTGAACCTTGTGCCTCTCCTAGGAAAGATCAAAGACTTACCAATTGGTTAATGTCAATAATCCCTTAAAAATATTATATCTTAAAGAGAACATGGAGGCGTGTTAGGTCCACAAGCATGTGTGTTAGTAGTGCTATCCATGCCCACACGTACGACAACTACCTCAAAGTTACCCCATGGATACCTCAAGGTACCAAAAGAATATATCATTTGGCAAGTGATATCCACCAATAACCTAGGATGTGCGATGACGAGGAAAAGTTCGAATTCGAGAAAATTCGAAGTTTAAAAGCAACCATTGACTTGAAGAAAAGTAGTTATGTTATCCTATAGAGATGGATATAGGCATTGAAGCTCTTCCGTTAGTCATCAAAATGATGACAAATACATGACAATACAATGAATAAGGATTGAGAGATATCATATGTTGAAGTTTTGAGGATAACTCTAACACAAAATCATCTTCATTATGCGATTAAAAGAGCTAACAAAATATATGTACAAGTGTTTATAATATTAATATTAATAATGATAATATAATTTAAGGTCATAATTGAGACTCTAAATTGATGTATAGGACCTCTTTGTTTGTGGGATAAGAGACCCCCTCAACGCAACAATTTCACTACCTAGTCTATAAGGTACCATTTAGTTTACATGTGTACATACCCTACCCCCCTTCAAATTCAAATATGACACCTCCATTAAGGAAACACATGTTTTAGCCATTAGTCCTAGTGAGATTGTACCCTAACTCGATTAAATGCGCCAAAGTTCGATTACATAAATGGTTGTGCTTCCATCATAATCTTGGCCCATTATTGGTATTCTTGGTTATAGGAATATCCACATAATGCCCAAAAGTGCACAAGTAAAATTGGAACTTGGCATACAAGTTCTAAAACTATGCATACATGGTGTTGCCTACACAAAATTTTATAGACTTGTAAACACACAATCCCTTCAAACATGCTTGCTAACGATAATGAGAGGTTGTCAAACTAACCACCTCATCCTATCAATGTGCAATACACGCCATACTCTTGGATTATAATGATGGTTACATATAACTATTAAAACATTAAGGTATTCCATATACCATTATCCCTCCATGAACATAGATGAACTTTGACCCATTTATCTAATTATGTATATATAAAGATAATGGTATGCATAATTATGGTCTTTGAACGCCTCCTTAATGATCTTTAAAAACTAAATACAATCTTCGGAAAAATTAAACCCTCTTCAATAAGAAAAGACATTTCATCTTATCATGCAATTATGTTTTCTATGAAAAAAAATCCATTTTAAATAATCTAATGTTTATACAAAAATGTTATGTTTGATTTTCTTAAGACTTCACGTCGTTGGATTTGTTTAACATAAATAAATATTAACAACTTTCTATGCAAAGTCCTTTTTAAATAATATAATGGTAATATAAAATAACGTTTGTTTTTTGTTTTTTTTAAACTTCCACGTCGTTCCCTCTCTTTAACATAAGTCAAATTTTAAACGCGTGGTTGAATATTAATTGCGAAAATAACGTTTGAATTTTTTTTGAACTTCCACGTCGTTCCCTCTTTTTAACATATGCCAATATTTTCAGCGCGTAGTCGAATATTAACTGCGAGGACAAAATCATTTTCAAATAATATAATATTTTTATAAAAATATGAAAGGTTCACGTCGTTATTAAATATGAATAACAGCATCTATACGGATATTAATTAATATAATTATTAAGGACGTTTGCACAAATCTTCAAATAATTAATTTAGACCGTTGATATCATGAAGGCTAAAATTTCTTGTTAATATTAATTATATAACAATGCAATATTAAATGGTGCGTAGGATGGTGTATACATTGTTGGATGTTAGTTCTTTCAAATCAAATTTTGATAAATGTTACTTTGATAAATAATATTCATAAAAAATTCACGATTAAAGAAATGACTCCTCTTGACGAAAAAAATATTGATTTTTTATGACAATCAATTGAAAGATGGTTGTAAAATGGAAAATTAGAACTATTAAGAGTCTCCAATATACTTAGTAGTTCATCCTTATGGAGGCTCTTAAGAGTAAAGAGGGAGTGTAACATCTTTGCTTCGAGGCAAACGATGAATCCTTACCAATGCCAGATCACCGACAATGCTCTTCCACTTAGTACCTACGACGACCCTTGGCCACTCGGGTGCTCTTTCAACTTCACAGATCTCCAACCACAAGCTCTTCTACCATGACCATTGTATCCTCTTACTCTGAAATCAATGGATATGATATTCTCAGTGGTAGCTATGGCACAAACGATTACTCCACACACGAATCTTTACCTTGTTCTGGTGGCCAGGGATTTCTCCATTTTCTCTTTCACACGAAGATCTCCATGCACGACAACTTCTTTACACTGGAATATCCTCTTAAGGCCGGTTCCTTCTCATGAATGGTGACAGCTGGAACCTCTGTGTGCAACTAATATATGTGTCCTCATCGACCTACAACAACCAGTCCCTCCAAATCAACCAGATGAATGGGTTCTTCTTCACGTTGCGACATAGGACCAAAAAATGGTCCCCCTTATGTTCGCTGCCTGGGAATCCAAACACTATGGCTCTAATACCACTTACCACTTGTTAGGATTTTCAATGAGCATACAAGAATAATCAACGAGAATAACCATAATAACATAACATTGAAAACGCCATAATTTACCCGGGGACAAACCAACCACAATGAAGATTTTCATTATCCTTGGCCAAAACTGGCCAATAGGACCAAGTGAGCTCACCGGCTCATCTCCAGGCCACATTACAATGGAGTATGCCAAGCCCTTTATAGGTTTTATTATATGCAATACCTTGAGCCAATACCATGGGCTACCAAATACCATGGGCCCAAAAAACCACCTACTTTGATCTAAACCAAGATTAACTTAATGGCTCATTCACCAAGTCAAGGTTAACGTAACATAGGGGAAAGTCCCCTGCACCCCAATAAATCTTGGGCTAATGAGCACGTCATGTGATTTTCTTCTGCCAACTTTTCTGGACTTGATCCTGCAAGCCCTTAAGCTCCTTCTAGTCTTGCTTCCACTAATATTTTTCTATTATGTAGATCATTGGCTCTTCTGCCCTTCTTTCCTCCATAGCCCAAATAATCTGTCAGTCTTCTTGCAGGGGAACTAGGCCTTCCTGATAAGACATTGCCAGAGCCTTCCATTTATAAACTTTGCTTGTAGAAGTAGGGGAGAATGAAATTCAAGAGTTTGTACCCCAATCTCCTTTGTCCCTACTTCCCTTGTTTGTGTGGACACTGTCGTAAATGTTAAATATGTGGGTGCATATCCAACAAGACTAAATACGTATTCCCAAACAAAATAGGTTTCTTCTTTCACTTTCATGGTTACCTCTTCCTTCGGGGAAGATATTATACTAAAGGTTTTAGTAGCATTGGCAAGACTATGTAGGCCTGTGGCCCTAGGTAGTTCCTTCACCTATTTTTTCAATACCCTAATTTTCCGTTTCAACCTAATTTTTGTTTTTGTTTTAAGCTTGCAACTTGTTTAAAGAGAGAAGGACGTGGTTTTCTCTTACCTTGTACAATGCCTAGAGTGTTGATTTCTTCTTTTAAGCCAACATTCTTCATAACTTCCATTGATTCATCTTTTTCTCACACAAATGGAGAAGTAACAACAATTTTATTCTCTTCATTATTAGTTGTGGTTGGTTCTTGTGTAACGGCCTCAGCATCAACTGCCTCCTTTATGAATGGTTCTTGTGTAACAATCACATCATCATTTGCGACTGGTTTTGATGGAGTAGCACTGTAGGGTTTTCTTTCTGCTTAGTTTCTTGCATAACGGTTTCAGCATCAACTCCTCCTCTGTGGTTGGTTCTTGTGTAACAACTACAGGGGTAAGGATGGGTGGTATTATTATAGCCGGTGCAAGACCCATTGACGTTGTTCTCCTCCTTGAAAAAAATGCTACAAATTCTGCAATTGGTCTTTTCTTGTTTTTTGACTGAGTAGGCATCTAGGAATGCGCTTCTTCTATAATATAAGGTTGATATTCTTCTCTTGGGGGGTTTTCTTCAACAATCTCCAAATCATTGTCTGATAGAGGTGGCATGGAGTGATTGGGACCTGATTGTTCCTCTGGATTTCTATCTACATTTTCATCTTCCTCCTCTGGGTCATCTTCTTGGTTAATTTCACATGAAGCACCTTCTGCTTCTTAAACTCCCCCTTTCTCTGCTTCACTCTCTTCCTTTCTAACTTCTTCTTCTTCTTTCTGTTGTTCCTCTTCTTCCGGTTCTTCTTGGTCCACTTCTTGTCGCTCCGCTTCTTCCTCAACTTCTTCTTCATATTCCTTTGGTAAACCCACGAATTTCCTCCATGTCCTTTGAGTATTTATCAAAACATTGAGGACTAGTAGCTTAATTGGGCTATGATTGCTTGTTTCCACTGAAGAATGCTTGACTCTTGTGGATCGTTCCATAAGCTCAAGGGTACCCAACATGAAGTATGGCATATTTAACAAAAATTTATGCCTTAGGTGAGACAACAACTTAAAATGTTATGCAAAAATTACTTTGTAGCATCCCTAGTAGGTAATGTACTTCTGTACAAAGAGGGGTACTTCTTTCCATGT